>CM019717.1:28546999-28934499 GCA_009760885.1 Achatina immaculata
TGAAGATCTTCTAGTTGGGTCCCCTGTACCCAATCAATACCTGTTTTACCTGTGCAGCATTTTTTCATTATGAAGTCTATTGTAATCCCAAAAAGTAAAGGAGACAGTATACATCCTTGTTTCACACCTGTTTCATCCCTTCTTCTGTCTTGACTGCACAAACATATCCATTGTAGAAGTCTTTAATGATGTTGACAATTTTAGATGGTATTCCATATATACTTAAAATTCTCCATAATGAATCTCTGTGTATGCTATCAAATGCATTTTTAAAATCTATGAAGTTCAGTATTAACGGTTTCTGCTTTTCAATATGTTCTTCAAGTAGAGTAAAGATCTGGTCTAGACAGCTTCTCCCTTTTCGAAATCCTGCTTGTTCCTCTCTCATTGCAGTATCCACTATATTTTTAAGTCTATTCAAAATGACCTGAAAGCATATTTACAGCATAATTATATCATCCAAGTAAACTTTTCTGTGTAAGATATCTAATATGTGGTTTGTGCGGCGCTTAATAGTATCATGCAGTTTTGTTGTAACGCATTGACTGAAATGGAAAATCAAGAGTTACAAAGTCAGAAAAGGAAAGAAAAACAACTGAGTGATGGCTTCAGTTCAGGTCTACCTCCCACTGTTTACATTTTGCCGTTTTAGTAAATGTTAAACACCGCACACTTTAGCGGTAACCATGGACGCATCATCTATGCGAAAATTGTATTTAGTCTGCCTTCTATAAAGTACACTGATCTCCATACAAACGACGGAGCACCAACAGTATAAACATTGTGAATAAGCAAATTTATGGAAGGCTGTCTGGCTAAGAGTAATAAAGTCGATCTGTCAAATTGCTTCCAGCTAGAATCCGTCTGAGAATTTGCTTAGTTTATACATTCTTGCTGAGAGCAAGTATTATTCTGACCTTTCTCACGCTTCCTTAATTTCGACTTAAAGTCTTGATTTACGAGTATCTCATACGTACAGGGTCTTAAGTATTTGTTTTTGTTAACTCTTAACTTACCAAAAGCCTTCCATGATGGTTTACCAGAAAATGCTACAATGCCTGGTGTTAGTATCTACGACAGTTTAATATTAGACTCCCAACTGTAAGATAAAAACATATGAATTGTACTTATTTTTAAAAATTGTTTTTAAAGCTGTTTAAGCTGCTCGCTGTTTGTTAAGAGTGTACAGTTCAGATTATATTTTAGGTCAAGGTCAGTTTGGAGAGCGTGATCTACTAAGCCAAGCAGAAGACTATCTGGCCTGTGCAGCCCTTCATCCATTTCAGTTCAGAACTCCTCAGGTATGATTGTCCTTTGGCGACAAATTAGATAAATTACAGTGTGAGTAATGTACAAGATTTGTAGGTAGACTGATTGTAGGTAAGTTTTAAACTCTTAGCCTCAAGGCTCTAGTAAGGACGCTGGGGAGCCAGTACATATGCGATGCAATTGAGTTGTTTTTTGTTTGTTTGAAATAGTCGACAGTAGATCAGATAAATATGAATATGATTTCATTTTATAAGATCTTCCTGCAGTTACATTGAATGATGGTATTTAATCAGTTCTTTCAGCGTAATGATCCTTGACATCCGTGCGGTCAAATCCTGTTTATCGATTTATAACAAGGAATTTTTCCAAATTTAACCTCGCCTCCATCACTTTCCAAGACTAATCCGTTGCTGGCGTGTTATATATAGGAGTCTTGATCACTTTCCAAGACTAATCCGTTGCTGGCGTGTTATATATAGGAGTCTTGATCACTTTCCAAGACTAATCCGTTGCTGGCGTGTTATATATAGGAGTCTTGATCACTTTCCAAGACTAATCCGTTGCTGGCGTGTTATATATAGGAGTCTTGATCACTTTCTAAGACTAATCCATTGCTGGCGTGTTATATATAGGAGTCTTGATCACTTTCCAAGACTAATCCGTTGCTGGCGTGTTATATATAGGAGTCTTGATCACTTTCCAAGACTAATCCGTTGCTGGCGTGTTATATATAGGAGTTTTAATCACTTTCTAAGACTAATCCATTGCTGGCGTGTTATATACAGGAGTCTTGATCACTTTCCAAGACTAATCCGTTGCTGGCGTGTTATATACAGGAGTCTTGATCACTTTCCAAGACTAATCCGTTGCTGGCGTGTTATATACAGGAGTCTTGATCACTTTCTAAGACTAATCCATTGCTGGCGTGTTATATACAGGAGTCTTGATCACTTTCCAAGACTAATCCGTTGCTGGCGTGTTATATATAGGAGTCTTGATCAGTTTTCACGTGATTGTTGACCTGTTTGAATTGTTTACATCTTACTCATTTTTGCTGATGATCAAGCACTTATAGTTACATCAGAGAAAGACCTATAGCAGAACATGGATAGCTTAGCAAGGGCTTGTAAAAGCCATAACATGAAGATCAGTGCTGAAAAAAAACCGTAAGTCATGACTATAGCGAGAGAAGAAATGTGAACAAAGATCTTCCTAGACTACCACACCTTGAAACGGGTGAAACATTTCAAACACCTAGGTAGAGCAGTACCATTCTCAGGAAAGATTGACGCTGAGACTGAGAACAGATGCAATAAAGCAAATCAGGTCACTGGAGCTGTGACTCCTTTACTGAAAATTAAATATATCACAGCTGAAATAAAAAGAGCATCGTACAACACACTTTTCATCCCAACTCTGTGCTATCAGTGTCAGTCATGGACGTTAACATCCAAGAACAAAAGAAAAACCATCACGACAGAGATGAAATGTTTAAGGAGAATACTAAATGTGACACGGAGAGACCAAATAAGAAATGATACCATCATAGCAAAGGTTGGAGGAACATCAGTATTACATTATATCTAGAAACAGCAAGTCAGATGGTTTGGCCATGTACCACCAGACAGTATACGACAAAAACATTCACACTAAAATTTGTAGGTAATAGAGGAAGAGGCCGCCCATACAAGAGATGGAGAGAGGAAATTACAGAAGCATTAAACATCCCATTATGTGATACAAATCGCCGAGCCATAAGACGTGTGTTTGTCCCCTCAACACTGAACGGTATATGAGAAAGAAGACAAGACATCTTACAGCGCTAACTTGTTGACAGGAAGAAGTGACAAGTGTACGGTTTCACTGAAACAGTTTTTTTGTCTGTTTCTGTTGACACTGAAGCGGTGAAATCAGTTAATATTCCACATTTTTATGAATGGTTTAACCTCTCATTGAAGAGAACAGAAATCATAGATCTAGAAGAGGAGTATATCGGTTTCAGATATTGGCGTTTCATATCATCCCATGCCAGATTTAGGTAACAGGATCTTTGTCTGTGAGAGCGGGCATGAGGCACATTATCATATTTAATGTTAGAAAACAAAGAAACAAAAACTAAGTTCAGTTAAAGTACCATCTATTTACAGACTGCCATCTCTTAATCGTTTTCAAATGAGCCTAATTTAGTACATTCAGGACGGAAGAATATCTTTCTTTCTTTTTTCGAAGACATTTATCTGGTCATGAAAATGCTACATTCTATTAACTCTTTCACTCTGAAACAACAGTGACAGCGCTGGTAGATCTTGGACATCTGTACGAATCAATGCTCAGATCTGTGTTGTGGCAAAATCTAAATCAAATTAAAAGCAGCACATTTCTATCTCAACCCATAGTTTTAAATAAAATAGCAGCTTCCTTCCAGTTTCTTTCTACCAGAATCAAGAGTTAATCTGGCAGAGCATGGAAATTAACTCAGAACGAAAGAGTTAAAGATTCTGCATGTGATTAACTCATTTCTCCGCTTTCCTCAGTATTTCCTCGGAGTCGTTGCTGCGTATGAAGTTTGCCTATTCACGTATACTCTTGACTTTCACTCTCCAGTTAATGACTTCGAGTTATTGCTGGTCATCTTATATTTTGTCCTTACCATCTCTTTCTTACTCATCCTCTTAGAATTGTTCATACATTCTCTTTCTTACTCATCCTCTTGGAATTGTCCCTACATTCTCTTTCTTACTCAACCTCTTGGAATTGTCCCTACATTCTCTTTCTTACTCATCCTCTTAGAATTGTCCCTACATTCTCTTTCTTACTCAACCTCTTGGAATTGTTCCTACATTCTCTTTCTTACTCAGCCTCTTGGAATTGTTCCTACATTCTCTTTCTTACTCAACCTCTTGGAATTGTTCCTACATTCTCTTTCTTACTCAACCTCTTGGAATTGTCCCTACATTCTCTTTCTTACTCAGCCTCTTGAAATTGTTCCTACATTCTCTTTCTTACTCAACCTCTTGAAATTGTTCCTACATTCTCTTTCTTACTCATCCTCTTGGAATTGTCCCTACATTCTCTTTCTTACTCAACCTCTTGGAATTGTCCTTACATTCTCTTTCTTACTCATCCTCTTGGAATTGTCCCTACATTCTCTTTCTTACTCAACCTCTTGGAATTGTCCTTACATTCTCTTTCTTACTCATCCTCTTGGAATTGTTCCTACCATCTTTTTTATGTATCACCATTTTAATTTGCCCGTTCTCTCCCCCCCCCCCCCCCCCCCCCCCATCTCAGACCTGTATAATCCATTTACTATCATAACAGCATTAATTGGTTGTTATTTGAGAAAACTATACAGTTCATTATTCCTTCTAACCCAGCATTCTCCACTGTTGTGATTTCCTTTATGGTGTAAATATTCTCCTGAAAGCTGTGGTGCTGGGTAACTGATTTTAACAATTATTAAATGATAGGAGTTTATTCCTGTCTGTGATTTTCTCTTGTATTGTTTTCAGTGGTGCTAAATGTTCTGGAACGTGTTTTTTTTAAGTTAATGTTCTTAGTTTTTTTTTTAATGCCAGATTCATTTTGCATTCTACAACCAAGTGACGAAGCCAATGGCGGAGTGTTTAAAGAAGATGGGAGTGTTTGTGTGGGGTGAGGTTGTACCAGTCAAGGAAGATGTTCAGGCCAAATTAAAATCATCCTTTGATGAAAGCCCACAACAATATGAAGATGATGATTACAGTGATGTTGAATGTGGACATATCAAAGAAGAAGGTAGAGCAACCTTCAGCAACACTTTAAATGGCAGCCCACACGATACTGAGTCCACCACTCTCCAACCATCACTACTTTCTCCTTTGGAAACAATCCATACTACGGATTCCATAGTTCAGTCCAAACCAGATCCTGTCGGAGACAGTCTTTACTGCAAGAATGATGACTCCACTTATGGCTCACCAACTTATCAGACGCACTATACTATAGCGTGCAGTGACGATCCTCTCACATCAGCTGATTCAAATAATTCTTACAAGATCTATGAGAAGTTGTTTCTCCGTCTCGTTTCTAGCCCACCCGACTACAGCTGGAACATGACATCAGCTGCAACAGTGGATAAGTCGATCAGCCCGATCACACGCGCCAACCTGGACATCACTACCCTCATCGCCATGGTCTCGTCTGTTACCAATGGCAACTGTCATTACGTTTTCCGTGATAAAGTTCTCAGTGAGCAAGCACAAGAGGAAAGGACGAGCCCAGTGTTACCTGTAATTGAGAACTTCCTTAAAGGTAATGGATCCAGGTGATGTACGAGTATTTAGAATTTCTGGATACATGTTTAGATGAGGAGTGGTGAGTTGATTGACAGATGAGCAGGTGGATGTATAGATGGGTTATGAGGGTCGGTCAAGTAATGAATGTGAGGGTGGCTGGTTTGATGTTTGAGAGCATAGATGTATGGATTAATGAATGAGTTATTGAGTAGATGTATGTGGGCTGATGACTGGATTTCTAATGACTTTTCAAAAACTCTTTTGTTGTAAATTGCAAATAAGGACGGACATAGATTATAGATGTCTCTTTTTCTTGACTTTTCTGTACTGGTTATCTTCAGGAAACAGTAAAACATGAGCACAATGTGCTTGTCTGAATCCTCACATGTTTACTCTCAAGCGATGTCATGTTCCCATGTTTTGTCCCGATGTACTCCATGACAAATACATCTGCCACTCTGTACAGTTTTCAGCATAGCTCAAGACAGTCCTAGGATGGCAGCAAGGAATTTCACAGTCTGGCCTCTGCCACGAAAATGGAGGGATGGGGCAACGAATTTTTACATTTTTCAGCTCTCTGTCTCTCTTTTTCTCTCTTTCTCGCTCTCTCTCCCCTTCTCTCTCTCTCTTTTCTTTCTCTCTCTTTTTCTTTCTTCTATCTCTTTCTCTCTCTCGCTATCTCTCTTTCTGCCTCTCTTCCTCTCTTTCTCTCTCTCCCTCTCTCTCTTGCTATCTCTCTTTCTGCCTCTCTTCCTCTCTTTCTCTCTCTCCCTCTCTTTCTCTCTCTCGCCATCTCTCTTTCTCTCTCTCCCCTTCTCTTTCTCTCTCCTTCTCTTTCTCTCTCCTTCTCTCTCTCTCTCCTCTCTCTTTCCCTCTCTCGCTCTCTCTCTCTTTCATTCTCTTCTTTCTTTTTCCCTCCCTCTCTCTTTCTCTTCCGCTCTTTCGCCCTCCCTCCCTCTCTCTCCCCTTCTCTTTCTGTTCCCACGCACTATGTCCATCCTCTCTCTTCCTCATTTTCTCTCTCTCCCTTCCCCACTCAATCTCCGTCCCTCCCTCCCTCCTCTATTACACACACAGAGGCCCCCCAAAAAATATTTAAATGTGAAGTCAAGGTTGAGATCTCTTCACCTCTTTTGTTATAATGTCATATAGGAGGCCAGAAATATCCTTGGTTAGCGCCACGATGGCCCTTGTTGTATCTGCGTACGACACAAACTGACAATCTGATCTGTCTTAATGCATGTCTGTCTCCCGTTTAGATATTTTTTCCCCAAGGAGCTGTCAGAGATAATTGTGCTGCTGAACCTGCCCTCTGTGCTACCTTTTCTGACCCAGAACTAATGTAGACTTTTGTGTACCCCCCCCCCCCCCTCAATCCTCCTATGGCGAACCCGACTAGTCTATCCTGAACACTTCTCTCAGTATTTCCACAGCACATGTGTCAGAGAGGTAGCATTATGTGGTAAATTGGTACAGGCACAGTGAACGTAACAAACGCAGCTTCTCCACAAGGTACACAAAAATAAACACATACACAGTGTCTCGCCACACAAACTGAAACACCTTTACTCACGTTTTAAGCTACTGAAAGAAAGACTTTTGACGGATTTTGTCTTACATCAAACATTTATTTTACCTGAAATACATGTCTGTTATAGAAATTCATTGTTCCTTATTAAAGCCACAGTTTAATATATTGGCCAGCCAGTCCGCCAACCAGTTTTCATTTCCCAGCCCGGGCACTGGTAGGGTTTCTGTAGTTTTAGAATCTGTGATATCTTAGAACTCACCTGGATGAAGGTGGAGAGGGTAAGAGAAAGACAGCTCGTTAATACGAGCAGAAACAAAGATCTAGATAATAACGAGAGAGCGAGAGAGAGAGAGAGAGAAACATAAAAAGTAAGAAGAACGAAGATAATCACACAGATAAGACAAGAGAAATTATCTCTGGCCGTCAGAGGAAGCCCAGACACGGAGTACCCTCAGCAGACAGATGATTGAGCTGCGTACGTGGCATGTCTTGTTTCACAATTCACTTGACTAATTGCCGATCCTTAGTGACTTCTCAGATCTTCTAGTACAGTTCTACTGTGCTAATGTTCCAGCAGAAGTTCCTCATTTTCTGTGTTCGTATCTGTCATCTCAGTAATGACTGTAGAAAGGTCGAGCCCATATTTAGCATCTCCAACACTAAATGTTAATGTTTTATTAACTGGTATGGGTAATCTTCATTATTTGAAGAATTTTTTTAAGCATGGGGGTAGCGCATCAGATAGAGCTCTAGAAAGACAAAAATAAAGGTTCTGTTCACTCTTATCTCTCGATCATAAGTAGGTAATTATCCGATCGATGGTCAAACCACATACACAGGGCCTGTCGTACATGAGGCATTACAATCAGCTTTGAATCTCTCTTTATATATGTCGTGTTTTGAAGAACTCAGTCTTAAAGAATTTATAATTTTGAATACAAAAATAATTGCCTTTTTTCCCAGAGCAAAGTTGGCGATTTTGCAAGAGTTGTTTAACTCGTTACCAAAAATAGCTGTCCTCTCCCACTGTGACTGTGTGAAATGGTCAAGTTTAGCGTCTTACCAAGAAACGTGGGTGTGAAAATATTTACTTCACTTTATATATTCTGCAACTTCTTCTAACTGACGTTTCACATGATATTTATTTTCTTGTGGTTGTTATCTCCATCTTTCTTTGGCACAGAATTAATTCACTGTTTGTGACAGATCTTCCTGCTGTTTTCCTGTAGCACCACGACAGAAACTTGGCTGTCTACCCCATAAAATGACATGTAATTTGCCTCTTCATGTAACAAGACACATAAATCTGGTTATCCTTTCCATAAATTGGCATACAGTTTGTCCCCTCCTGTGACAAGTTTGACTATATAACATATAGTTTACATCATCGGACACCTTAATTACGGGCACTTTCCACTTGCTTCCCAGATTCTCTCATTCTCTCCAGCAATGTGCAACAGTTCTTTGAAATTCAAGTTACCTATTCCCATGTATCTGTCCACAAAGCACAAGATGAAGTATTTTACTTGTAGTATATTTGTGACATGGAGAAGAACAACAGAAAGGATGTTGAGCAATAGAGGGCTCACCTGGGCAAGAGCAGAAAAAAAGCAAAGGACAGGCATTTGTAGAAAACCCTTGCGGAAGCCCCATGTGCCCTGGGCAGTTAAGGTTCAGAGAGAGAGAGAGAGAGAGAGAGAGAGATATTTGTGACAGTACTGTTAGTATTGTATTATATTTGTGACAGTACTGTTAGTATTGTATTAACAGCCATTTACTCAAACCTGGTTAAATAGTACATGTTGATAGCATTTTTTGCTCACTTCTTGCATAGGGAAAAGAATGAAAAATCTTTGAAATAATGTTAAATTCTTACGTGTGTTTTTTCATGTTAATTTCGTGTGTAAATTTTACCAACTCAATCAGGTAAAGAAATCTTTGCCTGTGAGACCGCTGTGTCCAGTTTCCAGTCAATTCTTGATATCCTGGGCGGTCCAGCAGAGAAGAGAAGAGCTTCCGAGCTTCTGAAGTGTGTCCACGTGGTCCCAGACCAGCCATCACAGCGAGCTTCAGCCTTGCGCTGCCAAGGAAGGGTCAAGGAGAGATCGAAGGTATGGATTTCAACTATAGGAGATTTTTCTTGTGTGTGAAAATAACCGTGTTTACATTGAAATCGATCATACAGTCTTTGTTTAGTGCATACCTTCAATACGACAGTAAGTTATTGCATACGATTACGGTCGATCGGTATAGATCATTCCCCTGCAGTTTATGCAGATGAATGTTCTGTTAACGCAGCTGAAGAAATCTCTGGCACGTTGTGTACGCTTATAAATGAAACTGTTTTGCCGTGAGTAGTTTTCACCTGAGAGCGCTGAGCACTTCACGTGGACGACCTGGCAGAAGGGAAAGTTAAGGAAGCAGGTCCTGACTCACATATATCATCCCTCCTTTGTGAGAAAAATGAGCAGAGTCGAGTTGACCTTTGTGCAGCGCTGGTAAATCACTTTCTCACATCGCGTGCCCAGACCATGCGCGGCACACAATACCTTCTGCCTGTAGACGCAAACGTCATAAAGAAACGGACAGTTTTCACGGCAGGTACCCACAGGCACTGAGACTATCAGGTTTTAAACATTTTGTTACTTTTAAGCTGAGAAGCAGGCACCATGCAACAGCCTTTAAAAAAAAAAAAAAACTTTCTGGGTCAATCGAAGCCATGTAGAAGTGATACACTTTTAGATAAAAGCATTGGGTTCAATTTTTTTTCTTTTTTTAGATAAAAGCAATGGGTTCAGTTTTTTTCTTTTTTTTTTAGATAAAAGCATTGGGTTCAATTTTTTTCTTTTTTTTTTTAGATAAAAGCATTGGGTTCAATTTTTTTTCTTTTTTTTTAGATAAAAGCAATGGGTTCAATTTTTTTTCTTTTTTTTTTAGATAAAAGCAATGGGTTCAATTTTTTTCTTTTTTTTTTAGATAAAAGCAATGGGTTTAATTTTTTTCTTTTTTTTTTTAGATAAAAGCAATGGGTTCAATTTTTTTCTTTTTTTTTTTTAGATAAAAGCAATGGGTTCAATTTTTTTCTTTTTTTTAGATAAAAGCAATGGGTTCAATTTTTTTCTTTTTTTAGATAAAAGCATTGGGTTCAAGTTTTTTCTTTTTTTTTTGGATAAAAGCATTGGGTTCAATTTTGTTCTTTTTTTTTTAGTAAAAGCATTGGGTTCAATTTTTTTCTTTTTTTTTAGATAAAAGCATTGGGTTCAAGTTTTTTCTTTTTTTTTAGATAAAAGCATTGGGTTCAAGTTTTTTTCTTTTTTTTTAGATAAAAGCATTGGATTCAGTTCTTTTCTTTTTTTTTAGATAAAAGCATTGGGTTCAATTTCTTTTTTTTTTTAGATAAAAGCATTGGGTTCAATTTCTTTCTTGTTTTAGATAAAAGCATTGTGATCATTTTCTTTCTTTTTTTAGATAAAGGCATTGGGATCAATTTTTTTTAAAGATAAAAGCATTGGGATCAATTTCTTTATTTTTTGTAGATAAAAGCATTGTGATCAATTTCTTTCTTTTTTTAGATAAAAGCATTGGGATCAATTTATTTCTTTTTTTTAGATAAAAGCAATGGGATCAATTTCTTTCTTTCCTTTTCTTTAGATAAAATCACTAGGATCAATTTCTTTTTTTAGATAAAAGCATTGGGATCAATTTTTTTTTTAGATAAAAGCATTGGGATCAATTTCTTTCTTTTTTTTTTAGATAGCATTGGGATCAGTTTCTTATTACTTCTGCTCAGTATAGAGAAAAGAAATCCTACGAGCAGTCGTTTGATTCCTTGTGAGTGTCTGACCTATATATGCCTTCTTTCTCGTGGTCAGCCGTGAGGAGGAGGAGCACTCTGTGATCTGACCATAATAGAGGAGCATTCTGTGATCTGACGATAATAGAGGAGCAGTCTGTGATCTGACCATAATAGAGAAGCACTCGGTGATCTGACCATAATAGAGGAGCACTCTGTGATCTGACGATAATAGAGGAGCACTCTGTGATCTGACCATAATAGAGAAGCACTCGGTGATCTGACCATAATAGAGGAGCACTCTGTGATCTGACCATAATAGAGGAGCATTCTGTGATCTGACGATAATAGAGGAGCACTCTGTGATCTGACCATAATAGAGGAGCACTCGGTGATCTGATCATAATAGAGGAGCATTCTGTGATCTGACGATAATAGAGGAGCACTCTGTGATCTGACCATAATAGAGGAGCACTCGGTGATCTGACCATAATAGAGGAGCACTCTGTGATCTGACCATAATAGAGGATCTGACCATAATATTCTCATCTTATTTTTCCATCCGTCTTGACGACTAGGAAGAGCAAACGTTAGATCGTGTTGCTGGAGAGAGGCTGAGCTTGGGAGTGTTGAAGATAGGTGGCGCTAAACCAAGGAGAGTCTCTGAGAGAGAGAGTCTCTGAGAGAGAGAGATTGATTGATTGATTTATCTTTATTTCAAAAGGGTTAAGAATTGGGCACGCAGGCCCGTCTGACATTCTGCCCTTTATCATACATCTTTCACTATATTCCAGACATTCTACAAATATGCTGTTCATATAACAAACATAACTAACACTGAAGTTGAAAGACGTAAAATAAAATATAACATTTACATTTCGCTCTTAAACATTCACTCACTACAGAAGTAACTACATACATTATAAATGACTATCTACTAAACAAAATTTTCGGGACTATTCAGAAAACAATTAATTATATTCCGTGTCTGTAAGAGCAGTTTAAGATAACTTTTAAGTTTTATAATTCATGGAAGCATGTAGTCGACATCAAATAGATATTGGGAAAGCTATTGATATTGAGAGAGAGAGAGAGAGAGAGAGGTCTAGTCAGTCCCCTACGTAAAGACAACCCAACGATCCTGATAAATTTGTTACTCACACATTTTCTCTCACCTTTAATAACGATACAAAAGATGTTCTCAGCAAAGTTCTGTAGATAATCACTTCCAGCTTATGTATCCAGCCTGGATCGCCAGAATCTCGAAGACAAAACCCAAAAGGAGATTGCAGTTTTGTAACCTCACAAGACTTTGATCTAGACAGCAAAACGTCTTCTCACAGACTCTAGAAATTAACAACACAAAACTTCTGATCTAGCCAGCCAATCTTAATCTCACGAGGCACAGATTCTAGAACTTAACTCAAAAACTCGTGAGCTCCTTGTTATAGCCACGTGTTGCCCTATTTCGTCTTCGCTGTTATCTTAGAACAACAAAACTCAGGCGCTTTTCCGGCGGATGGCTTTCACGGTCACCTCGTGACGGATTTACAGCTGGCACTGTGATATCTAGACATCAACTGGCACTGTGATATTTAGACATCAGCTGGCACTGTGGTATCTAGACATCAACTGGCACTGTGATATTTAGACATCAGCTGGCACTGTGGTATCTAGACATCAACTGGCACTGTGATATTTAGACATCAGCTGGCACTGTGGTATCTAGACATCAACTGGCACTGTGATATTTAGACATCAGCTGGCACTGTGGTATCTAGACATCAACTGGCACTGTGATATTTAGACATCAGCTGGCACCGTGGTATCTAGACATCAACTGGCACTGTGATATTTAGACATCAGCTGGCACTGTGGTATCTAGACATCAACTGGCACTGTGATATTTAGACATCAGCTGGCACTGTTGTATCTAGACATCAACTGGCACTGTGATATTTAGACATCAGCTGGCACTGTGGTATCTAGACATCAGCTGGCACTGTGATATCTAGACATCAGCTGGCACTGTGGTATTTAGACATCAGCTGGCACTGTGATATCTAAACATCAGCTGGCACCGTGGTATCTAGACATCAACTGGCACTGTGATATTTAGACATCAGCTGGCACTGTGGTATCTAGACATCAACTGGCACTGTGATATCTAGACATCAACTGGCACTGTGATATCTAGACATCAGCTAGCACTGTGGTATCTAGACATCAGCTAGCACTGTGATATCTAGACATCAGCTGGCACTGTGATATCTAGACATCAGCTGCTCATGTTACCAGGTTTCTCAAAAGGGAAATAATTGGCGACAATGTCTCTCAGCACTTTCCAATCTTTCATGTTATTCATTGGTTCTGTCAGTACTGTTGTTGCACCTCTCGCATGCCATTTTGTCCAGCCATCTAAGATTTTCTCTCTTGGTCTACCTCTCTCTTTCCTGCCTCCAGTTTTCTTTGTTGTCAGGATATTTTCTACCCTTCCTCTTCTCATTATATGACCAATAAACTATGTAAGTCTCCCTCGTAGTGTGTCTGTTAAGGTTCGTTTCTCATTGACTTTCCTTAAGCATTCTTCATTTGTTATTTTGACTGTCCATATTATTCTTAACATTCTTATTAGGAACCACATTTCATTTGTCTCTAATGCTCTTGTTGTTATTTTGTTAGTGACCAAGATTCGCTTCCATATTGTAGTGCTTGCTCGATACAGCATTTGAAAGCTCTTTTCCTAGTATCTTTTGACAAAGACGAACTGCATAAAATAGATTAAATTTTCTGAAATGCTACTTTTCTTACAAGGAGGAGGCCAAAAAACTAAGTCTATATATATTTTCATACATTTTTCGTGTTTTTATCTGTTGTGTTGTTTTTGTATGTGATCCTTGAAAAGGGCTTTTGTCAAAATATTGGATTGTATGTTCTTCATTTGTATATAGTCATCTTGCTTTCTGTCATTCTTGTTTCTGCCCACTTTCCTCACTCTTTTTATCTTTTTTTTTGTGTGTGTAAAATTGGCCCATACACCCAAAGGAAGAACTTCGGACATCGTTGGTGACTATGGACTGGGGGAGAGGAATGACAGAGGTTATAAATTAATTGAATGGGCAAGAATACACAGCATGGTTGTAGGAAATACCTGGTTTAAACAACATCCTCGAAGACTGGCAACGTGGTGCAGCCCAGACAAAAAGACTTTTAACCAGATAGACTACGTATTAATCAACAAACGATTCCGCAATGCATTACTGACAACAGAAACCATGCCAGGAGCTGACTGCAATAGTGACCATGATCCACTCTGTGGAAAAGTTAGAATAAAGCTAAAGAAAGCAGGCAGAAAAGTGAGAAACATCAAACTGAATACAGAACTTCTTAAAAATGACAAAGAACTGCGAGAACAATACAAAGTTATTATAACAAATAGATACAGTGCAATAGCAAAGATAAATAGTATAGATAAACAATGGGAAATGTTAAGAGATTCTATCCACCAAACTGTTAAGGAGATAATACCACCAAAAAAAGAAGCCTCTAAAAATAAATGGATGACAGACGACATCTTAGGACTGATGGACAAGAGGAGGAGGAGTAAAAATAACGAGGAAAAATATAGCAAGATAAATAAAGAAATAAGACGCAAATGCAGAAAAGCAAAAGAAGTGTGGTTAAATGAACAGTGCAGACAGATAGAGGACTCTCATAATAAAGACAGCAAAAACATGCACAAACGAATTAATGAACTCACAGGCAGGAAAACAAAATATACCACAGGATGCCTGAAATCGAAAGAAGGTAAAATGTTAATGGGAAAAATTGTGGACAGGTGGACAGAGTATATCGGTGAGCTATATGGAGGAGAAAGACCAGAATTAACACCATATACTGAAAACTGTGATGGACTGCCAATACTTGAAGATGAAATCATAGATGCCATCAAACACATGAAGAAAGGAAAAGCGACTGGGCCTGATAATATAACAATATAAGAAATAGAGGCACTAGAG
Source organism: Achatina immaculata (assembly GCA_009760885.1). Lineage (NCBI taxonomy): Eukaryota > Metazoa > Mollusca > Gastropoda > Stylommatophora > Achatinidae > Lissachatina > Lissachatina immaculata. The sequence goes on from CM019717.1 coordinate 28,561,889, forward strand.
GAGACAGGAATAAAAATAATAACCAAGTTACTGAATGACATTTTCAACAGTGGTTATATTCCCAGTGACCTGATTAAATCCACGTTTATAGCACTACCAAAGAAACCAGGTGCAAAGGAATGTGACGACCACCGGACTATCAGCCTCTCATGTCACATAACGAAGCTACTTCTGAGAATAATTATGAGAAGAACAAGGAAAAAGATAAAAATGGAAATAGCAGATGAACAGTTTGGATTTGTTGAAGGAAAGGGAACACACAATGCCATTTATGCTTTACGAACACTAACAGAAAGAGCTTTAGAAGTACAGAAAGATCTCTACTTATGCTTCATTGATTACACCAAGGCATTTGACAAGGTGAAACATAATGAAATTATTAAAATGCTTGAAGACATCAATATAGACGGCAAAAAGACCTGAGGATTGTAAAACATCTATACTGGCAGCAAGAAGCAGCAGTTCGAGTGGAAAATAGAATTGGAAAATATCAACCTATAAAACAAGGGGTGCGACAAGGATGTGTACTATCTCCAGACCTTTTTTCTCTGTACAGCGAGAATATTCTAAGAACAATCATCACAGAAGGAGGCATAAAAATTGGAGGATACAATATTAACAACCTTCGGTATGCTGACGACACAGTACTGATAGCTGAGAACCAACAAGACCTGCAAAATCTCTTGGATAAAGTCGCCAAGGAAAGTGAACAGAAAGGCCTTACTTTGAACATCAAAAAGACAGAGACTATGGTTATGTCTAAGAAACAGAATCCACCAGCATGCAGTATTAAATAAAACGGAACCATTCTAAAGCAGGTGCAGAAATTCAAATACCTTGGAGCAGTAATAACTTCAGATGAGAAATGCAAAACAGAAATAAGGAACAGAATAGGCCAAGCAAAGACTGCATTTCAGAGAATGAGAAACATATTAGCTAACACATCTTTATCAATGAATGTTAGAAAACGAGTCCTAAAATGCTATATTGAACATCTTGTTATATGGAAGTGAATCATGGACAATAGGCAAGTCTGCACAAAAATCATTGGAAGCAGCAGAAATGTGGTTTATTAGAAGAATGTTGCGAATCCCCTGGACAGCAAAAATAACTAATGAAGAATGTATGAGAAGAGCTGGAGAGACAAAAAACCTTGTCAAAAAGATAAGAGAGAGACAATGTACTTTCATAGGACATGCAATGAGAAGAGGGGCATTGAAAATATTATAACAGCAGGAAAAATAGAAGGAAGAAGATCAAGAGGAAGACCAAGAGAAATGATACTGGACAGTCTGACGGGATGGTGTGAGGGGAGATCACCAACTGAACTGATGGCCTGCATGAAGGATCGTGTACTCTGGAGAAGCATAATAGCCAACGCCAGTCGGCACGGCACCTGATGATGATGATGATGATGACGACACCCACCTATTATAATAATGTTTGGTTCATATTTATTATTATATCGATAACGAAGTGTTCTCTGTTGAATTTACCATAGTCTTTATAGTTCTTTTATATGGTCGTTAGTTGAACTTCATCTCACATCTAATTTAGACCTTGGCCGCGAGAACTAAGGCACTTTCATACAGCATTGTTACCACGTTGTGACAGAGACAACTAAGGCACTTTCATACAGCATTGTTACCACGTTGTGACAGAGACAACTAAGGCACTTTCATACAGCATTGTTACCATTTTGTGACAGAGACAACTAAGGCACTTTCATACAGCATTGATACCACGTTGTGACAGAGACAACTAAGGCACTTTCATACAGCATTGTTACTACGTTGTGACAGAGACAACTAAGGCACTTTCATACAGCATTGTTACTACGTTGTGACAGAGACAACTAAGGCACTTTCATACAGCATTGTTACTACGTTGTGACAGAGACAACTAAGGCACTTTCATACAGCATTGATACCACGTTGTGACGGCGACGATATTATCTTTCTCCGTTGTCACTTTTTATATATGAGGTACTACTACTTTTTGTTCACTTCAACAGTTCAGAAGGTCGCTACTTGTGAGACTATATGGTTCACCACAAAACTGAAAACTTAAAGCATATAGCCACTATAAAATTCAGATGGTTCGTTCCTGAATCAAATTATAGTTCACTTTTAATACTCATCAAACAAAATTCACAACTATCACACTGAGACATCTCCGAAAGCCTTTTACACAAATTTCCAAAAATATCAAATCTGCATTTCTCACACAGTACTAATAATCACTTTCTAACTTGAAATGCTATCTTCTGTCTGTCCTAAACTACTTCTGTTCTAAACTGCTTCTGAATATCTGTCCGTCTGTTCTATCTGTAGTTGCTCTCCAGTCTTTCTGTTTTTCTGTTCTTTCCTTTCTGTCCCCCAAAATTGCATGTCAGTCTTTTATATCGTAAGTCAGTTGTCCAGAAGTACACACCTCTAGATCTTTCTGTTGGTCAGCTGGTTGACTACATACTGACTGGATTTCGGGATAAGTCGGTCCACTCCCTTTGGTAATCGTATTGGTCAGCTGAACGATTCATATTGCGTCCTAAGATTAGCAAGTTATATCTCACTGTCAGTAAGTATGTTGTGTCAAATCCGTTTATTCAATTTTCTCGCGTGGGTAAACCTTTTTTTTTATCCAGTATCAGGTGTTTGCGATACCTATATGGGATATCTGTTTACACAGTGTCCGTCTGCCTGTCTCCATATTGTTGATTTAACCATTCAGTTTAGTCGTGTCAGAACTATTACAACCTGGGTGTATCACTTTCATCTGCCTTTCCCTCAGCTTCATTGTTTCTGGTATTTCTAAGTATCTACTTAATTCTATCGTAATACTACTAATACCGTAGGAGTCGTCCCCCCCCACCCCCAAACCGGTTCTCAAATTTTCCATTATTTCTTACCTACTTTCTACTTATCGATAATAATCGTAACTATAATAAAATGCTAATAGTAATAATAATATTAGCATTAATAATAATTATTATAATACTATAATAATATACACAACACTTTTTACACTTTTTTCATGTCTGTACACATGAGACGATCACATGAGAACGACGTTAATGTGGACCCTAGTGGGGCCACCCTCATCTAGTAGGGAATCTCATAGGCCCCAGATAAGGCCAGACCGTCAGCAAGCGACTGCAGGCAAAATAACTAACAATGGCAATATGGAATATGAGATCCTTATACCAAGATAGCAAACTAGAGAATATTAAAAAATAAATGGCAAGAATAAACATAAACATATAAATGAGATGGACAGGAGCAGTAGAAATAAGGTCTGACGATTAGATAATTATTTTTTCAGGTAGAAACATGAAAGAGGAGTTGGCATGATCAGGCCAGACCCAGGTCATTTAAATAACAAGATTAGAAACTATATCAAAGGCTCACAGGAAAGATTTATCTAGGAGAAGCCGTGGCACTGACATTACCGATGTCTTGTCTTGTTTTGTCTTGTCTTCTTCCTCACATACCTTTCAGAGTTGAGAAAACAGACGTCTTGATAGAGCTCAGCTGTCTCGTCTTCTTCCTCGCATACCTTACAGAGTTGAGAGAACAGAAGTCTTGATAAAGCTCAGCTGTCTCGTCTTCTTCCTCGCATACCTTACAGAGTTGAGAGAACAAACAGAAGTCTTGATAGAGCTCAGCTGTCTCGTCTTCTTCCTCACATACCTTACAGAGTTGAGAGAACAAACAGAAGTCTTGATAGAGCTCAGCTGTCTCGTCTTCTTCCTCACATACCTTACAGAGTTGAGAGAACAGAAGTCTTGATAGAGCTCAGCTGTCTCGTCTTCTTCCTCACATACCTTACAGAGTTGAGAGAACAGACGTCTTGTTAGAGCTCAGCTGTCTCTTCTTCTTCCTCACATACCTTACAGAGTTGAGAGAACAAACAGAAGTCTTGATAGAGCTCAGCTGTCTCGTCTTCTTCCTCACATACCTTACAGAGTTGAGAGAACTTGTTAGAGCTCAGCTGCCTCGTCTTCTTCCTCACATACCTTACAGAGTTGAGAGAACAAACAGAAGTCTTGATAGAGCTCAGCTGTCTCGTCTTCTTCCTCACATACCTTTCAGAGTTGAGAGAACAAGCAGACATCTTGATAGAGCTCGGCAATGTGCCGGTTTTTTTTTTTTTTTTGCTCGTATGATAAGATATTTCTGGTTTCTGTAATTTCCCCCCTACATCTCGTCCTCTCTTACATCTCTTCCTCTCCTACATCTCTTCCACTCTTACCTACAAATCTTGGTGTGTATTTTTTCTCTTGTGATAGTTTTCCTTTTGTGTTTGGCTGTTAGTGTCCATGGTTGACATTGATAGTACAGAGATGTGAGAAAAATTATGTTATACAGTGCTCATTTTGTTTCATTTGTGATATATTCATTTTTCAGTAAAGGAGTCATTTGTCCAATAACCTGATTCTTTTTATTGCATCTGTTCTCAAACGCACTGTCAGTTATCCATGACGATGATATTGTGCTACCATGGTATTTGAAATGTTTCACTTGATTCAAGGGCTGGTTGTCTATGAAGATCTTTGTTGTAATATCTTCTCTCACTGTGGTCATGACTTCTGTTTTTTTTTCCAGCACTGATCTATTATGTTGTGGCTTTTACATGTCCTTGCCAAGTTGCCCATGTTCTGATGTGGCTCTAAACGCTTAATAGTTACCAACAAGTAATTCGTTTATGGTCCACCTATTAGGAGTGTTATAGTGGCATTCAATTCAGTTGTAGAGAATTTGCTTAATTTGATAAATTCGATTCATAAGTTGCTTCCCCTCTGAAGCTCAGAATGTATTGTAAATCTTGTTATAGCCCTCAGTACCGTCAGTCAAGCAGTTTGATAACCGCTGATAACTGACTGGCTGATTGTTTGTGACGATGGTTTTCTTGCTTGTTCTTGCCAACGTTTCCCATACTTCAAAAGACGTATTTGAAAAGTTTGAGATGGCGTTCTCCAACCTAACAACAGTGCAAGCTTCTCGGCCTGCGGGCTGTTGAGTTATGTGGATTCATGAATGGGTTTAGATTGGCTTATGCTTGCCTTTAGTGACCACAAAACAGACACTGCTTATCCAGGTTGAGTTATGGTTGCCTGTAGTGACCACAAAAGACACTGCTTGTTCAGATTGACTTATGGTTGCCTGTAGTGACCACAAAACAGACACTGCTTATCCAGGTTGACTTATGGTTGCCTGTAGTGACCACAAAAGACACTGCTTGTTCAGATTGACTTATGGTTGCCTGTAGTGACCACAAAACAGACACTGCTTATCCAGGTTGACTTATGGTTGCCTGTAGTGACCACAAAAGACACTGCTTATTCAGACTGACTTATGGTTGCCTGTAGTGACCACAAAAGACACTGCTTATTCAGACTGACTTATGGTTGCCTGTAGTGACCACAAAACACTCTACTTCCTTACAGTACTATAACTTTAGCAGAAACAAAATCGTTATGTGTGTTGAAACTGAACTGTTCAGTACCCGTACACTCTTGTATCTGAGACGTGGGAATGTAAGCTGCAAGACCCTGGTCTCTGGGGACAGAAGGACCCAGCAGTTATTGTACTGTCATTATAAAAGAGAAAACTAGGCTAACACTCTCCCGAGGATGTGATGTTTTATGAGCCTTCAGAGAGCGAGATAGCACGGACATGTTGGCTGTGACCGACTTTGAACAATTAACTGGTCTTTCCTGTCCCGAGCCCTGTAATAATCCGGTGCACGAAAGGTCAGAGGGTGTTGGAGCGATTGATCAGTGAGATGTGGAATCTACCCAGCATGGACCTTGAATTTATGGCTTGGCTGCCACAATGTCATGTTGGAAACTGTGATCATTAATAAAAATGGAAGTAATTTTCATTTCATTAACTTCACAAACGCTGCAGTTCTCTGTGATTGTTCTGGCTCATTGCTCAAAACGGAATAGCTTCGATTGGTCATATAGTGTAAGCTAGTTTACTACACAGAAATGGAGACTTTTACGTCTTAGAAGAGAGTTTTGAAGCAGAAGATTGTCAGTTTTTAATCGAAGCTGTTAGCATCTTTTGCCGTAGCAATTTTTCTCCTTCCAGAATCAGTTCTTTGGTTTAGTCGGCCACTGAGATGTTTGTGTTCAAAGGGCGCAGTGTCAAGCCACATGCATGCGAGTCAATGTCACTGTCTTCTCCCGTGTATGACTTACAGTTATTATTGATGGAAGAATCTATCATGTATGACTTACAGTTATTATTGATGGAAGAATCTATCATGTATGATTTACAGTTATTATTGATGGAAGAATCTATCATGTATGATTTACAGTTATTATTGATGGAAGAATCTATCATGTATGATTTACAGTTATTATTGATGGAAGAATCTATCATGTATGATTTACAGTTATTATTGATGGAAGAATCTATCATGTATGATTTACAGTTATTATTGATGGAAGAATCTATCATGTATGATTTACAGTTATTATTGATGGAAGAATCTATCATGTATGATTTACAGTTATTATTGATGGAAGAATCTATCATGTATGATTTACAGTTATTATTGATGGAAGAATCTATCATGTATGACTTACAGTTATTATTGATGGAAGAATCTATCATGTATGACTTACAGTTATTATTGATGGAAGAATCTATCATGTATGACTTACAGTTATTATTGATGGAAGAATCTATCATGTATGACTTACAGTTATTATTGATGGAAGAATCTATCATGTATGACTTACAGTTATTATTGATGGAAGAATCTATCATGTATGACTTACAGTTATTATTGATGGAAGAATCTATCATGTATGACTTACAGTTATTATTGATGGAAGAATCTATCATGTATGATTTACAGTTATTATTGATGGAAGAATCTATCATGTATGACTTACAGTTATTATTGATGGAGGAATCTCTTAGGAATGGCTTTGGATTATCTCTGTTTAAGTTTGTTCTGCCTCATTATCCCTGTTTCTTCAGAACTTTGCCATACAAAACTTGCCCCGGAGTGCGGCTGCCGCCCATTCCTACAATGCTTGTTTAATACTCTTCATCTGTGGTTCGCATTCTGCAGACTCGTCCCTTCCCCCCCCCCCCCCCCCCCCCCAACAAAGTTTACCTCAGCCTGTATACCACGTCTTAGGTAAAAAGTGAAAAAAGGAAGTACTGCAGTTTTTAAAAAAAGCATATACTCGCCTGCCAGTCACGTGGTTCCTGGTTCAGTTTTGCACTGGGGCGTCAACCCAGCCTCAGAAAATGGGTACCTGGGGTTTTCCTGGGAAAACAAAGACAGCGAGGACAGGTACTGCCATCCCTACCTCAAGTGCTGTACTGACATAGAAATGTGAAGGCACTGACACTTCACATTCTCTACCTCAAGTGCTGTACTGACATAGAAATGTGAAGGCACTGACACTTCACATTCTCTACCTCAAGTGCTGTACTGACATAGAAATGTGAAGGCACTGACACTTCACATTCTCTACCTCAAGTGCTGTACTGACATAGAAATGTGAAGGCACTGACACTTCACATTCTCTACCTCAAGTGCTGTACTGACATAGAAATGTGAAGGCACTGACACTTCACATTCTCTACCTCAAGTGCTGTACTGACATAGAAATGTGAAGGCACTGACACTTCACATTCTCTACCTCAAGTGCTGTACTGACATAGAAATGTGAAGGCACTGACACTTCACATTCTCTACCTCAAGTGCTGTACTGACATAGAAATGTGAAGGCACTGACACTTCACATTCTCTACCTCAAGTGCTGTACTGACATAGAAATGTGAAGGCACTGACACTTCACATTCTCTACCTCAAGTGCTGTACTGACATAGAAATGTGAAGGCACTGACACTTCACATTCTCTACCTCAAGTGCTGTACTGACATAGAAATGTGAAGGCACTGACACTTCACATTCTCTACCTCAAGTGCTGTACTGACATAGAAATGTGAAGGCACTGACACTTCACATTCTCTACCTCAAGTGCTGTACTGACATAGAAATTTGAAGGCACTGACACTTCACATTCTCTACCTCAAGTGCTGTACTGACATAGAAATGTGAAGGCACTGATACTTCACATTCTCTACCTCAAGTGCTGTACTGACATAGAAATGTGAAGGCACTGATACTTCACATTCTCTACCTTATGTAAATGTAACGCGACCTAAGAAGATAATACAGACGCAAGGCAGTGAATGAAACTATGACGTCATGCGCCAGTAAAGGGAGCAACTGAATGGTTTACTCCTTTCACTCGTTCATTCGCTGTGAAGTGTAGCGTATCCCTGGATTCCAGAGGCTAATTATGTGCATTGTTTCTTTCTTGAAGTTTTATATATCCGTTGTTACGGCATAATCCAGTGTATTCCCTACAGGCGGACGGTTTTCATTTCTAGAGGTATTATCTCCCTCTAACAATTGCGTAACGTACTCACTTTTTCCGCTGGTGACTAGAGTACGTTATTATTATGTCTCCATCGCTCAACCATCTCATGAGAATCATTTGACTATCTGCTGGACCACTCTTTCTCTCCGGCGACATTATAAACAAGAGAGGACAACTCGGTCATGAATAAAGCCCCAGACTGCTACTGTATCATGTGCCAGGCCTCGTTGTTTCTAGCCCCCAGACTGCTACTGTTGTCACGTGTATCATCATCATCATCAGGTGCCGTGCCGACTGGCGTTGGCTATTATGCTTCTCCAGAGTACCCGATCCTTCATGCAGGCCATCAGTTCAGTTGGTGATCTCCTCTCACACCATCCTGTCAGACTGTCCAGTATCATTTCTCTTGGTCTTCCTCTTGATCTTCTTCCTTCTATTTTTCCTGTTGTTATAATATTTTCAGTGCCCCTCTTCTCATTGCATGTCATATGAAAGTACATTGTCTCTCTCTTATCTTTTTGACAAGGTTTTTTTGTCTCTCCTGCTCTTCTCACACATTTTTCATTAGTTATTTTTGCTGTCCAGGGGATTCGCAACATTCTTCTAATAAACCACATTTCTGCTGCTTCCAATGATTTTTGTGCAGACTTGCCTATTGTCCATGATTCACTTCCATATAACAAGATAGGTTCAATATAGCATTTTAGGACTCGTTTTCTAACATTCATTGATAAGGATGTGTTAGCTAATATGTTTCTCGTTCTCTGAAATGCAGTCTTTGCTTGGCCTATTCTGTTCCTTATTTCTGTTCTGCATTTCTCATCTGAAGTTATTACTGCTCCAAGCTACTTGAATTTCTGTACCTGCTTTAGAATAGTTCCATTTAATTTAATACTGCATGCTGGTGGATTCTGTTTCTTAGATATAACCATAGTCTCTGTCTTTTTGATGTTCAAAGTAAGGCCTTTCTGTTCACTTTCTTTGGCGACTTTATCCAAGAGATTTTGCAGGTCTTGTTGGTTCTCAGCTATCAGTACTGTGTCGTCAGCATACCGAAGGTTGTTAATATTGTATCCTCCAATTTTTATGCCTGGTTCTGTGATGATTGTTCTTAGAATATTCTCGCTATTCAGAGAAAAAAGGTCTGGAGATAGTACACATCCTTGTCACACCCCTTGTTTTATATGTTGATATTTTCCAATTCTGTTTTCAACTCGAACTGCTGCTTCTTGCTGCCAGTATAGATGTTTTGCAATCCTCAGGTCTTTGCCGTCTATATTGATGTCTTCAAGCATTTTAATAATTTCATTATGTTTCACCTTGTCAAATGCCTTGGTGTAATCAATGAAGCATAAGTAGAGATCTTTCTGTACTTCTAAAGTTCTTCACGTGCGCTTCAGTATTTACATTCATCATCAGTCGAGTTTTGAACATTTCTGAATATTTTGGATTAGTTCAAGCGTTAAAGTATTAATAAGATATAACTGCAGTAGAAGTTGATGAGTCCGGGATTATCTTTGATTTATGTTACATTTTCAGATTGTTTTCGGGACAGGCGACTCACTGCAGGCTGTAACGGTAACATCCAACATGGGCTTCGCCAGGGCCGCAGAAAGTCAGGTAGGTGGGTGTGTGTGTGTGTAGGTGCGTGCGTGCGTGTATGTCAGTAGCTTTCAGAGAAAATATTAAGAGACTTTTACGATATTACATGGCAAGTCCATTAGTGTAAATGGTGCATTAAGTGTGGGGAAGAACTTGTGGTAGGAGATGTGGAGAGAATGACGGAAACAAAATATTGATAAGAACAGGCGGAGAGAGAATAGACAGACGAATATTTTAAGATAATCATTGTGATGAAGGTGAAGGTTATAGAAGAGGGGGGGAAAGTGAAAGGCCAATGTAGAAACTGATAGAAATACTATTATTGAGAAAAAGAGGAGATTTGTGTGAATTAGTCTGATAAGAAGAGATATATGTGAAGTAGTCTGATAAGAAGAGATATATGTGAAGTAGTCTGATAAGGAGAGATATATGTGAAGTAGTCTGATAAGAAGGGATATATGTGAAGTAGTCTGATAAGGAGAGATATATGTGAAGTAGTCTGATAAGGAGAGATATATGTGAAGTAGTCTGATAAGGAGAGATATATGTGAAGTAGTCTGATAAGGAGAGATATATGTGAAGTAGTCTGATAAGAAGAGATATATGTGAAGTAGTCTGATAAGAAGGGATATATGTGAAGTAGTCTGATAAGGAGAGATATATGTGAAGTAGTCTGATTAGGAGAGATATATGTGAAGTAGTCTGATAAGAAGGGATATATGTGAAGTAGTCTGATAAGAAGGGATATATGTGAAGTAGTCTGATAAGGAGAGATATATGTGAAGTAGTTTGACGAGGACTTGAATATTAATAGGACTTGAAATTAACAAGGACAAAACACAAATAATGAAACTTCCCAATAATCAAAATGGAAAAAAATACATGTAGAAGGGGCAGATATTGAAGAAGTCAGTCAATTTGCATACCTTGGCAGCTACATAGACCAGGATGGTGACACCAGAAAGGAAGTTAGAATTACAAAAGCAGCATTGATCTTCAAGAATCTTGAGAACATATTGCATTCAAAAGTTATAACCACAAAAACTAAGTTAAGACTATTCAATTCAAATGTAATATCCACCCTCATTTATGCACATGAAAGATGGAAAACAAATAAAGAAATAGACAAGAAATTAGACTCTTTTGAAAAACAGATGCTTAAGGAAAATACTCAGCATCAAGTGGAACGAATTCAAGAACAGTGCAGAGTTAAGACAGATGACTGAACAACAACCAGTCTCATGGGTGATCAGGAAAAGGAGATGAACATATGTTGGCCATGTGATGAGAAGAAACGATCAGAGAATCCCAAAACAAGCTATGAAATGGACACAACAGGCCAAAGAAAAATAGGCAGACCGCGTGAAACTCTGAAGAGGACATCGTTTGTTAAGAGAGGCCAAATTAATAGGCATAAAATCCCTTGATGAGGTTGAAAAGCTCGCCGAAGACAGGAAAAATTAGCGAACTACCTTGCGAGCCCTATGTAATTTTTAATGGCACGGGAAGGATATAAGATATGTGTGACAAGGAGAGATATATGTGAAGTAGTCTGATAAGAAGAGATAAATGTGAATTAGTATGATAAGAAGAGATATATGTGAAGTAGTCTGATAAGGAGAGATATATGCGAAATAGTCTGATAAGGGGAAATATATGTGAAGTAGTTTGACAAGGAGAGATATATGTGAAGTAGTTTAATAAGAAGAAATAGAAATAAAATGATTAAAGGAGATGCAGTGTGTGATAACAGGTAAAATAAAGTAGTAGAAAAAAATGGAAAGAAGTGATGATGGTGTAAGAGATGTAGAAAGAAAGAAGTAGTGATGATGTAAGAAATGTAGAAAGAAAGAAGTGGTGATGATGTAAGAAATGTAGAAAGAAAGAAGTGGTGATGGTGTAAGAGATGTAGAAAGAAGTGGTGAAGGTGTAAGAGACATAGAAAGAAAGAAGTGGTGATGGTGTAAGAGACGTAGAAAGAAAGAAGTGATGATGGTGTAAAAGACGTAGAAAGAAAGAAGTGGTGATGGTGTAAGAGACGTAGAAAGAAAGAAGTGGTGATGGTGTAAAAGACGTAGAAAGAAAGAAGTGGTGATGGGTCAAGAGACGTAGAAAGAAAGAAGTGGTGATGGTGTAAGAGATGTAGAAAGAAAGAAGTGGTGATGGTGTAAGAGATGTAGAAAGAAAGAAGTGGTGATGGTGTAAGAGATGTAGAAAGAAAGAAGTGGTGATGGTGTAAGAGATGTAGAAAGAAAGAAATGGTGATGGTGTAAGAGATGTAGAAAGAAAGAAGTGGTGATGGTGTAAGAGACGTAGAAAGAAAGAAGTGGTGATGGTGTAAGAGATGTAGAAAGAAAGAAATGGTGATGGTGTAAGAGATGTAGAAAGAAAGAAGTGGTGATAGTGTAAGAGATGTAGAAAGAAAGAAGTGGTGATGGTGTAAGAGATGTAGAAAGAAAGAAGTGGTGATGGTGTAAGAGATGTAGAAAAAAAAAGTGGTGATAGTGTAAGAGATGTAGAAAGAAAGAAGTGGTGATGGTGTAAAAGATGTAGAAAGAAAGAAGTGATGATGGTATAAGAGATGTAGAAAGAAAGAAGTGATGATGGTGTAAGAGATGTAGAAAGAAAGAAGTGGTGATGGTGTAAAAGATGTAGAAAGAAAGAAGTGATGATGGTATAAGAGATGTAGAAAGAAAGAAGTGATGATGGTGTAAGAGATGTAGAAAGAAAGAAGGGAAACTGTTTGCTTTGAATGAAGTGACTGACAACAAGCATAAGTTATCTTATATAGAGAAATACATTTTATGTGCTTGGCCATGGCAAAGTTATAAAGTAATATAGAAGGAGAAGAAGAAGGAAGGAAGACAAGAAGATAAGAGGTAAGGATAAATGACAGAAAAGTGGCTCAGAGATAAGACAGTACAGGAGTGTGACATGTGGAAATGTACTCTTGAAATCAATGCTAAGTCAAATGTGGAAGGGAAAGTTGAAGATATACAAGGATAGGAAGCAGATAAAAATAAGTGGAAGAAGTGTGAAGTGTAAAAGAATTGGTTTTTCTGAGTCTTGTCAAAATAACATGTGTATGATAGAAAGATGTCTTCAGCCTTGTCAAAATAATGTATGAGAGGAAAGAAGTCTTCAGTCTTGTCAAAATAATGTATGAGAGGAAAGAAGTCTTCAGTCTTGTCAAAATAATGTATGAGAAGAAAGAAGTCTTCAGTCTTGTCAAAATAATGTATGAGAGGAAAGAAGTCTTCAGCCTTGTCAAAATAATGTATGAGAGGAAAGAAGTCTTCAATCTTGTCAAAATAATGTATGAGAAGAAAGAAGTCTTCAGTCTTGTCAAAATAATGTATGAGAGGAAAGAAGTCTTCAGTCTTGTCAAAATAATGTATGAGAGGAAAGAAGTCTTCAGTCTTGTCAAAATAATGTATGAGAAGAAAGAAGTCTTCAGCCTTGTCAAAATAATGTATGAGGAAAGAAGTCTTCAGCCTTGTCAAAATAATGTATGAGAAGAAAGAAGTCTTCAGCCTTGTCAAAATAATGTATGAGAGGAAAGAAGTCTTCAGCCTTGTCAAAATAATGTATGAGAAGAAAGAAGTCTTCAGCCTTGTCAAAATAATGTATGAGAGGAAAGAAGTCTTCAGTCTTGTCAAGTAAATAAATCAATAAAACTTTTTCTACCTGTTTTTAGTGCTTCCTGATTGTGATCTTTTTTTGTACTTTAGTATTATATGTATTTCTTAATTTCTATTTCATAGTTCTTCAGATTCTGTTTTTTCTTCATTTTCATTATTATATTAGTGGATATCCTGTTGAGTCTTTCCATTTGTTTGATAGAATTTCGTCATGAAAAGATCGTCCAAGTTGAGTGCGATTGGATAAATCTTGATTGTTTGTGAGATTTCAGTGCCATATTTGTTGAGCAGTCATGGATGTCATTCCTTTAAATGCAGTTTTATTTGGAAATTTGAATGTTTTCTGTTGAGAATATATTTACTGAATCGTCAGCATACCGAAGGTTGTTAATATTGTATCCTCCAGTTTTTATGCCTGGTTCTGTGATAATCATTCTTAGAATATTCTCGCTATACAGAGAAAAAAGGTCTGGAGATTGTACACATCCTTGTCACACCCCTTGTTTTATAGGTTGATATTTTCCAGTTCTATTTTTGACTCATATTGCTGCTTCTTGTTGCCAGTATAGATGCTTTACAATCCTCAGGTCTTTGCCATCTGTATTGATGTCTTCAAGCATTTTAATAATTTCATTATGTTTCACCTTGTGGTACAAGTACATAATGACTGATTTTTTTGTCTTCTTTCTTGCAGGGCATTGTGTTCTCTGTCTTTCTACATGCTGCCAGAGCTCTGACTGAAGAGAAGGAACACCTTGCAGTACCACTGCTACAAGAGAAACATCAGACAGCATCAGCTAACAAATAATCTGCGCTTATGGCTGGATGTTTTCTTATGATCCAGTAGTAGCTGTAGTTTGAGGCTGACAAACTCCAATGCCCGAGCCACAAAATGACTTAGCCTATGCATGTAGATGTACACTGTTAGACCTGATTATGGCAGAAACATTAGGGTTGTCATTAAATCTGAAGAAAGCTCTTGACCACCTTTGGGGGGAACAAAGTACCAGATTTAGCATCACCAAGAAACTACAGTGTAGAACTGGTGTGTGCGTATGCAGTATTTCTGTGTAAAATATTATATGTAACAAGCCGTTCACACCATGTCAGTGTATGGCCTAACCAGCCATCATTTGGATCTTTTTTGTTTTTGTTTTTTGTGTTTTAGTAAACTCATGTTCTGTTGGAATAGCAGTGACTACTCCAGTTAGCTAAGCTGAAAATTTGTTTCACATGCTGAAAGCATTGAAGCCAAGACTGTATTATAAAGTGCTTGTACATGGTATTTCACTTCAGTGCAACAGGTTTTTTTTTCTTCAGACTCATCAATGATGTATACAGTGCAGTGTAATGTACCTCACCCTGCAGGCAAATTTATGCATTTCTGTTGGCTATTTTGCCCATCATTAACAGGTATGCATCATTTATAACCAGGCTGACTGAAGGGTGTCAGGTGGACACTCACCTGTAACCTTCTGGATGAGAGGGCAGTAACTAATGATTTAGCCTGCTTGTGCCTGCAGTATATGTACTATGAAGTCATGGGACACAATGAATTTACAATGTTACTCTACTCATGTTGCAATGTAACGCTATAATTTCAAGAAATGTAGAATGTACCACTATATGCAGTATTCAGTAATTTAAACACCAAGATTTATTTATGTTGTAACCAATTTTTCCAAGTCAAAGATTTGTAGTGCCAAGCTTAAGACAAAACCAACATTCTGATACATGCAGATGTGTGCCCAAGTAATACTGCATTAAGCTGCTGTCACAGGCACATAAGTGATGTATTAAACTAGTGTATGCTGTGCTCCATTTTTTCACATATTATTGCCTCTTGTATATTCACACATACATAAATTATTCTAAAAGCTGACTTCCATACATTTATAGTCATCATAAATCTATCTGGACACCTGATTCTGGGACTTTCCAAGCATTAGATCTAAACATTGACATGATGTGGCTTGGAATACAAACCTCCAGCCACCCAGACTTCGACATTTCAGCCTCATCCAGGGCAGAATCCTGGCCGCTGTCTACAGAATCCCAGGCGCTGTCTAAACTCTAACGTTGAAAAGACATAGTGATAAAACCGCTGGCAAAACATCAAATCGTGTAGTTTGTAAAAAAAAAAAAGATTTATATATCTGAGAATCTCCCAGCACAGTCAAAACAAATTCTATGCTCCACTTAAAAAATGATCCTATTCGTTCTAATGACATGGTAGAAATGGCCATCAAAAGTGGCCTTCCACCCCAAGCTGGCATCTCTTCACATCAAGGACAGCTGTTTGGGCAAACCCACATTCTTTCTTCTCCTGAAAATCCTGGCAGCCCCAGCGAGGACATTTCTGATTTCTTGGACAGCATTTTTCAGCCCCTAGTACACAAACGGTCCTTTTTTCTGAAAGATACAAACCATGCTTTAACATCTGTCGAAACAGCCAAACTCTCTCAGTATCACAACCTGTCACATCTTTCTCCTTGATGTCTCCTCCCTGTGCACCTCCATCCCCCACAAAAAAAGCTGTTTTTTTTCTCATCTACTTTCCATGTTTATCACAGAGGGCTTCTCAGCGCTCTGCTATTTTCTTAATAAAGACCTCACCTACCACTAACACTAACACCACAATAAGATTCAAATTAGGTGACCACATGCAGAAATCTTTGTGACATCTCGCAGCAAGCTTCTAAGCCAGTCTCTAAACATTTCAATGGCCCCAGCCACAGAAGGAAATCTGATTTTCTACTAACAGCCATAAAACAATGCCATTCTGATGACAGAAAACACCTGCCGCTTGAAAACTGCTACATTCAGGAATATGGGATGCTGGAACCACATGGTTTGAACTCAAAATTCAGCTACATTTAACATATCCTTTCTCCACAATCATACTCCCTCTCAGATTTCCATTTCAGTAATAGCAGCAGGTCGCATTTGATCATTTTACACTCTCATGATTGACACAGCGATTGTTGTGATATTTTGTATGGAGCTGTATTTCTGCGCTACCAGTTGAAAATGCTTGCATCCTGTTTGTGGCTGATTGAGTGTGGTGTGAACAGAAATTCACAAATGTGCCAGATGAGCAACAGTGTCATCTTTGCTTTCAAGATGGAGAACCTTTGTGTGCCGAGCTACTGTTATGTTATGGCACCACTGTGAGCTTTGCATAGACAGCATTGATGGTTCTTAGTTATGTCCATTTGGTCAATGGTGAACTGTGATGGTCTTTGTGTGTCCTAGTTCGGCTTGGTGCCTTTGCTACTGAGTTCATGCTGACTAGTTTCACATGTGGACTGTTGTAGTTTCTAAAATGGCATCCTCACTGGACTCATCAATAAACTACAGACAACGCTCCAAAATGATATAAACAGTTTGATTAAATGGAGTAATAAAAATGGTATGTTGATAAACACCAATAAAACAAAATCCATGCTCATCACTACAAGACAGAAACTGCAGAATGCAACAAAAACTTCTCTACAGCTTTGTGCTGGGACTAAGGCAATAGAAAATGTTCATGAACATAAAACCCTAGGACTCATCATTGATCAGCATTTAACTTGGAATTCTCACGTACATAACCTAACAAATTTGATTGCACAGAAAGTTTACCAATTAGCCAAAATTAAACACTTTATCGATAAAAACACAAGAAAAATATACTACATATCACACATACAAACACACTTAGATTACTGTTCCACAGTCTGGGATGGATGCTCAGTCTCAAACACAAAAAGGCTCCACTCACTTCACAAGCGAGCATTAAATCTTATTTGTGACAAACACCCAGTACAGACTGTAGATCAACACAAACAACTCAAAATTCTACCCCTCAAAAATAGAATCATTTTTAAGAAAGTTAAGTTTGTTCAGAGAATTCTGTTGCACAATGCTCCGCCTTACTTGTGGTCACTGTTTACGTATAACACTAAACATAGCCAGTGTTTAAAAAACTGTCTTCTTCCTAAACCCAGGATTGATCTGTACAAGAAAAGCTTTGCATACTCTGCAGTACAGCTCTGGAACACCCTCCCTTACCATTTAAAATCCATTGGTAATACTTCATCCTTTAACTCAAACCTGTTTCATTATTTACTTGCTTGTAATTATATGCCTCCATAAAATAACCAGCACTCTCTCAACACGTGACTCGCCAACCATCAAGTACTAAAATGACATAGTTAGAAAAGCAACTTGTTAGATATTGTTATAAATTATTTTAATGTCTGTTAAAAAAAAACATATATTAGAAGATCTGTATTTACAATGTATTTTTTTTACTTATGTCTGCGTATGTATGTGTGCGTGAGTGCTATTTTATTAGGTTAATTACTTCTTCTCTTTTACTTTGAATGTAGTAGTTAAATCTTACATTCTTTTGATATGTTTTTTTTCTAATTTAATTTGTATATTTGTAGTAAATCAAGTGTGTGGGAAGAATGAAAGATGGAGTGATGAAGGGCAGAATGTAAGACGGGTCTGCGTGCCCAATTCTTTACCCTTGAAAAATAAAGATTATTCATTCATTCATCATCAAGGTGAAGAATCATCGATGAACATTCAGTGTGATATTCACTGGCACAGGTGCTGAAGTGATTATGGGAGTATCTTGTTTGTGATGATACAAAACAGAACAGAACTCCTTCTCAATTAAGTTCTATTCTTTACTCACCTGTAATTTATATTCCAGAACTCCCCTCACTGCAACAGAATCCCCTGTGTCCCGACCACATTCACTTATCCCACCTACCCTTTTCTTGGCTAGATTTACCACTGCACATCTCTCTCTCCTTTCTGCTTTTCCAATCACCTCTTTACTACCATCCTATCACATATCCCAGCTTTTCATTTAAACAGTCACAATGCTCTACCACACACACTCCTGGACACAGCTTCTCGCAAGTCACAGCTAAGTGCTCCCCTTTTGTCTAATTTTTTCCATTCCCATTTTTTGTATAGAGTTCATGTGAATTTATATTTTCTATTCTTTCCTTAGTTACTCGGAAATGTCAAGGGCTGAGATTTGTGGAAATCTGCCTGTAATGACACGTGATGATGATTCTTTCTGTTTCTTTTTGTATGATTAAAGTGTAAACTGAAGCATCACAACTGTGTCCTCATTAATAAAGCGTATCCTACTTTTTGTAAAAACAGTTTTAACATTTTGTTATTACAGCTTTACTGCAGTGGCTTTATGTATATTTATATATTTAGTTTTTACGTATACCTAAACTATTAATGTATCCATTATCCTTTTGTGGGTGTTGAAATGACATCTTTATGTGGACGCCACCAGCTGACAGACGCGGCAAAATGCTGCATTCTGGGCAGGTAAACTAGGCATTAGCTCAGGTACATGTAGCACAGAAGAACCAAAACAAAAGTTTATTACAAAATATAGGAAGCCAGTTCAAGCAAGAGGATATTTCTAAATTTAATGGATGCAAACAAATGTGAAAAAAAATCGCACTAAATAGTCAACTTAGTTTTCTGGAACATGAGAGATCAAATACAGTCAAATACTGCCAATTCATGGCTTTTAGTACTTAACAGCTGATGTCCCAACCCTGGCTGTTGTAGGTCACTGATAGCATAACATTATGCTTACAGAATGTGGTGGTGCTGCCAGTCATACACTGTCACACTGTACATATATAGGTTATAAAATGGCACTGTACTTCACATGTATGCATGTGGGTGTGTATGTACATTTTTGTATGTCACTGAATAGTCATGACACTATGATTCTGTGTTTAATATGTTGTGATTAATTTACATTCTGGTAGTGTTTTAAAGTGATGGTAAACATGTTTATGTGATGGTAAACAAGGTGATGGTAAACATGTTTATGTGATGGTAAACATGTTTATGTGATGGTAAACAAGGTGATGGTAAACATGTTTATGTGATGGTAAACAAGGTGATGGTAAACATGTTTATTAGTATTTTAAGGTGATGATAAACATGTTTATTAGTATTTTAAGGTGATGGTAAACATCTTCAGTCATCTTGTAACATTTTATAGTACAAAGTGTTTGACCTCCCTCTGCAATGGCTGACATGCCATACCTACTTACGAGCTGGATTACTTGTCCTAAATGCAGCTTTAAGTCAGCACAAGACTGTAACTTTCGGTTCATATCAAACATAACTGATTAAATAAATCACACTTAAATATAATTATTTACAGTAACATGAAATAACACTGATCTAATATAGTTCAGTGACATTAAGAATAAAAAGAACAATAATAAAATCTTTCTGTCACATGAGCTGCACAGACTGTGTCTGAACTTTTGTAATTTGACATGTGACAGCTATGTGACAGACATGCTTCCAAATTGATGTTAATAATTTACCACAGGCATCTTTTTTTAATGTGCCTACCAACAGCTTGTTATCCCACATAAACATTTTCGTGAATATCTATGTTTCATTAATATACTGACAACTGAATCTCTCATGTCAAACATATTTTAACAGTCCAATTGAACTCATTACCCAGTATTAGGATGGGTCATTTTATCTTACACCTTATATCCTTCCTGTGCCATTAAATGTCACATAGGGCTCGCATGGTAGTTCACCAAGTTTTCCTGTTTTCAGCGAGCTTTTCAACCTCATCAAGGGTTTTATGCCTACTAATTTGGCCTCTCTTAACAATGTCCTCTTTAGAATTTCACGTGGTCAGCCTCTTTCTCTTTGATCTGTTATGTTTCACTTTATAGATTGCTTTGGGATTCTCTGTTTTTTCTCATCACATGACAGACATATGTTCATCTCCTTTTTCTGATCAACCATGAGACAGGTCGTTGTTCACTCATCTGCCTTACCCCTGCGTTGTTCTTGAATTTGCTCCACTTTATACTGAGTATTTTCCTTAGGCATTTGTTTTCAAGAGTTTAATTTGTTGCCTATTTCTTTAATTGTTTTACAGCTTTCACATGCATAAATGAGAGTGGATATTCTGTTTGAATTGAATAATCCTAGCCTGGTTTTTGTGCTTATAACTTTTGAGTGCCATATGTTCTCAAGATTTTTGATGGGGTCAATGCTGTTTTTGCAATTCTAACTTCCTTTCTGGTCATTTTATTCACACCTAAAAAATGGAAAAACTGATGTTCATGTAAAAAAATCACTAACTCACCCGTCCACTCACACACTCTCTCTCTCATACACACACAGAGTTTATGTACAGATCATTCATACACACATAAATGATGTTCATGTACAAATCAGTCACACACACATAAATGATGTTCATGTACAAATCAGTCACACACACATAAATGATGTTCATGTACAAATCAGTCACACACACATAAATAATGGTCATGTACAAATCAGTCACACGCACATAAATAATGGTCATGTACAAATCAGTCACACACATGTTCATATACAGATCAGTCACACGCATAAATGATGTTCATGTACAAATCAGTCACACACACATAAATAATGGCCATATACAGATCAGTCACACATATAAATAATGGTCAAGTACAGATCAGTCACACATACAAATGATGTTCATGTACAGATCAGTCACACACACACAAATGATGTTCATGTACAGATCAGTCACACACACACAAATGATGTTCATGTACAGATCAGTCACACACACACACAAGTGGAACTGTGAACAAGGAAACAATATAAAAACAATGATACGATCATAATAAAAATTCAGAAAAGCCAGTCTGTCAAATATGGCAACTGGGGGGACTGTCCAGTAACAGCATTTGAGTCTTTTCCAAGGTAATTCTGACATGGATATCAGTTGTTTGTGGAAGTTGATGTCTATCTCTCATGACTAATGCTACCAATGTCTATCTCTCATGACTAATGCTACCAATGTTTATCTCTCATGACTAATGCTACCAATGTCTATCTCTCATGACTAATGCTACCAATGTCTATCTCTCATGACTAATGCTACCAATGTCTATCTCTCATGACTAATGCTACCAATGTCTATCTCTCATGACTAATGCTACCAATGTTTATCTCTCATGACTAATGCTACCAATGTCTATCTCTCATGACTAATGCTACCAATGTCTATCTCTCATGACTAATGCTACCAATGTCTATCTCTCATGACTAATGCTACCAATGTCTATCTCTCATGACTAATGCTACCAATGTCTATCTCTCATGACTAATGCTACCAATGTTTATCTCTCATGACTAATGTTACCAATGTCTATCTCTCATGACTAATGCTACCAATGTCTATCTCTCATGACTAATGCTACCAATGTCTATCTCTCATGACTAATGCTACCAATGTCTATCTCTCATGACTAATGCTACCAATGTTTATCTCTCATGACTAATGCTACCAATATTTCACTGCATAATTACCCACAGCAGCAACAAACCATGTTTATGATGCAGAAGTCCAGTCTCCTTGCACTTCTCTCTTCTCCCGCAAATGGTGCAGTGCTCCTCCTCACAGTCACTCTCTCTGTATATCCTGCATTATATTTGTGGCTGATGAGATGCATGATGTCACAGATGCCTTAAAAATGTCCTTGTACCTCAGTTTTGTCTACCTCATGACTCCTTTCCCATAAGTTCACAAAAAAAAAAAAAAAAGCTGGATGGGCAGTGATTTATTTTTCTGCCCTCAATTTTTTATCCTTGCCAGATTAGAAAAAGTCACATAAAAGTAATGACAAAAAGTAACTGCACAAGTTCCAGTAACTGGCCATTACTTTGTAGATATTACTGGAACTATCATCAAGTGCTTTGTAGACAATAAAAATGGGCTGCTTTTATCAACAGTAGCTGTGCAACAGAAAGTGCTGCCTAAATCACCTGTAGTGCCATCTGGTGGAAGTAAACTATGCACATTTTCGCCGCAATAAAAGCAGTGTCAGAGGATCAGTTTATGTCAAACTGGCCGGCTGCCTTTATTTGCTTGAGGATGCAAGTGCTGCTCAATCTCACAACACACTCTTGCTATTTGTTTACCCAAATAATGAGCCATTTAGTTGTAAATTCAGGTTACAGAGAAAGCTTACTTCTTATACTGAATGTCAGCAAAAGATAGAAACCCAGGAAATGTTCAGATGTTGCATGAGATATCTTGATCATTCAAATACAGAATAAGTTCTGCTGATGGCTACAATAGGTCAGAGATCTGCTACCATCATATGCACTGTCAACTTTGTGTAAAAAATCAATGCCTGGATTCTTATAATAGGAATACTGGTTCTGAATTTACAGGATACCTGTCTGCATGGCAAGGAATGCAACAAACCTAAACAGTGTGTATTAAGGAAAAACAGATGTCCACATGAAAATCAGATTAATGTATGACTGTCAAATGAAGGAAAAATTCATTACATGATGTAGTGTTGCTATTAAAACAAACTCAAAACATATTTATACACACACAAACAAAAAAAAAGTTTAGACTTCTGTAAAAAAATGAATATTAACCAAAATCCAAACAGTAAATTCGTATAATACTGAAGTTCAAACAGTCACAATTTGTGTAAAAAAAGTGCATAAAATATTCAAAGAATAACAATTCTACCTCTTTAATTTAGAAAACTCCTTCTCTCTAACAAGAGGAAGGAAAGTTTTAACAAAAAAAGTACAACATATCTTACATTAAAAAAAAAAAACCAACCTATTATCCGACACCTTTTTCCTAACTGAATTTGGCGTGTCATAAGAACTAACAAAATCTACACAATAAGTCTTCAGTTACTGTCTCTCATGTCTTTTCTCTTGCAGAATGCTAACTTTTGATTCTATTTCATCTTTTCATTTTCTTTTTTTAACTACTGACCTTATTTCTTTCACTGGTAGTTTCAAAAAGAACTAAATGTAGTTATGATTATTTACTCTTCGATGCTCATCTTCATCTGGACAGTCATAGATAGTATGATCCTTGCTGCCACATAAAGTGCACTTACGGACGCCAGGCACCCACGGTTCTACTTTCAGTCTATCTCGTCTCACGTCAGCGAAAACAGACGGCCGCTTACGAGAACCGACTGATGAAGCCTCAAGCCTTGGCTGATGTATGATGTGACCTCCTACCTCCTGGTCTATCATCTGGTGGCCCTCATTCCTGTTATCTGTCTCTGTTTGGTGATCACTGTCTGTCAACACTTTTCTAACTGGACGGAACTTGATTTTCTTCTTCTTGTTTCTGGATACAGCTGGTGTGTTGTGATGTTCGGAGTGATCATAAGTTAAGCTGGCCCGGCTACCCACAACTTCTTCCACGCCTGTGAAAAAGTTTTCTGGCCATTCAGGCACTTCTGATATTTGACTGTTTTTGAAGTGTTTGGTTTCTGCGTAGCTGGCTCTGTCAGAGTTCAGTATTTCTTTACTTAGTTCTTCATCCTTGCCGCTGGAACAAGGAAGATTCTCCTCTGACTGAGGATGGCTTGTGCTGGAAATGAGACCTTTAGCAATATCAAGCGGAGAACTTCCAGTTCTCTCTGACGCGCTACATGCATCACTGCTGACTTCTAACCTCTGGTTCTCTGGCTTGACTGATGTGTCAAAATTTTTCCAGCTTGACTTAAGTGTGCTGGGAGGCAAGAGTTCTGCAAGACTTTTCCATTTTGCTGAATTTGACTTTGGTCCTTCTGAAATCTCCACTGGACTTCCCCCACTGCCTGTATACCTGTCAAGTGGACCTGAAGGTTTCAGTTCTGCTGGTTCATTTTTAAGTTCATCTTCAGCATTTTTAGATACCAAACAATGATCCATTACCATGCCCACACTTGCATGGGTTTCTTTAAGATCTGTATTGAGTGCTTTCAGTTCCTGCAGTGTATATTTAATACAAGCCTTTTGATCTCCATTTGTTGTTGATTGTGATATGTCCGAAGAGTCTAAATTCAGTTGTTCTGCATTTCCAGGAGATGAAACACTTATAAATGCTTCATCACTACTGCTATCTACACTCATCTCTTGTTTAAAGCTACCCCCTTCTGCACAAGCGTCACGTGAATTCTGCCCTTTTGAAAGTATATTCTCCAGTCCAAATCTTGTACTTATCTGCCATGAACTGTCTGGGACACTGGACTCTCTCACAGATTTCTTCACCTGCAGTGTCTGACATGAACTGTTAGGAAGAAAAGACTCTAGAGTATCACTACTTAAGGCATCTGATCCAGTTTGCTGTGAACTATGTGAACCACTGTTTCCTACAGTGTGATTCAGGCATCTGTTGTCCTGGGAAGAGGGAGAAAACTTCTGGGAATGGTCCGGCTGCTCCTCATTGTCACTTCTATCATGCAAACTCTGAGGTGCACCAGCTTCAGCAGGGGAACGCTGAGTTAACGAGGCTGAAATCTGCCCAGTCTGATCAGAATAAACAGGTGAATATCTCACTGAGCCAACACTATCATCTAGATCACTGTCACCTTCCAGAGAGAACAACTCACTGTCTTTGTCCTCATCATGGTATGAGTAAGAATCATGCAAATCATCAAGACCTTCATACTCTTGGTCTCTGCCAGGTGTTTCAAGCACTTTGCCAGGACTACAGTTCATGATTTGGTTGGAAGGCATTTGTCCCTGCCCAGCATCTGAGATACCTGAATCACATGCAACAGAAGGAGTTTCAATGAAGGAAGAAGTTACTGACCTTATGACTCATAGTAAAGAAACAGACTCTGCAAGTTTATTTATAACATTCAAATGCCACCACAAACTGGTTCAAGAACTTAAAAACTGAAAATGATTCACAAAGTATAAACTCAATAATCTTTTATGACTTGACTAAGTGTCCATCAATAAGCTACTGTTCTAGGGCTGAGATCAGAACACAAAAAGATTTCCTTGTAACTACAAACTTTGTTACTTTCTGACTGAGAACACGTTGAAGATCCTAAAACAGTCTCTGAGGCACATGGGAACATGTTACACTGACTTCCTTATACTTCAGAAGAGACCCAAGAAGTAGACCTTGATGAAACTATCCTTTGGTCACACACCTTGATGAAGCTATCTTTTGGTCACACACTTACTTTGATGAAACTATCCTTTGGTCACACACCTTGATGAAGCTATCCTTTGGTCACACACTTACCTTGATGAAGCTATCCTTTGGTCACACACTTACCTTGATGAAGCTATGCTTTGGTCACACACTTACCTTGATGAAGTTGCTCTTTGGTGACACTTACCTTGATGAAGTTGCTCTTTGGTGACATGCTTACTTTGATTAAACTTTTTCTCAGTTGCACATTTACCTTGATCAATCTGTTCTTTGGTGATAGACTTACCTTAATAAAGCTGTTATGATACACTTTATCTTGATGGAACTGTTCTTCACTATGAGAAATGTATCAATCTCAGTCCCATTGGTCAAGTTGACATATAACAACAAAATCTCACCCCTGACTTATTACAACAAAATCTCACCCCTGACTTATTACAACAAAATCTCCAGCCCTGTTAGGCTGATATATTACAACAAGCCGCTTCCTAGAAATGGTACAAACTAGCTCTAACCTCATGACAAATAACTTCACTGTTTCTATAACACAGCCACCTCATGAGCTAACCCAACAGTCAAGAGTATCAATACCACATGGGTTAAGGGAACTAACTGACAGGGGTAAGGGAACCAATAATGGGGGTCAGGGGGACCAAAACATGGGATATGGAACTTGATCCCTGAAAATTTTCTTGAAAAAAAAAATGGTTAGATTTGAAGCTTTTATACATAATTTGAAGCCAAACTGGCAGCCAAGAAATAACTCTGCGGCTGGTAAAGGAGGTATGATGATATACTGAACATTTCACTGGAAGTCTGTAACCATAAAAATGGTTAAGAACCCAATACTCTAACTAGTGGGTGGTCAAAAATATAAACTTATCAAACCATAGATTGGAAAAAAAAAAAAAATAAAGACCAACCCTTTATGTTTTCTGTTTGAACAGCAACGTCTCTCCTAGATGTCTTTTCTTGTGGGGATGCAGGTATGTCTGTGTAGAGTTTCAGTAAAATGTCCAGCAGATGAACTCGAACTCTCCTGAGAGAAAAGTAACATCACCATTAATGTTAGAAAACTACAAGGTTACATAGGGTTGTTATTAAGATGTTGAAGACTATTTGAATTATTACTTAACTAATGTAGACTGTATATCTGGTTGTAGAATTTATTTTGATTCTGAAGTTCATGTGATATCCCAGTTTCCCTTCATGCTCTGACAGTCAAGTATATAATACAATCCACTGTTCTTTACAGCAGGCAGGATTTAGGAAAGGAAGATCATGCATAGACCACATATTTGTACTTAGACAAATATTAGAACAGGCAAATGAGTGGCATAGCACAACATATGCATTATTCATAGATTTTGAGAAAGCCTTTGACAGTGTCAACAGAGATGCACTGTGGAAAATCTTAAGATGGCATGGCCTCCCCATAAGATAGTGAATGTAATCAAAGCCCTATATGAGGGTTTTCAGTGCAAAGTGATCTGTGGAGAACATACCTCCAGCAGCTTTAGGGTACAAATATAAATGAAGCAGAGATGTGTACTATCATCAACATTATTTATCTTGGCAGTAGACTGGTTAATGAAGGAGGCAACATCGGATAAATGCAGAGGACTACAATGGACCCTTGACACAGTGCTGGAGGACCTTGACTTTACGGACGACATTTGTCTACTATCAAGCAGCCACAAAGATATGCAAGATAAAATAAACAAGCTAACTCAGAATGCAAACAACATAGGACTAAAGATCAACGTAGGAAAGACAAAGTTAATGAAGCAAAATGTGAACAACAGAAATGTACTCAGAGTATATAGCAAGTTAATGGAGGAGGTCAATGAATTTGTATACCTTGGCAGCAGAGTAGTAGAAAATGGAGACAGCACAGAAGACATCAACAGCAGACTTACTAGAGCAAACCAAGCTTTTGCAATGCTGCAGAATATATGGAAATCTAAAAAACTAAGCATGAAGATGGAAATCAGGATATTTAAGAGTAATGTTCTAAGTGTACTACTCTATGGAAGTGACTGCTGGAAAATCACCAAAACCATAGAAAACAAGTTGAATTCTTCCCAGACTAAATGTTTACGAAGAATCAGAAAAATATTTTGGCCAAACACCATAAGAAATAACATCTTATTAGCAGAAATGCAGATGAAGCCACTGACAGCAATTATTGAGGAAAGACGATGGCAATGGTTGGGACATGTGCTCCGAATGACTTTCAACTCACTACCAAAAATAGCACTAAGATGGACACCACAGGGGAACAGAAGAAAGGGTAGACCAAAAGAGACATGGAGAAGAACAACAGAGAGGATGTTGAGCAATAGAGGGCTCACCTGGGCAAGAGCAAAAAAAAAAAAGCCAAAGGACAGGCATTTGTAGAAAACCCTTGCGGAAGCCCCTTGTGCCCTGGGCACTTAAGATTCAGAGAGAGAGAGAGAGAGAGAGAGTGTTCTTTAGCATGCAGACATATTTTTCCTAGTAGATGCAACTCAAAAGACTAGGGTAAAAGCAGTGCTGTCATGTCACACTGGCATCTAGATCTAGGGGGGTATGGTACTAGCACCTATATATTACTTGACCACATGTACTTTGAAAAATTCTGAGTAGTCATTTTAGCAGTTATAATCCTTCTTTTTAATATACTGACATGCAAATACTGAGCATTGTAACTGAACAGACAATGAGAATGGCACAGTAAATTATGACAGATTTCATTTATATATTCTACGTCTCAACTCATATGACATTTCTTTGAAAATCTAGCGCTGAAAGTCTTAGTTATGAAAATCATCATCCTTCCCGTGCCATTAACTCTTTTTACCCTACTGGACGAGCCATTAACTCTTTTTACCCTGTTGTATGCACTGTGCATGGATTCAATCCTCTTCAGAGGTCTAGGAAACACACTGTACGATGGTGGTGAGTTGGTCTCTAATTGTGAATTTAATCTAACTATGCTTTAAAATCTGGCCAAACCAGTAGCATGACTTCCTTCTGACATTTTACAAGCATCGACACAAGGACCCGCATGGTGAATTGAGAACCATATTTAAATGTTTTAAAATGTTTTTCTAAGCTTATAGGCCACCGCCCACTGGTGTTTTCATGTTATTAGTGTATTGTAGACTGTAAATTAACTGTACATAAATAATTAGTGTATATTTTCTTTGAGGAAATGATGTTTGTGTAAAATTTTCATTCATTTTGGATATACTGGACTCAGTACACTGGAGTAACTTGAGGGGTAAGCAAGAAAATTTTTCATCATAATTTCCATTTTTTCTTCTCAATTCTTAGCTCTTTTTTCTGTTATATACTAATAAATTACTAACAATTTTATTAGAAAAGCAATATACAACTTTTCCTGTTTAAACTAATGTATAATATGTTAATCTGTGAATCAGACTATGCCTTTGTGATCCTTCTAAATGTGACAACCATCCCACTCCATTTTATTAAAAATACCCCCTTGAGGCCCCCTTGGTATTTTGATGTAAACCCCCCTGGCTCCAGTACACAAAGAGTTAAACATCACATGGGACTCACATGGTAGTTTGTCAAATTTTCCTATTTTATGTGAGTTTTTCAACTTAAGAGTTTCATGTGGTCAACTGCTTTTTTCTTTGGCCTGTTGTGTTCCACTTGATAGATTGTTTTAGGATTCTCTGATTGTTTCTTCTCATCACATGACTGATATATGTCCATTTTTTTTTTCTGATCACCCCTGAGACAGGTTGTTGTTTACTCATCTGTCTTATATCTGCGTTTTTCTTGAATTTGTTCCACTTTATACCGAGTATTTTCCTTAGGCATTTGTTTTCAAAAGAGTCTAATTTGTTATTTATTTCTTTAGTTGTTTTCTAGTTTTCGCATGCATAAATGAGGGTGGATATTACGTTTGAATTGAATAATCCTAGTTTGGTTTTTGTGCTTATAACTTTTAAATGCCATATGTTCTCAAAACTCTTGAAAGTCATTGCTGCTTTTGCAATTCTAACTTCATTTCTGGTGTCAAAATCCTGGTTTATGTAGCTGTCGAAGTATGCAAAATATACCTATGAAAAATATGGTTGTAAAAGTATAGTTGTGAAAGTCTAGCTGTGAAAGTCTGGTTGTGAAAGTCTAGTTTTTAAAAGTCTGGCTGCAAGAGCCTGGCTATGAAAGTCTAGTTTTTAAAGTCTGGCTGTAAGAGTCTGGCTACAGAAGTCTAGTACCTGTGTGTCTTATCATGCAGCAACTTCTCCCTCATCTCATTCACCAATGAGCTGCATCGTTCTGGAAATACCAGTTTCAACATCTTCCAGACAGCATCAGTGAAGGTCTCCACGCATTCCAAATAGAGGCACTCAGAATCCACAGACGACTCACGGCCCTGAACTCTCTACATAAGAGAAAACGTGAACATAATTCATTTCAAGACGGGAAGTTAAAATTAACCCTTTGTACTAAAATGTAGGCCTAAAAATCGTATTTAGGCATAACAATCGGCTCTCAGAGCAGAAATTATATTCCTTAATCACAGAGAGTTGTAGTAATTTGGTCTACAGACTGTAAGAAAAGAGAATAGATGAGCACTAGTATGGTAGAAGACGTTCAGCATGTGTATGTTACCTGGCTGTTGAATGCTGTCCAACATTCTACTGATGTCATTGCAAACTCTCGAATTTTAGAGGCAGTGCTGTTGAAAAAATATAAATGTATTCTGAGGATCATGTATTATTGTCAAACAATTTGTACACCTACTAATGAAACACTCTCCCAACTTCATACAAGTCACAGATAACATTCTCCCAACTTCATACAAGTCACAGTTAACATTCTCCCAACTTCATACAAGTCACAGATAACATTCTCCCAACTTCATACAAGTCACAGATAACATTCTCCCAACTTCATACAAGTCACAGATAACATTCTCCCAACTTCATACAAGTCACAGATAACATTCTCCCAACTTCATACAAGTCACAGATAACATTCTCCCAACTTCATACAAGTCACAGATAACATTCTCCCAACTTCAAACAAGTCACAGTTAACATTCTCCCAACTTCAAACAAGTCACAGATAACATTCTCCCAACTTCATACAAGTCACAGATAACATTCTCCCAACTTCATACAAGTCACAGGTAATATTCTCTCAACTTCAAACAAGTCACAGATAACATTCTCCCAACTCTCCCCCCCCCCCCCCCCGATTTTCCCATTTCTTACATGTTATGTATCAAGATCAGGGTCAAACTTGCTTAAGATACGAGCCACATGTGATAAACTTCAGATATGTGAGACCTGCAAGCAGGCATGATGAAGGGAGGGGGAGGGGGTTTATATACCTGGGGCCTGGGCTATTGACTGGAATTTCAATTTATACCTGGAATTTCTGTTTATACCCGGCAAATTATAAAACTTGAAATTTTTTAAATTTATCTTTTATATTAAATGTGATGTAATAAAATAAATATTTAGCAAAAATAACTAATGAAGAATGTATGAGAAGAGCTGGAGAGACAAAAAACCTTGTCAAAAAGATAAGAGAGAGACTGTACTTTCATAGGACATGCAATGAGAAGAGGGGGCATTGAAAATATTATAACAACAGGAAAAATAGAAGGAAGAAGATCAAGAGGAAGACCAAGGGAAATGATACTGGACAGTCTGACGGGATGGTGTGAGAGGAGATCACCAACTGAACTGATGGCCTGCATGAAGGATCGGCATGGCACCTGATGATGATGATGATGTAACAAAAGAAAGAAAAAAGATTTTAGTCAACATACTTCTGCGAGCTGTACACCATGTGGCTCGGCCACCCTTGTTATGTATCACACATTATGTAGCACATGTTATATCACATGTTATATATAACACGTAATATATCATATATCAACACTTGTCTTCTTTTTTAAACTTCTTTGTCCTATATTTTTGTTATATGAATATTGTGTAAGCTGAAACAGCGCAAATGTGCGCTTCATTAATGAACAATGCTGTTTCTACCTTCTGTCATTACAGCTTTACTACTGTGGCTTTGTATATATTTATTTCACATACTTACAGTTGAAACACTGAGGAGCTTCAGTTTTTGTGCCTTCAGTATCTCTTTCAATACTCTCAAAGTAAGACTGCAATGCCAGGTTTTCTAGTAAACTCAATGAAAACAGATACTACAGTGATCTCTGCCTTACTTGCCATGATGTTGTGACAATGCTGCTAATAGGACACAATACAATTAGGCATGGTTCTCCAATTCTGTTGAAATACAGAAAACCCCATCTTAAGGGATATTACACCCATATTACCTACACTGTTTGAATATGTCTTTAAAGCAACATTCTGAAACATCAACAGAACAAAATGAAGCATGTCTTACCTCCTTGGCCAACTGTCAGCATATATAAACAAAGCAGCCAGAACATCTGCAAAAGCACTGTGATAGCCACGACTTTGCCGAGACAACTGTCAAATATTAATGTAGAATTTGTAATATTAATTGCCTAACTAATGATCCTCTTCCAGTGTTACACATGCCAATAATGTTCTATGGAATCAGTATTAAATACATTGTCTAGGAACTATAAGTATGCCTACTTGTTACACTACTTCTGAGGGCACTTTCTCTGATATTCTGTGTCAGTAAAGTTCTGTTCAACTGGAGGTTATGAAGTACCAGAGATTAGATATGCTGATGACACAGTATTACTGTCCACAACACAAAAAGGAATGGAAAAAATAATTATGTCAGTCCGGAAGAACAGTGAAGAGCAAAACCTCTATCTTAATGCAAAGAAAACTAAACTGATGACAACTGACACAACAAACAAGGCAGCTGAAATATGTACCAATGAGGAAAAACTGGAAGAGGTGGAGAGTTTTTTAATATCTTGGATCACTACTAACTAATAATGGAGATATAATGAGGGAAATTAAAAGGAGGACATCTATCACTCTTCAAAAAATAAAACTAAAGAAGCTGTGCAGAGGAACAGACAGAACTACAAAAATAAGATTTTTAAGGGCATGTATCTTTCTCATCACAACATATGTCTGTGAGACCTGGACACTTAACAAAACAGCTGAGAAACACATAAATGCCTTAGAATGTAAATGCTACAGAAGAGTTCTCCAAATATCATGGACACAAAAAAAGAACAAATATATCTATACTACAAGAACTTAATATTGAAGAAGGCTAGTAAGGAAGATTAAACACAAAAACTTAAATATTTTGGACATATTATGAGAACATGAGAATTTAGAGAAGACCATCTTGGAAGGGTACATAATGGGAAAAAGAAAGAGAGGGAGACCAAGGCGAAGATGGCTGCAAGACATCGTTGATAATCTGCAAATGGATGCATCAGCAGCAGGGGATCTTTCTTACAACCGAGAGGCCTACAGGAGAGCTGTTAGGGAGGCAAAGTTCCACAAGGGACGTGCAAATAACTGACTGACTGAGATTTAAGTTTTGTTACAGAAAAGGTTTTATTTATTATGTCATCACTGCCAAAAAAATTCACTTAAATGTAGCAGAACTTACCTTGAAGAAGCTGATTTTCTGTGACTTGCATGATGAAGATGATTTTATATGACACACCTTGAGTAGCTGCTTCTCTGTGACTTACCTTGACAAAACTACTCTTCAATGACTTCATCACAGTGTCAATGGCTTCCTCAAAAGCATAAGTCTCTGAAATTGGCATTACAAAATGTCACCAAAAATCTTTTCTAATCTGTAACTGGCTCATATACACTGTTATAAAGATATTTCTATAAAAGAAGCATTTAACATGACATTTAAAGAGTTTAAAGAAATATTTAAACAATTCACCAGTCTGATGTTTCCAAGAAATATTTAAACAATTCACCAGACTGATGTTTCCAAGAAATATTTAAACAATTCACCAGACTGATGTCACAGCAGACTCAGTGTTCCGCACATTTACCATATAAATAAATATATATATATATATATATATTTATTTATTATTATTATATTAAATTCTCCATAAATACTTGGAACACAAACATGCTTGGTGTTATGGAACCTAGTACAGAAATCCAACACTGGTAAAATCTGCCATGAGAGGAGCTGCTCTTTAAGACCTACAACTAACATGTACCTGCTTCAAAATCTTACATCACAAAAAATGCCATTTTACATATATATCTTCCCTTTTGTATGAGAACTGGTTTAAAACAAGCTGATACATTATCTTCATTACTATTCAGCCTAGTACTAGAAAAGGTAATCAGGAAAGTGAAAGAAGAAAGTAGTACAGAAGAACAAGCTAAAATACTAGGAGACGCTGATGACATCGACCTGGTGGGGGAAACTGCAAGAAGTCATCAATACCTGTATACACCTGAGACATGTGGCACTAAAAGTGGGGTTGACCATTAACCAAGATAAGACAGAGTATATGAAGATATTAAGAGACCAGAGGCAGAATGATCCAGATTATATAAATGTTGGAGAGATGATTATTAGGAAAGCAGAAACATACAAATATCTGGGCACAACCTTCAACAGAAGCAACATAGTAAGCGAGAAAATTACAGATAGGGAATAAAATATACTTTGCCTTGCAGCACCTGTTAAAATCCAAAATCATGTCCCAAAATACCAAAATAACAATCTTCATTCATTCATTCATTTGGATGTCCCTTGTGCAACTTGCCGCCCTAACAGCACTCCTGTAGGCTTCTCGGTTGTGAGCAAGATGGCCTGCTGCTGATGCATCCATTTGCAGATCATCAACGATGTCTTGCAGCCATCTTCACTTTGGTCTTCCTCTCTCTCTTTTTCCCATTATGTACCCTTCCAAGACAGTCTTCTCTAGATTATCATGACGTTTAATGTGTCCAAAATATTTAAGTTTTCTCTCTTTAATCCTCTTTACTAGCCAGCCTTCTTCAAGATTAAGTTCTTGTAGTATAGACATATTTGTTCTTTTTAATAACAATCTACAAAACTATAAGACCACCCATTATGTATGGATCAGAAACATTGAATACCACAAAGAAAGATGAACAACTATTGCAGATCTTTGAGATCAAGATCTTTGGCCCCACAAAGAATATCAACAGTGGAGAGGGAGAGCTAGAAAGAACACTGAACTGAACAGCTTATTTAAATCCCAATGGTTCTAAGGACTGTTACAGCCAGAGGTGGGGTAGGGAATATGCTCTCCACTCCAATTAAATGTCTCCAAGGCGTGCATCTCAAATAGCCTCTGACAGTCGAGTCCAGCTCCTGGCCTTCTAGTGGCAGAAATGTTCAAACTGACAGGAGAAAGGGTGAGGGCGAATATCTGGCGCCTGAAAACCAGACGTTTTCGAGTAGATGAGAGTCATGTTTGGTAGCTTATCTACCGCTGCTGGCGAGATTCTTCAGCTGTTGTGCGTGTGGGTGGGGTGAAACTCCTCCCAGCCAATGAAGAAAAATGCGATTAGGGTTGCCATGCAGCGCCGTCATGGAAAAGGTGAAGGATTAAGTGAAGTGACCAGTAGTCTCAAGCTCAGGATTACTCAAATCATGGCACCTCTGCTCTAGAGGCCGGCCACATCCTATACACACCCATACTGGGGCAGATTATGTAAATTGGCTTAACCCAGGGGTTAAACTATACATTGCTGGTGAGATTCTTCAGCTGCTGCGAATGGAGTGAAATTCCTCCTGGCCAAAGAAGATGCAGAAATGCGACTAGGGTTGCCAGGCAGTGCTGCTGTGAAAAGGTGATGGAAAGGATAAAGTGAAGTTTAATTGGTATGTCCAGTAGTCTCATGGAGAGGTTTACTCATACCACAGCACCTCTGCTCTAGAGGCCAGCCATGTCCGATATACACCCATACTGGTGAAATATGCCTAAATCGGCTTAATCCAGGAGTGAAACTTGATGATTACTCATGACACAGTACCTCCTCTCCAGAGGTCGGTCATGTCCTAATCAACCTCATGCTGGGATATGCCTAAACTGGCTTAACCCGGGGGGTGAAATTTACTAGTGTCGAGGATTCGTCCTCCTGGACAAAAGCTCCGTCCTGGTCACAACTAGGAAGGGTAGCAGCCACGACCACAAAATGCTGAAGTCTGAGACACTGGACCAGTGCAGTCTAGATGGCCAACCACATCTCACCCGATGGGGATGTATGCGTATCCTAAACACGCCGAGATTTTCCGGTGAGAAAGTCCAATGCTTGACTGGATGGACAACCACCTCTCACCCGGCGAGGATACATGGGTATTCCAAAACACATCGAAGTTTTCTGGTGAGAAACTCCAACTCTAGGCTGGATGGGCAACCACCTCTCACCCGGCAAGGATACAAGGGTATTCCAAAACACATCGAGGTTTTCCAGTGAGAAAGTCCAACTCTAGATTAAACTGGTGCAACGAAAACCATGGTGTCATGCAATCCTGCTTCAAACCCTGTGATACTCTGAACCTCTTATGGTCCTCTCAGGGATCTCATGTGGTTTTTGGGGACCATGGGATCTATCGAGGACCACAGAAGCAAATTCAATAGGATTAAGGGGCGATCTTGGTGGTAGAAGCAAACGAAGAAGATGAAGAAATCCCAATGAATTATAAATGTCTTGAAATTGAACTGACCACGCAAGTTGGGCTATGTAGAAAGAATTGAAGAAAACAGACAAACGAAAATGACGTATGCATGAAAATGATGTACATGAGGAAAACAAGACCAAGGGGCAGACCAAGACAGAGATGGAAAGACGACATAGAAGAGAATATAAAAGAAATTGATGTCACCAACTGGAGAGAGAAGATTAGGAATAGAGAGGAATGGAGGCAAAGTTTATCTGCAGCAATGAGCCTTAATGGTGGGTGGGTGGGTGGGTGAGTGAGTGAGAGAGAGATTGATTGACTGATTGATCTTTATTTCAAAAGGGTTAAGAATTGGGCACGCAGGCCCATCTGACATTCTGCCCTTTATCATACATCTTTCACTCTATTCCAGACATTCTACAAATATGCTGTTCATATAACAAACATAACTAACATTGAAGCTGAGAGACATACAATAAAATATAACGTTTACGTTTCACTCTTCAACATTCACTCAGTACAGAAGTAACTACATACATTATAAATGACTATCTACTAAACAAAATTTTCGGGACTATACAGAAAACAATTAATTGTATTCGGTGTCTGTAAGAGCAGCTTAAGATAACTTTTAAGTTTTATAATTCATGGAGGCATGTAGTCGACATCAAATAGATACTGGGAAAGCTTGTAGTTGTAGGAAGGAGTATAATTTATATTTTTTATATAGGATGGGAGGGTATTCCAAAGATGAGCAGCAGAATAACTAAAGCTTTTCTTGTAAAGATCAAGTCTAGGTTTTGGAAGACATATGTTGTTCAAGCGTTGGCTGCACTTTGGGCTAAATTTAAACAGGTTCCATAGATAAGGCGGGGCATGCTGTGAAAGAATCTGATGTACTAACTTGGCTTTGTTGAAGAGGAACCTGTTCTTAAGGGGTAGTATTTTGATACGTTTGTGATGATTAGTTGTTTGTGCTTGATCTTTGTCACTAATGAGCTTTACTGCTCGCTTTTGGAGAGAGCAAAGCCTCTTTGTATTTGACACTGAGCAACCATCCCAAACTGTTGAGCAATAGTCTAAATGTGTTTGTATATGAGCTATGTAGTATGTCTTCCTAGTGTCTTGATCTATGAAGTGCTTAATTTTAGCTAATTGGTATACTTTTTGTGCGATGAGTTTTGTTAGACATTGCACATGAGAGTTCCAGGTCAGATGTTGGTCAATAATAAGACCTAGTGTTTTGTGCTCGCTAACGTTTTCTATCTGTGATGTTTCTGTACAGAGCCGAAGTGTTGTTTTTGTTGCATTTTGTAGTTTCTGTCTTGTTGTTATGAGCATTGATTTTGTTTTATCGGTGTTTATAATCATGCCATTATTTTTGCTCCATCCAATTAAATTGTATAACTCGACCTGAAGAGTTGATTCTAGATTAACACAATCGTAGTCACTGGTGTAGACTGTGCAATCATCGGCAAAAAGGTCACAAGAAGAGGGTTTAAGATAAAGTGGAAGATCATTGATATAGATAGCAAAGAGCAACGGGCCTAGAATAGAACCTTGCGGAACACCAGTGTCAACTTTAGCAGAATTTGAAAGAGAATTGTTGAAGAATACTACCTGTTGTCTGTCTGAAAGAAACGATGCAATTATTTTTATTAGGTCAGGGTGCAGTCTATAAGTCTTTATTTTTCTTACAAGAATATCGTGGTCAATCATATCAAATGCCTTTTTAAAGTCGACAAAGATGGCACCACATAGTCTGTCTTCATTTATGTTTACTAACCAGTTTTCTGTCATTTTGGTAAGAGCTGTGTGGCAGGAATGATTGGGTCTAAAGCCTGACTGACTGTCTATGAGTAAATTGTTCTCTTGCATGTGTCGTAGAGTTATTTTGTGTATGTGTTTTTCGAGTGGTTTTGATAATGACGATAATATGGATATTGGTCTATAGTTGGTAAGATTGTTGGATGAGCCAGATTTAAAGCGAGGATACACCTTAGCAGTTTTAAAAGCCTCAGGGAAATGGCATTTTGCAATGCACTGGTTGTAAATATATGTTAGTGTATGTGAAATGACAGGTGCAGCACAACGTAAGATCTTATTACTAATATCATCAAGCCCAGCTGTATTGTTGTTTTTTAAGGTTAAGAGATAACTGTGAACTTCACTGACTGTTAAGAATGGAATGTGTAACTGTTTAAAATCAGTACATCTGCTGTCCAGGAATGTTTGTAGTTCATGTAAGTCGCATACAGGAGCTGATATTGATGATTTAAGAACGTTGATTTCTTCTCTGAAATGTGTACTGATATGTGCGCTAGTGTATGCACGATTGATGGCTTGAGAATCAAATTCTTTTCTTTTATTTGATAGGGTATTTATGGCTTTCCAAATTGATTTACTGTCTGATTTATTCTGTATTAGATTCCTGAAGTAATTTTTTTTCTCTTGTCTTATTAAGTATTGAACTTTGTTTCTGAGTGAACGGTAGGTCATAAAGTCCTTGATTTTGTGCGCCCGATCACGTTCTCTCATGGATTGTAGTATTTCAGGTGTTATCCAAGGTGACTTCGTCTGGTGTTTTACTCTCACCTCTTTCATGGGGACATGTTTGTCTAATATATCTCTGAAGATCTTTAGCCAATATTCTATTGCCTCATCAGGGTCAGTTAGTTGGTACACGTGTGTAAGTGAAGATTCTTGCAAATCATTAAGGAATAATTCTAGGTTAAATTTTCTGAAGCTCCTAAATTTCATACTGATGTGATTGTGTTTAGGAAGTTTATACCCCTTTCTTGTCCACGTACAGCAGACTGGGTAATGATCACTTAACGAAGTATGAGGGATGTTACATTCAATGATGTTTTCTGGCTGGGCTACATATATATGATCTAATAATGTGGATGATACTTCTGTTACTCTGGTAGGTTTGGTGACAATTTGGCAAAGATTATAGGATAATATAATATTGCTCCAAGTTAGATTTGATTGTGTTAGATCTATGTTGAAATCTCCAAGAATGATAATATCTTTGAACCTAAAGGTTGAAACCTCATCCATCATAGTCGTGAAGTGATCGTACCACAGAGATGATGCATTTGGATTACGGTACAAAAGTCCAATAATTAATGGACTCTGGTTTGGCATTTTAACTTCCACCCAAATACACTTTACCTCTGATGATTCGAGGTCTTCTCTACGACTAAACTGGATAGTTGTGGAGACATACATTACTAGACCTGTTTCTAGTTTCCTGGTTGGGTCACGCTGGATCAGGTTAAAACCGTTAATTCTAATATCTTCATCGGTTATGTTCCTATTTAAACGGCTTTCAGAGAAGCCAAAAATGTGGAAATTTTGATGTAATATGTGTGTTACTTCAGGAATTTTACCTAATAGGTGATATACATTCAGATGGCCTAATCGAAGTCCTTCCTTATGTAACCATTTTTCAGTAGGTGGGGTCATTCTATTTTCCTGTCTCCTGTTACTGGTTTGAAAATAATTCCTATTATGATACCTAATACTGAAGTAAATAAACTTTTAAATACTACACAGAGACACACTCTGTATATTAAACTTTCAACTGGTACACAACTCCCTAGCTGAAATAACTGGAAGCTGAAAGAGAGACGCGTCTACTGAATAATTAAGCGCTGAAATATGAATTCACTAACAAGTTGAGTAATTAAGTATATAGTTCACACACACACACACAGATACAACTCACAAACTGCAACGACCTATAGAAAGTTGACAAGAGTTAGAAAAATAGATACAAAAGAAAAGGGGCAAGAAATAAAATGCAATAATAAAATGTAAAAATTCTAAATAAACGTAAGAATGAAGATATCAGTCACTATGTCTTGCTGAGTAATAATTCTTTTTCGACATTGCGGGTTGAAGGTTTCAGTTTGTGATGGATTACGATGATACTGCCATCAGTTTAAGGCATGTGGTGTCTGTAAGGTACCATGCCATGTGAATTATGCAGAGATAACATATAGGCATGACTCAAGGCTGCAGGGCTAAACTGCAACAAATACTGAAGCTCCAGATTTCTTTGAGGATGTTGCATGGAACGTGCTTGTGTGTTGAGCTCTTCCAATCAGCTGTGCGACGGAGGAAGAATCCTGACGTTGCTGACGCTCGTATCAGCTCGTCTGACCGTCTGAGGCTGACATGAGGGTAGGGGTGGAAACAGTGTGTCATAGTCGGTGGTTTGCTGTGGAACAGGTGGTGCAAATTTGGGGGTCCCTATGGTTTTAGTGCTCGGAGTAGAGCTGGCTTTATGGGGGTTTTTTGTTGGACGTGGGTGTTGTTTGTGGACATCCAACTGTACCGCGTCTTTCTGTAGTGTACGTTCTGGAAACTTTAGATTTTTGGCAAGGATGCTGGTACCAAGTTTTGATGTATGTATGTGGTCCCTGTACATCCGTTTCTTCAGGGCACCAGAGGCTGAGATGAAGAACACAGTGTGGTCTATGAAGACAATGTTGTTAACACGACAGTATGACTGAAGTGCCTTGTTGTTGATGTCTACCAGGCGGCGTCCAGGACCGGAGCAGGGTGGAATGATGGAAGATAGGAAGATTGCTGCAGTCGGATACTTTTCCTTGATGGCAGAAGTCAAAGCCTGCATGTCGGAACGTCTGATGTTCTGGCCATTCATGCTGTCATTTATGCCAACATGTACGGAGATTTTCCTCACGCCCTGGTCTGTATTAAAACTTCTCAGTGTTTGCGTTATTTTCGCAATACCAGCTCCCGGTACTGCAACTACTGAGACAATGTCTTCGTCTGCTATGGACATCCGCTCGCTATACACGCCCTTTAGCAGAGAATCCCCAATTATTAAATGTGTTGTGCTGTCCGTGATTTTGTGAATGGGAATTTGCTGCGTATTTTGTTCACATTGTTTTTGGTTAGATTGTGACTGGAGGTGGGATGCGTTGTTTGACTGAGATGATTGTTGCGTCCTGTCTGTCTGCTGAGTATCTGGTACAGAGCTTTGTTGTAGAGCGTCGAATCTGTTGGTGATCTGGACCTCGATGGGGTACTCGTATTTTGTGATATGCTGGTCTTGCTCACCTGATAAAGAGTCACTGACTTCACTCTGTTTTTGTTGGTTGTTTTTCTTGTGAAGTTTGTTTACACCGGCTGGCGACGATGGCTGAGCCTTCGGCTTCATGTTGAGATTTGTTTGACTAGCAGCCACTGACTGACTGTGACTACCAGTTTCTGTCTGGATGTTTTTCTGTAGTTTTCTACTACTGCGGTTTTCGCTGTTCGCTGATTCAATGAGAAGCTTCAGCTTGGTATTTTCTTCTCTCAGCTGTTCAACCTCTTTTTTGATATTATCATTCTCCTCACTGAGTGACTTTACAACTTCGGACTTCATGTCACTGATGAGTATTTTCACGAAGTCTTTAATAACTTCTGCGACGTCATGGCCACAGAAACAAGTAGGTAGTTTTGTTCCTGTACCAACAGCTTGATGAGAACTAATAGTCTCACTAAGTCTTGGTACATTGCTCTCCAAAGATTTTTCGGAGTTTGGTTCCTTTATTACATCATTTTCGCTAGAACTGTTAGCTGGGTTTTCTTTATGAGTAAAGGTGTCTGAAGACAGTGGAGCTTTCTCAGTAGAAGCTGTTGCTCCTTGTTCTCCAGCAGTATCTGTGATTACTGGTTCTTCTGTAGCAATTGTTGGTGGTAATTCATGTTTGCTGAAGGTTTCTTTGATGGTGATAATAGCAGCGTTTTCTGGCACAGACTCTTCTGCTGTCATGATGTCCATTATATCGTCGACTATGTCAATAGTCTTCTTTACAGGACTTGCAAAACTTTCGGCCATGTTTGTAAGTGATGTGTTTGGTTCATCTGAGTTATCTTCTAGAGGGAGCTGACTGGCCATCACTTCCTTGACTGTGTTTATGTCTCCTTCTTGCAGCTCCATAAACTGTTTTGTTAGCCAGGATTCAATGGCCTCGGCGTCACCTTGTACCATCACTTTGTTCTTGGTGTGGTAAAGATGAATTGTGAAGACTGGTGTTTTTATGATGTGCTCAACATTAGCGCCGAGCTTGTCATACCTCTCCTCTCTTTCTGCTTGATAGACCTTCCTAAGGGCTTGCCTCAGGGACTCGTATTGAAATGTGTTGTGACATGTCACAACGACACATTGTCCCTCGTTGGTGTATTTTATTGTTAAGCCTGGTGGGTTACTGCATTTCTTTAGCTTTGTTCCCACGGCTTTGTGTTTGTTTAGGCTATAGTTCTTTGTTGTGGTAGACCGGAGACCATCCCGCCGGCTGGGCTTGTTCGTCACCTCACAGATTAAACCTTCTGTCCCGCATTCTATCATTGTTACATAACGTCCAGATTAAGCAAACAAAACATTCTGGCTGACACTGGGCAGACCGTGTGGCCTATCGAAAAATGGTGGTGAAAACTGGTGACCACTATGATCTTAGAGAAAGAATGTCTTACCGCAATTTTATGAAATAACTCCACAAATTCACATATTTTAAATAATTTTCATAACCCAATGAAAACACAGTTTCTTCAGAAATGCAACAATATAAGTATCATTGTCCAAGTATTTGAAATAATACACAAAATAACTGACAAATCAGGAGCGAGAAATTACACGTCCTATCACTGAGATTTTAGAAAAGAAAAGAGAGAGAGAAAGGGAGAGAGCGAGAGTGCGATGCTACAGTGTACAGGTTTTATAGCTTTTGCTACAGAACCAATTTTACCCAAGTA
This sequence comes from Achatina immaculata, assembly GCA_009760885.1. Lineage (NCBI taxonomy): Eukaryota > Metazoa > Mollusca > Gastropoda > Stylommatophora > Achatinidae > Lissachatina > Lissachatina immaculata. The sequence continues at coordinate 28,604,913 of CM019717.1, forward strand.
TGTTTCCAGTGCTCCAATGGCAGTTACTGGATCAACATCCGAGTCCCGAATCATTGTCTCCAAAATGGCTGTGAACACTGCTATTAATCGATCACGTGGAACATCTATGTCTGAAATGATGTAAATCTACATCAGTTCATTAATTAATTTCAGGATTTTACTTCAGAAAAACGTCTGTGTTGTGTTCACAATCAATGACATTATTTTCACATTAGAATAGTTATTCAGTTATTTTCCAACTGGACAAAGCACCCTGATACAAAATAATTAATTAAGTAAATAAATAAAACAAGCCATTAAACAGGGGAATACAGGAAATAAGAGCTCGCTGTAAGATAAATTACAAATACAGAAAGTAGGGAACTTGATGTAAGATAAAACAGGAATACACTAAGTAGACAGCTTGTTTAAGATAAAATAACAATACAGGTAGTAGAGAGCTTAAGATAAAATAACAATACAGGAAGTAGAGAGCTTGAAGTAAGATAAATTAGATAAAATAACAATACAGGAAGTAGAGAGCTTGAAGTAAGATAAATTAGATAAAATAACAATACAGGAAGTAGAGAGCTTGAAGTAAGATAAATTAGATAAAATAACAATACAGGAAGTAGAGAGCTTGAAGTATGATAAATTAGATAAAATAACAATACAGATAGTAGAGAGCTTGATATAAGTTAAAAAAAAATCAGTCATGAAGGACTCAAATGTGTTCTGATCATGAAAACTTCTCTGCAGTCTCATACAATGAATTAATGCACAGTTTCAGTAAAACTGTTACTAGATTTTTACAGTTGTGCTCCGGTGATGCAAGACCACGGCTGGTTTGTCCGGGTCATCATCACTGCACTCTGGAAAAATAACCAAGTTATATCTTACTTTGGGATAACACGTAGCTGCTGATCCATCATTGTAATTTTGGGATGATGAACAGTAAATCATCCCACTGGAGTGGCATATGGGCACCTCAGTAGTTCACTGGTTAGTGAATCATCTACTAATAGCAAAGTTGGTGGTTCAAGTACAACAGAAGAACTCATTCGGCTGTAGAAAAAAGGCACCCAGCTCGTTCTGGACCTGGAGAACATGGCCAGGCATGATGAGGCATGATGCTGACCAGGTCGAGGCAAATATGGACGCCAACACCATATCCCCCCGATGGCTTTATGACTAGTTAGGACTAGGCAGTAGCAACCTTTGGCTTTGTAGGTCAAGGCAAAAACAACTCACACATGTGAGTACTTACCTGGTTCTACAATGCTGTTGATGAGAACACATAACAAATCAAGCTCTTCACTTTTGTTGTTTGACAAAATCTGGGGACACACAAAGTGAGATGTCACATTTCTGTTCAGGAAGAGTTGGGCGAACAGAACAGGGAAGTAACAATTGTGGTAAAACTGGTTCTAGTAATAAAGGTAGACAGAGGTGTATGGTTTGATTTTACTAAAAGTAGGCAGGAACAAGAGTAGCAGAAAGTAAGATGAATATGTATAAATGAACAACATACAACAATCCAATATTTTGGCAAACACCTTTCTCAAGGATCATATACAAAAACAATAAACAGATAAAAACATACACACACAAAAAAAAACACAGATGAAAAATTAAACACTTCATTCTTTCTGTACCCCTTTTTATTGTAAGAAAGATGGCACAAAATGTGACCAGACAGATGTAGGTAAGCACAAAGTGGAATCAAATGATTGGCTGAGAAAAAAGAGACAATGACAAACAGTACCACATGGTAAACAACATGGTGTCATGCACAAGATGGCCCCAGCATGCTTCCATCTGACAACTAAGGCCTAAAACAAAAGCTGCCCAGATGGTGCGTTTAATAAAAGTGAGAAAACAATATGAGGAAAGGTGGGCGAAGGAAGTTCCAGACTGAACTGAGATCACTGAAAGGACAAGACTGGTTGCTTTGGATGCGTGGACAAGGAAGCTATCAAAGCCCTCCAGTAGGTAGAGAATGGAAAAGTTTGGAAAATTAACCTATAACCGCCCAATGTAAGAATAAGAAAATACAGTGAAGTTAGTGTGGCTAAGACAAGAAAACTTGGCACCAACAGCAGAAACAGAAAGAAGTGGCAAATAAGTAGAAATGTAAAGTAGTTTAACTCTTCCCGTGCCTGAGTCTTTATAGCATTACTTCCGATTTGTCATGTTTGGGCTGAAGTCAATATAGCGATACGTGTTATGTTTCATTCGAAAACTGGTGTAACGTTTTGATTGTAAACATTTAGTGCTCGTGTCCAGCGATCCTTTTCATCATACCCGAAGCGTGGTTAGTAATGAGCGCGGAGATCAAAGTTTTCATCGAGAATTTTCAATTTTTGGTGAAGTAGATAGGAATATGGACATGCCCTATGACCAGACCACTGTTCTTGAATGTACCATAAGTAGATCTAGACCTATTAGACGGACTGGAGAAGTAGTTAGGTTATTTTAAACATTATTTTAGTGAACATGTCATATATCATCACAAGACAAGATTGACAAGTAGATCTAGACATCTTAGACGGTAAGTAGTTTACATCTAGACCTAGCCGATAGTATGTATGACCACATTATTGTCTAAAAACATCACATTACTTCTTTTTTCCTAAAAAAAAAAAAAAACCCTGCATTTATGAAATCTTCATACATTTAGTTATTCTGAAATATAATAAGTGCACTTTTAACATGGAAATACTTTGTTTCATTCACTTTTACTAATACACCCCTATATATATATATATCAAGACCCACGCTTTTACTCTGGCTGAAATGAAACATCCGCATTTTTGCCTGTGGGCACAGGAAGAGTTAAAGAACACTGAACTTACTGTTAACTCCAGCTGGTGGAGACAGCCAGCCAGGATAATAAGGCGTTGTTCCAGAACTTCCCAAGATCACTCATCTGAAGAACAGGAGCAGATTTGGTGGCAGAAACATCTCATTTCCCTCGGTGGTCTTCTCGACAGAAGCGCTTGGTGACCAGTGAACAGATTATACACACATTGAGGCGAATGGAAGAATATCTGAGCTATCACAAGCTCAACACGGGTGAAAGCAATAGTCTTTGCTCAACACAAACACCTAGTTCAAGCACTGCTAATGATTAGCCATGCCACAGCTTAAAGGATCGTGACAAAGTGTGGCTGGTTTATAGATCATAGAACACTGGCTGTAAGAAGCAGTGAACAGACATAACTCAATATAACAGGGTTTACCTCGCTAACTTTTTTCTGGATTTCATAATCTTCCATTTCTGTCAATGGCCTCTGACTGATTCCATTCCTGCTTTATCAACAAAAAAAAAGACATGTTACTGTCAAGAGCTGAAGGTGCATCCAACCAAACATTAGTTACAACCAAAAGTTATCAATAAACAAAGAATGTAACCAGACTTTAGTTATCAATAAACAAAGAATGTAACCAGACTTTAGTTATCAATAAACAAAGAATGTAACCAGACTTTAGTTATCAATAAACAAAGAATATAACTAGACTTTAGTTATCACTAAACAAAGAATATAACTAGACTTTAGTTATCAATAAACAAAGAATATAACTAGATATTAGTTAATAATAAACAAGGAACACAACCTGACATTAGTTACCAAATATTCTCTCTCTCTCTCTGAACCTTAAGTGCCCAGGGCACATGGGGCTTCCACAAGGGTTTTTCACAAATGCCTGTCCTTCGCCTTTTTTTCCGCTCTTGCCCAGGTGAGCCCTCTATTGCTCAACATCCTTTCTGTTGTTCTTCTCCATGTCTCTTTTGGTCTACCCTTACTTCTGTTCCCTTGTGGTGTCCATCTTAGTGCTATTTTTAGTTACCAGATATTAGACAGTTATAAATGATCTGCTTATGAACACAAAGACAGTGATCTGTTTCAACACAAAGACAGTTATAAAGACAGTTATAAATGATCTGTTTCTGAACACAAAGTTGGTTATAAATGATCTGTTTCTGAACACAAAGACAGTTATAAATGATCTGTTTCTGAACACAAAGACAGTTATAAATGATCTGTTTCTGAACACAAAGGCAGTTTCATGAGAAAAATCTGCTGTGGCAGGCTAGTACCTCCAAGTGTCTTCCGTCTGCTCTTGATGAATGTCAGGATAAGATGGAGAGCTTTTTTTCTGACTTCCCCTTGCCCCTGCTGGAACAAAACATAATAAACAACTTAAGTTAATGACCAACAAACACAACAGCTTTCAAGTACAACAGCTTTCACATCATCAAATACAACAGCTATCCGACTATCAAATGCAACAGGCTTCAGATCATAAAATATAACAAGTTTCAGAGTATCAAATACAATAGTTTTTAGTCTATCAACTACAACAGGTTTCAGTCTATCAACTACAACAGGTTTCACTCTATCAACTACAACAGGTTTCAGGTCATCATATACAGCTGAATTATCAAACAGGCTTCAGACCATCAAATACAACAGGTTTCTGATCATCAAATACAACAGGTTTCAGACCATCAAATACAACAGGTTTAAGAACATCAAATACAACAGGTTTCAGTCATCAGCTATGCAGTGCGGGCTGCTGTTGTGCAGGCCGACCGTTCTTTTGGCGAAAAATCGCTCTCGAGTTCCATGGTGGGGAGAAAGGTTATCGTTCCCTTCCCGGACAGCAAGAGTTAAAGTGGTTCGATGCAGAAGCGAGTGGTTTGTCCGTCGAACGAAGCCTATAAACGGCTAGCCAGCCAGGTTCATGCTAACACGTCGGTGGTGTACTACAGTGTTGTCGACTGATGGTCTCGAAATTGGTACATCTCTCGCAATGAGTATCGGGTCTGCAGTATGTAATGTGCTTTGGTTGTCGGAGCCGCGCTTTCTTCTCATTCGTTAAATCAGAGAGAGCCGGCTGCCGTTGATGCTGGTGGTTAAAGGAAATGAAACACCACTGGGGTCAAAAGGGATCCGCTCTGAGCAGAGCGCTGTCTCCCTTGCCCTGCGTCAGTCTGTTGGCAGATATCCGACTAAGGTTCAGTGAAGAATGGTATCTGATTGATCCTGCCAGTAGTCATATGCTTGTCTAATCTTCTGGCAAGATTCTTCAGCTGCCACAGGTGGGGTAGAATTCCTCCTGGCCAATGAAGAAAAATGTGATTAGGGTTGCCGTGCAGCACTGCTGTGGAAAAGGTGATGGAAAGGATTAAGTGAAGTTAACTGGCATAGCCAGCAGACTCGCGGTGAGGGCTACTCATACCACACACCTCTGCTCTAGAGGCCGGCCATGTCTTATATACACCCATAATGGGGGCAATATGCCTAAACTGGCTTAACCCAGGGGTGAAACTTGATGGCTCTGAATATCACGGTACCTCCGCTCTAGAGGCCGGTCATGTCCTATATACGTCCATACTGGGATAATATGCCTAAACCAGCTTAACCCAGGGGTGGAACTCACTAGTAGCAAGGATTCGTCCTCCTGGACAAAAGCTCCATCCCGGTCACAACTAGGAAGGGTAGTGGCCAGGACCACAAAATGCAGAAGTCGGAGACACTGGACCAGTACAGTCTAGATAGGCAACCACCTCTCACCCGATGGGAATATGTTCACATCCAAATCACGCTGAGGTTTTCAGGTGAGAAAGTCCAACTCTGGACTGGATGGGCAACCACCTCTCACCCAGGGGGGATATTCTGATATTCAAAAAACGCTGAGGTCTTCCGGTGAGAAAGTCCAGCTCTAGGCTAGATGGGCAACCACCTCTCACCCAGCGGGGATATATTCATATCCAAACCATGTCAAGGTTTTCTGGTGAGAAAGTCCAACTCTAGATTAAACTGGTGCAATGAAAACCACAGTGTCATGCAATGCCACTTCTGTGACCCACCGAGAATATAGGCCCAAGGCCCACGATGCTCTGAACCTCCATCCTAAATGAGACTACTGCGAGAACCACAGGAGTAATTTCAGTAGGATCACGGGGCGATCTTGATGGTAGAAGCGAACGAAAAAGAACAGGTTTCAGACCATTATATATAATGAGTTATAGCAGTATACAGGAGATAACTGTTGTCTTTACAGAAAGGGCAATTGTTAGGATTCGATTTTTGGACTTTTCCAGGGTTGAGATCCTTCTAGAATGCCATGTGGGCTGAGAAACCCGTGATTGTGGGAGAGAGTTTGAGTGGGTAGTTAGTCTATGTTTGGGTGTGTACTTGCAAGGACGGCTTTTTGTGATGTCTCTGTTGAGAAAACAGATGTTTTATAACTGTTGCTGGAGTTGTGGAAGTATGAACGGACTCGCCATGTGGCAGAGCAACCTGCCGGGGGTCAGAATATCGTCATCACCATCTTCATTTCCGTCCCGTCCATCAATAAAACCTCATGTCAACGTGATACATAGGACTGGCCTGATTTCTGTATCAGTGTGTTGCCAACTTTAGGTTTGAACGAGCCTGGAAGTGAAGTTGATGGCTGGAGACAGTGAATAACTAATCCAGAAACACTCAGGAAACACGGCTTCAACTAGTGTCCCAAAACATTCTAGTCAGTAACAAACAAAAAAATAGTAACACAGTAAACACAGCTGTAATATCATGACAGGGTTTACACGTCGAGGTCTTCCGGTGAGAAAGTCCAACTCTAGACTAAACTGGTGCAACGAAAACCACTGTGTCACGCAATCCCGCTTCAGAGACCCACCAAGAATACAGGCTCAAGCCCTGCAATACTCTGAAACCCTTGTGGTCCTCTCGTGGATCTCATGTGGTCCTTCTGGGGACCACACAGGAGACCACAGGACCTAACAAGGACCACAGGCATAAATTCAGTAGGATCACAGTGCGATTTTGGTGGTAGAAGCGAACGAAGAAGAAGAAGATGATGACAGGGTTTCAGACCCTAAAACATAAATCACACGGGAAGAACAATAAAGGATGAAATAATTATAATAATGAAATTACAATTTAGCGTGAAAACACATCATAATCCACACAATTCACAATGAATCAATAACATGACATAGATCTTCCTTTCATCAGAGATCTACACAGAAGATATATGACCTGGAAAGAACTCCACTAGATCATCAGGACTGGAACTATAAGGAGTATGCTTGTATATCTCCTGGCTTATACTTTCATGAACATCAGCAAAGGCTCCTGTTTTCCCAATCTGTAAATCTGTTTTATCTGAGGAGGAAATCAAATCAGTGGGTTATTTACTGCTGCTGTTTAAACACTACACAAGAAGAAACATCCTAGCAAACAAATTTCAGTGTTTTTACTAGTTTCTGTATACTATGAATCAGGCATTTTGTTATGCAGTCTATAGAAAAGAAGTCTGTCAGTGAAGGCTTTTAGATTCAATCCATCACTTAGTCAAGGCAGGCTGTTAGGTTCAATCCATCAATTAGTCAATGCAGGCTGTTAGGTTCAATCCATCATTTAGTCAATGCAAGTTGTTATGTTCAATCCATCATTTAGTCAATGCAGGTTGTTATGTTCAATCCATCATTTAGTCAATGCAGGCTGTTAGGTTCAATCCATCATTTAGTCAATGCAGGTTGTTATGTTCAATCCATCATTTAGTCAATGCAGGCTGTTAGGTTCAATCCATCATTTAGTCAATGCAAATTGTTATGTTCAATTCATCATTTAATCAATGCAGGCTGTTAAGATCAATCCACCATTTAGTCAAAGCAGGCTGTTAGGTTCAATCCATCATTTAGTCAACGCAAGCTGTTAGGTTCAATCCATCATTTAGTCAATGCAGGCTGTTAGGATCAATCCATCATTTAGTCAATGGAGGCTGTTAGGTTCAATCCATCATTTAGTCAATACAAGCTGTTACGTTCAATCCATCATTTAGTCAAAGCAGGCTGTTAGGTTCAATCCACCATTTAGTCAAAGCAGGCTGTTAGATTCAATCCATCATTTAGTCAACGCTGGCCATTAGATTCAGTCTTAAAATTTGTTGTCGCTAACCTTTCCTGCACAGAATGGAAAGGATGAAACTTCATCATGGATATTCAACAAGAATAACCGCCATTATGGTTAAGTAATGCCTACGGGCTCTATCATGCAAAGCACAGAAGCATAATTTTCTAACATAAAACTTGCCAGTAACCAACCTGAACCAATGCCCAGTATATCTTGACTAGAATCTTTCTCACATTCTTCCAACTCCTGCTCAAGTTTGGAAAGCATCTGCTGACAGTAACTTACCCCAGTCAATGCCCAGTATATCTTGACTAGAATCTTTCTCACATTCTTCCAACTCCTGCTCTAGTTTGGCAAGCATCTGCTGACAGTGCTCTTTATTTTTATCTTTCCGCATTTTTGACAGGGACAGAAATCTTGATGGCTTCAGAGAGGCCAGGTCAAACCCTCGAACCTCTACATTTGGGTTCTCAGACCTCTGTAAACAGCAGAGATAATGCAGGGAAATATTGTATGAAAATTCAAATTTTAAACAGGTCTAAAGTCACAAAGAAATCCTAGACTGTTTAAATCAAGAATTCACTGACAGTTTCACTTGAGATTTAAACTGAACCCTCATCTTTTCTGTCTGGTACTGATAATGGTGAAGACACGATGATGGTGCTAGGATGGCACTATGAATACATCAGATGACACGATGATGGTGCTAGGATGGCACTATGAATACATCAGATGACACAATGATGGTGCTAGGATGGCACTATGAATACATCAGATGACACAATGATGGTGCTAGGATGGCACTATGAATACATCAGATGACACAATGATGGTGCTAGGATGGCACTATGAATACATCAGATGACACAATGATGGTGCTAGGATGGCACTATGAATACACCAGATGACACAATGATGGTGCTAGGATGGCACTATGAATACATCAGATGACACGATGATGGTGTTAGGATGGCACTATGAATACATCAGATGACACGATGATGGTGTTAGGATGGCACTATGAATACATCAGATGACACAATGATGGTGCTAGGATGGCACTATGAATACACCAGATGACACGATGATGGTGTTAGGAGGGCACTATGAATACACCAGATGACACGATGATGGTGCTAGGATGGCACTATGAATACATCAGATGACACGATGATGGTGTTAGGAGGGCACTATGAATACACCAGATGACACAATGATGGTGCTAGGATGGCACTATGAATACACCAGATGACACAATGATGGTGCTAGGATGGCACTATGAATACATCAGATGACACGATGATGGTGTTAGGAGGGCACTATGAATACACCAGATGACACGATGATGGTGTTAGGAGGGCACTATGAATACACCAGATGACACGATGATGTCCTTGCTGGTGCTGCAGTGCCAAGTTTCATGGTAAGGTATGTCATGACACCTACCACACTGATCTCTACATCAGGCTGTTGTGTCACCGCAAAAATGAGAGACAGGGTCTTGGCTGGTATTAACAGTGCTGTCAAAATGACCATTCTGCTACCAAGACACATCATACGTTATACATTAATACCAAAGAGCTATCACACTATCACATACATTACACAGACTGATCAGACAGTATAGGATCAATATAAAAAAGCTTTCATTCACACTCATGAAACATACATCAGGATCAATCAGCCAGTACACACAGCATTATTACACACATTTCAAAGCTTAAACTATGACAGCATATAGTCAATATCAAACAGATATGACATTCACCATAAAGCATTCAGGAAGGAGACATAATTAAAATAGCTATGCATGGACAATAGGCAGGTCTGCACAAAAGTCATTGGAAGCAGCAGAAATGTGGTTTATTAGAAGAATGTTGCAAATTCCTTGGACAGCAAAAATAACTAATGAAGAATGTATGAGAAGAGCTGGAGAGACAAAAAATCTTGTCAAAAAAATAAGAGAGACAATGTACTTTCATAGGACATGCAATGAGAAGAGGGGACATTGAAAATATTATAACAACAGGAAAAATAGAAGGAAGAAGATCAAGAGGAAGACCAAGAGAAATGATATTGAACAGTCTGAAGGGATGGTGTGAGAGGAGATCACCAAATGAGCTACTGGCCTGCATGAAGGATCGTGTACTCTGGAGAAGCATAATAGCCAATGCCAGTCGGCACGGCACTTGACGATGATGCTGTTTAAATGCTGAGCTAGACTATAATATACTGCCCATATAAAAGCAGCATTAATTCATCTTCTTCTTTAATCTCCCTGGAACTGCTAACTGATGTTCTTTGCAGACAACGTGGTAATGATGTTGTGGCACAGAAATGTGTCAGATCTGGAGTGGGTCATAGCAGCTGTTCTTTCAGTCAAAGAGTGCAGCTAAAAAGCAAGTGGTGTGCAATACTTCTTTAGAGACTCCACCATCATGGGGACTAATGGTGATCCCTTGCCCCACTAGCCAGTTATTGGGGGTATCAACGAACAGGTGGGATATGGTCTTGGCCAGCTATGATTTGCCATCCCTGACTATAGCATGTTTGCTTTAAACAGCTTTAACAATGTTTAACAGGGCTGTTCAATCTTTTCCTAGATTTTGTTACAAGCTTACTTCATAAGCCCAGTCTTGTATCAAAGTATTCTTACACAAATACTTCCTAACAAAAAAATACACTTATTTAATTACATACAAGAAATAACAGCTCATTTTGCTTTGATGTAGCCTTATTACAATGCTAAATTCAAACAAATTAGTTTTAATACTCCATGCCTATGTCTCAGTTTCTCCTTATCCTAGAGGCCCAGTTCAAAGCAATTCATCATTTATTACATGGGTTAAAGCATAATTAACTTGAGTGAGTTACCAGATAATGTATTAATAATTATTAATTACCTCTCATACATTTCACACAGCAATCATAATATTAGGTTAAAAATCATCTAAATCAAACAACACAGGTGGCAGAAACTGTAAAAAAAAATAAAAAATTGCACTCAGTAAATAATCTTCACTTATCTAAAACAGATGTAAAAGGGTTAACAAAGAAATAACCTACATTTTGTCTCCTATATGTTTCTGATGTCATTAGGTCAGCACGGGCTGGAAACTGATGATGATTCAGGATTGGTTCCTGTAACAGAGACTGGCTGTTCTCTGGCACTGACTCACCCTGGCCTTGGTTGGTGGCTTCACTTCTCTCTTCAGAAACATCATCTGCTTCATCACTGTCATTTCCGAAAGAACGGGAACTCATTTCTTGCTCCTGCTCAGCTCTAGCCAGTGCTATGTTAAAAAAAAAAAATAATAAAGCCTCTAGTAACAATCTTATTTTACATACCACAATCAAAGCATACAAAGCTCTCATCTTTTACTAGCAGTCACAAGGGTGTCTGAGTGGTGACGTGGTTAGTGCACTGGTCTCTCAAGGCGAAGGTCGGGGGGTTCGAATCCAGCCGGAGGCCCCCCAGTCACCCAGCTGTAGAAATGGGTACCCGACTTCTTCTGGAGTTGGGGAAGGAAAGGCGGCCGGGCGTGATACTGACCATATCACCCTCTAGTGTGCCGACAGGTCAAGGAAAATATGGGCACTAACACCATATCCCTATGTTTCAGATGGCCAGTCACTGCTTGCCAAAACACTGCCCTGCCCTGCCTCTGTGAGGTACACCCAGTAATGAGGCACAGTTATATGACGTTTTTGTCAATATGATCATGGTGGTGCACCACGATGTAGACCATGGAGTCAAATATAGGTATTCAATATGGTCAGAATATTTCCACTACAGCATTAAGTTGAAAAGTTTGTAATATGGAGTGATAAATAAACAATAAAATATTGAAACTCACTTCTACTAACCTGAAAATAAACCAAAGCTAACAAAAAGAGAGAACTGAAAAAAAAAAAAACTTAGATTTAGGAATGAAGAAATAAGGACAGGTGACAATAATACAAGACAGGAAACAAGGTGCTGATGAAAAATACATCTCTACAAAGAAAACAACAAACTCTGAGAGAAAATGAGAACATAGTAAAAGTACAATACAAGTAGCCCTTGGTTTATACCACAGCTCTGTTCTGTCGCAGATGATGTGATCTGATATGCCCTGAATGAAAACCTATTTTATAATGTGAGTCAATGGAAGGTCACCAAGTTAGATTTTCAGACACCTAAAAAGCTGACATAGATAATACTGGTACAATTTAAACTGAAAGTACTGCTACAAATTTAACAAAAGCACTTTAACACAGGGACAATGCAGAAATTTAAGTTCTCTGAACCTCTATTTCAGGATCTTCATATCTGAGGAGACAGTTGATCATTATGAATTTATCTTTCTTTACTTGACAGTCTCTCATCAAAAGCACAAGCAGAACATCACAGTCCTGCTCACCGTAGAACTCTGTCTCCAGCCATGATCAGTCTCACAAAGTTCATTACTGAAAGTCTGGATTGTAAAAGGAAGCTACCCAGTTTTCAAGAGTCATTCACCAACAATGAGCTCTCCAATGTTATTAATTAAATCCAGAATTTATAATTAAAATCATAAACTGACATTGTAGATCAGTGGCTCAACAATTTCTCATAATGGCAACACTTCTATTAGCTGTTAACAATCATTATTTGTAGGAAAACATTTTTTAAAATATGTAAACAAGCTAACTGCATCAAACTGTACCTTGGCTATGTTTTTTCTGATTGGCTAGGGGAAAGGATTAGAACGATTCATCTACGACTGGTTTAGGGAAGGGATTGGAGCAGCTTGTTTACGACTGGCTAGTTTCAAAATCAGATCAATTGTGAATCAGTGCAAAAAATAACTGGAATAAGCCAAAGGCTACCTGTACCAGAACATGAATCACCTGCATGTACTGATTCTTGGCTGAGAGATTCCTCTGCTCTAGGCTCTGTTGGCTGTGAGTGGAGAAGTATAAGACATATAGTGATGTTATAAGACAATATCATACACACAACTTTCTATTACTCTTCAGAATCAGTAACACATTCTGTCTAATTTTACATACAATCCCTCTGTGATACTTCGATACTTCACTCCTTCTTTGTGATCATAACATAAAGATATCTGTTATTATTTAGATTCTCTCTCTTGAAATTTGGCATTTTTAAGACAACAATATCATTGACAAGTAGCAGAATATCTATAAAATGTGCAGAATGGATCATCACAGCAATCCTGAGTGATGACAAGTCAAGGGATGACATCTGCCTGGACCTTTCTAAAAATGTCAACACCCGCTGAGGAAACAGTATCAAAGAATACAAACTCAAAGTAACTAAACTCGATTACAACACTTCTAACACTAGGAAACAAGTAAGTAGGTATCTTTAGCATATCTAAAGAAAAAACTGAGACAGTTTTCTGACAATCATTCATGTCATTCCTCTGTGAAAACTGCACATTTCAAACTGCACTTACAAGGAGGGCTATATTATTACCAACAAGCGGGACCCTATATACGAGGAGTACTAACTACTAACTACAACAGGTGGGACCCTATATACAAGGAGGACTAACTACTAACTACAACAAGTGGGACCCTATATACAAGGAGGACTAACTACCAACTACAACAAGTGGGACCCTATATACAAGGAGGACTAACTACCAACTACAACAAGTGGGACCCTACATACAAGGAGGACTATCAACTACAACAAGTGGGACCCTACATACGAGGAGCACTAACTACCAACTACAACAAGTGGGACCCTATATACAAGGAGGACTAACTACCAACTTACCACAAGTAGGACCCTATATACAAGGAGGACTAACTACAAACTACCACAACTGGGACCCTACATACAAGGAGGACTAACTACCAACTACAACAAGTGGGACCCTACATACGAGGAGTACTAACTACCAACTTACCACAAGTGGGACCTTACATACAAGGAGGACTAACTACCAACTTACCACAAGTGGGACCCTATATACAAGAAGGACTAACTACAACAAGTGGGACCCTACATACAAGGAGGACTAACTACAACAAGTGGGACCCTACATACAAGGAGGACTAACTACAACAAGTGGGACCCTACATACAAGGAGGACTAACTACAACAAGTGGGACCCTATATACAAGGAGGACTAACTACAACAAGTGGGACCCTACATACAAGGAGGACTAACTACAACAAATGGGACCCTACATACAAGGAGGACTAACTACCAACTACCACAAGTGGAACCCTACATACGAGGAGGACTAACTAGTAACTGTCCCAAGCAGGAATGTCTTATGAATCATTAAATCTGAAAGGATGAAAAGAACCTCCAGCACTAGACAGAGGAAAGAAAATCATGAAGAAATTATGCCAGGGAAAAAACATATGAACAAGTGAACTTGTTAAATAGTGAATCATCTCCAAGTCAGAAATGATGACCACCATTACTACCACATAGATGCTTTCATGTACAGGCTCTATAAATTATATCATTTTCACTGACTTTTGACTCTGACTTTTCTGATCCTGGGTTTACGAGTTTTCACTCTTTTTCCCTTGTGTCAGATAATGAAACGTACAGGTCCTCTTCAGCTGTTCTACATATCCATACAGAATGTTGGTGATTGAGGAGTTTGATGGTATCAGGTTCTTTCAAAGATCCTTCATTGCAATGCAGTCCAGCAAATGATGTTTAACAGTTTCCTCTTCTTGTCTATTGCAGTGCATGCATTATGGTGTGTGGTCAGCGGTCACTCTGTGTAAGTGGTTATTGAGGGTAATGTGTCCTGTTCTCAACCTGAAAATTGTGCACTGGTCTCTACAACATAAGCTGTTGGTGTGGTCTCTGGGGTTAGGCTTTGGCAGGTGTGTATATAGGGATCTTCCAGTTGGGAGTACTGGCCCAGCTATCCATCCACTGCTGCTTGCAGTTGTTGTGTATAATGTGTTTAGCTGTTCTCATGTTGGTGAAGATGTGGGGCTGTGACATGGTGGCTCCACTCTTTGCCAGTCTGTCAGCACGTTCATTTCCTTTGACATCTATGTGCCCTGGTATCCAGTGTAGGGTGGTCTTGATGTCATAGGAGGCGAGTTGGTTTATTGCACAGAGTATGTCAGCTGTAATGTGATCAGCTGATGGTATCCAGTTTTCAAGGGCCTGGAGAGCAGACTGGGAGCCTGAGAAAATAACAAGTTTTTTTTAGGTGAGAGTCTCTGTTTTTGTATTTGGTGGTGGTGTCTGCCAGGGCTGCTAATATTGCCTGCATCTCTGTATCATAATTGGAACAGCGAGATCCACAAGGAGCAGAAATGTGCCTGGTTGTCTTGTCTGGAAACATTATGAGTACCCCACTGCACTGTCTGTTTCCTTGAATGCTGACCCATCAGTATATTCATGGATCCAGTCCTTCGGGTAGGATTCTATGGTCTCCAGTGCACACAGATTTAGGGTGTTGGGATCTGATGATTTGTTCACTAATTTGTTCTCGAGTCTGGTGTTAGTTTGAGGAAGTGTGTATTTTGTGTTTGGTGGGATGTCTGGTACTTTTGTAAGTTCTTCTCTGTCTTAAGGGAGTTTATGTCTTGTGTTTAGCTGTTCTGCTATGTGCACTGGAGTTTTCAATTTCAGTCTATTATTGTGCTTCCATTTATCAACCATTATTCTGTTAGGATGGTCTGGGGGCATGCGTTTATATCTTTCTACTGCCTCAATGGTTGACTTTTCGTGTCATATCTAAGTTAGTTTATTGTACTCTATTCTGTTTTCTGGAGTAGGGTTTTTCTCTGCATTCTTCCTGGCTGCACTTCTTTATTTTACTAAGTCTTCCAGAGATTTTGTCCAGAAGGGGCTATATTTCTTTCTGCATCCTCAGGAGACTGTTTTGTAGGCTACTCCAAGTATGGCTTGGATTATGTTGGTGTAGAGTGTGTCAGTGTTTGTGTTGTCATTTAATTTTGATAGGTTTTCATCCATTTGTGTTCTGAATTTTTCCCAATCTGCTTTTCTATAATTCCAGCGAGGGGGTTTGTGCGGTCTTTAGTTTTGTGTGTGACAAATTTGTAGGATGGGGAGATGGTCACTTCCTATGTCATCAAGCACTATCAGAGTACAATCGTTGTGGATGTCTGCTGAGACAATGGTCAGGTCAGGTCTGTATGTGCATCCAGTGGCTCTGTGGAAGAGTGTTGGTGGGGAGGAGGAGTCTTGCAATATTATCATGTTGCTGGTGTTGCATAGTTCTTCAGTGTTGTTTCCCACAGGGTTTCGGTCTTTGTATCCTAGTGATGGTAGATGTGCATTAAAATCTCCTGCATGTCCATGCTGTGTATGTTGATTTGACTTTTTTAATTTGGGGGACAATAAACATTATACAGAGTGTACCACAGTCCATCATGCCATACTTATCTCTTGGAATATCATTCTCACTGCACTTTCTGTTTTCAACTTCTCCTTGGATGTCATTTCTCAAGAGTGTGGCATTACCCTTGTATTTACCATATTCACATTTGTACAAGGTATATCCAGACACTGAGTGATCTTTTCCATATAGAAGGTCTTCTAGTATGATCGTAATATGGATGTTGACTTTTTTTTTTAGCTGTCTGCTTAATTCTGAGGCCTTTGGCCTAAGTCCAGACTTGTTGATCTGAAGAATGTTTAGTGTGCCCCCAGTAGCTGATTTTTCACTCAGGGTAGCCGAGGGGGGGGGCAACAAACCACCTGGCGCAGACCTTTTACGAGGTGACGTCTGGGATCAAATGGTTTTCTTTTTGTTTCTGACATTTTCATATTGGGGTTTTTGTCCTAAGTCTTTCTTTCATACCCAGGAGGCCTTTCCAGTGAGAAGCTGAGATCAGGTCCCAAGTACAGCACCAGTCTGCACAACGACTTTGAGGCGGTTTCACAGAGACACTCTGACTTTGGGATGAGGAATCTGATGGTGCATCAACAATGTCTACTCCCCACCACTTACAGTCTGCTGGCTGCTTTGTTTGCCTCATTCTGATAGCCACTGTTGTATTGACCCACAGGCTTGTCATGTCCTGGACTTGTTGATTTCCATCAGCCTTTCCCCATCCCTGCAGGTGATCTCTGTGTCCCCAACAATCCACCATCTCGATCAGCCCAGCGCGACCTCAGTCCAAGATCTCAGTTCCACCTATTGACAGATGTGCAATGTCAAAAACTGGAGGGCCTTCTATCCTAGGAGGGGTATTTGTGCTTGTCATTTTTCCCACAGGCGAGTGGGTTTCTTAGCGTACATAGGATGCTGAGATATCTGACACTCTTATAATAAACAAGAGGCTGCTAGCAGATTTCTCAGTTCCCTTTTTTTTATTTTTTTTAACAGAAAGTTTTCTGTCCCCCAAAAATTCTGCCTTATAAGAGGGTGACATTATATTTTATAACAATAACAAACAGAGTTGGCTGCTACAGGTTTCTGGGCTACAGGAGTAGGTCAGAGTTTTTTAAGCAATCAGATCTGATGTTCCCTGTCTCACAAAGGCTATGTTAAGATAAGTGTGTTCTTAACACAGTTGTTCCCAGGAATATCATTTCCATTATCCCCCTTTCATTTCGAACTCCTCATCACTAGAGCATAAAACTGGCAGCAAGGGGACATAATTTATGCACAGGTCCATCACTATTTTCAAAATACAGAATCAAGATCATCACTATTTTCAAAATACAGAATCAAGATCATCACTATTTTCAAAATACAGAATCAAGATCATCACTATTTTCAAAATACAGAATCAAAATCATCACTATTTTCAAAATACAGAATCAAGATCATCACTATTTTCAAAATACAGAATCAAGATCATCACTATTTTCAAAATACAGAGAGACATTCACAACAAGAGAACAGTCTGCACAGCCACAATAAATGAGTGTCTTGACCAAAGCCAGGGAGTTGTCATGATCCAGCCAATCCACATGTAAAAACTTTCACCTGACATTTTTGTCAGGGTAAAATGCCTATTACATCTGAGACTTTTTTCTTCCACTGTGAGACATACTAATAAATAGCCCCAAGTTCACAATGGGTTTATCTATGTCCTGTAGAATTTTTTATGCACTTCAATGGGTATGAAGTGTTAGTGCCTTCACATTTCATGGCTACTGCAACATTTGAGGCAGGGATGCCAGCACTATCAACAAACAATTTGTAACAGTATTTACCATGCTGTTTAGATGAGATCATTTAAGATTGATATGTTTTGTTGATCGGAAGTATTAAACATTATTGTAGAGTCATGTATGTTTAAGTCCCTTATGATCTGAACTAAATGCACTATTTCCCTTGTATAGTTTGTGTAGTTCAGCATGTGATTTAGCCTGTCCGTGCCTGTAATGGCAGACAAAAGTGTAATCACTTAATGTTATTTTGCACGGGATTCTGAGAGAAAAGTTTCTTGGCTCTTGTAATTTTGAACAGGTAACGGAATTTCTCTGGATTTTTTTTATGAGTTTTGTTAGGGAAAGTTTCTTAAGTGTCAACGATTGGAATGTCTGTGCTGACTTAACAGTCTAAATTATGTTTTAGAGTTTTAATTGTTTGTTTAGGAATGAAAGTTCAAGGTTATGTTGTTTACGACTTGTCAACTTCATGGAGTTATGAATCTCGTGTTTTGGTGAAGCTCAGAAGTTATCTTCTTTTGCGTGAATATGAATTGCACAGTGTTTCACGTTTCACTTTTTGTCATTGCTGTATGACAGCAGTTTTTCCTATCATCCACATTTTCCACATCAATAAATTTGTTGTCTATCGAATTTTAACTACACTCTTCACTGTTTCTATGTTTGAGTTACTGTTGCACTGTAAGCTTGAATTATGGAGTCCAGATGTTCTGTTGTTGTCAAGTGGAAGAAGGAGTGTACCTGGGTGCATTGTTCTCTGAGTGTATCACAGATACATCTTTTCTAGTGCCATATGGGCATGTTAGTATTCAGTACATCACACAGAATGGAATACTATTTTAGATTCCGCAATGCATTACTGACAACAAAAACCATGCCAGGAGCTGACTGCAATAGTGACCATGACCCACTCTGTGGAAAAATTAGAATAAAGCTAAAGAAAGCATGCAGAAAAGTGAGAAACATCAAACTGAATACAGAACTCTTTAAAAATGACCAAAAACTGCGAGAACAATACAAAGTTATTATAACAAATAGGTACAATGCAACAGCAAAGATAAATAGTATAGATGAACAATGGGCAATGGTAAGTGATTCTATCCACCACACTGTTAAGGAGATAATACCACAGAAAAAAAATAAGCCCCCAAAAATAAATAGATGACAGACGACATCTTAGGACTGATGGACAAGAAAAGGAGAAGTAAAAATAACCAAGAAAAATACAGCAAGATAAATAAAGAAATATGACGCAAATGCAGAGAAGCAAAGGAAGTTTGGTTAAATGAACAGTGCAGACAAATAGAGGACTCTCATAATAAAGACAGCAAAAACATGCACAAATGAATTAGTGAACTCACAGGCAGGAAAACAAAATATACCACAGGATGCCTGAAATCAAAAGAAGGTAAAATGTTAATGGGAAAAGAAGACATTGTGGACAGGTGGACAGAGTAAATCGGTGAGCTATATGGAGGAGAAAGACCAGAATTAACACCAGATACTGAAAACTGTGAGGGACCACCAATACTTGAAGATGAAATCATAGATGCCATCAAACACATGAAGAAAGGAAAAGCAACTGGGCCTGACAATATAACAACAGAAGAATTAGAGGCACTAGTGGAGATAGGAATCTTCATCTTCTTCTTCTTCATCTGTCTATATCTGCAGTCTTGCCTCTTGGATAAATTTCACTGTTTATTTGTAATTCATGTATGGAACTGTAGAGAGTCATGGACAATAGGCAAGTATGCTAAAAAATCATTGGAAGCAGCAGAAATGTGGTTTATTATAAGAATGTTGAGAAATCCCTGGAGAGTAAAAATAACTAATGAAGAATGTATGAGAGACAAAAAATCTTGTCAAAAAAATAAGAGAGCGACAATGTACTTTCATAGGACATGCAATGAGAAGACAGGGTATGGAAAATATAACAACAGGAAAAATAGAAGGAAGAAGATTCAGAGGAAGACCAAGAGAAATGATACTGGACAGTCTGACGGGATGGTGTGAGAGGAGATCACCAACTGAGCTGATGGCCTGCATGAAGGATCGTGTACTTTGGAGAAGCATAATAGCCAATGCCAGTTGGCATGGCACCTGATGATGATGATAATATGCCAGCACTTGTCCTTGCTGCTTGTGTTTTCCTAGGAAGCCAGCGAGTACAAACGTTAAAAAAAAAATTCACAACATAAATATGTTCTATATTTGCCTGTGCTTGAAACCCTCACATTTTTCTCACTGTGACATATCCTTCCTATCTCAGTTAAAGTAGATGCAAAAGCCATGCCTCCTACCATCCAGTCTAAGCTTTCTTCATTATTCAACCTAATATATTTCCTTCCATAAACTTCTCAAGTTTCCTTTCATATCCTCAAAATCCTGCTCTTTAATTTGCGGAAACTGTGAGAAACAATAAACCACTTACCAAACCCAGGTCTTCATCCAACATTTCATGTGTAAGGGAGCGCCACGAACCATCTTCACGTCTACAAACAATATACAAACAGCAGAAGCATTACACATCATTATCAACACAATCTAACACATAAAAGAATTGCACAATTTCATCAGCAGTATCCAGGGAGGAAAAGCATTACATGGCTTTAGATAATAATGGCTCCTTGCCCACACTGCAGATGTCCTCTATCAACTCTGCTGATCAGGTTGTGAAGGATTAACTAGGCCTAGCTGAACTGTAGGAGATACCACAAGAATGGATAGGAAATAACTGCCACTGATCACTACAGAGTTCCTCCCTCAGACTTCCTATGAGGGTTTACCCCTCTAGATTTCAAATTTCCCAAGCCTCTGGATTTGCTACAGGCAGTAACGGTTACTAGCAGACCATACCTGACTGTGAAACAGCACTGAGATTTACACACAAAAAAATGAAAGCAACACTTGATTTTACTAACAGTACCCAGAAAGCTTATCCAGAAACTACGACAGTGCTCACAGACAAGGGATGCACAAGGAAGGAAGCAGAGAATAATTCCAAGAACAGGGATGACTGGAGAGCCTTTATCCGTGGCCTATGTTCTCAAGGAAGTGAAAAATGATGATGATCCAGAAAGCTAATGTATTAAGTAAATCATACAAATGCATCCATTTTATTAACTTGCTGTCTTCTCATCTTCCTCGCAAGGGTGAGCTATCCCCTTCAGATCTAACACAGATGACTCGACTGAATATATTACAACTTCACAGGACTAAAATGAGTACAAGCTGTCTCATTTTAACTAAACTGATTACCAAAGAAAAATAATAAAGTAAATTTAGATGAAGAGGTTTAGCGCAATTTTACCAAAAAGTGCTTAAGGATAAATGAGAAAAGAAAATTACCTGAAGCTGGATTTCTTGACATATCGGTGAATTCTACTTTCTTATTTCTTCACTGACTTTTATTTTTCTGCTGTTGCTGAAGAAGGCCTCTTACTTAAATACTGCGTGTGGCTCTTGTTTTTTACCGTACTATTTCTCCTTTTATTTTGATTTCTGAACCAGTTTCCTAACTTTTGTAAATCAACACAACATACTACCACTCACCAGTCAGTATCAGGACCTTGATGCATTCACTCAGCTTGCCGGTTACGCTAATTCAAAACTTCCAAAGATCTTACCTCTTAGTGCATCAGAATTGAAGATAAAAGATGGAAGATAGACTGTTTTATGGACCTGCATGCAGTTCTTTACCATTAGAAAATAAAGTTTATTCATTCATTCACCCTCACTTATTTTCACATGTAAAATGTGAATCAACTTGCCTAAGGTAAATCACAACCTGGCCATACTTGTTTGACTCATCATACTCTACCAGGGATACCAGAACTTCTCGACTGAGGACCTTGTTCTCAAACATGGCATTAGCTCGACTTGTCCATGAGCGGGCCAACTGAAACATGGTTTCACAAATTTGTAATGACAGTTGGTAAAATACTTCACATTTGTAGTTCACATTAACAATAATAATAGCACTTTCACAAAAGTATTATCTGAAAAATGAGGTATTCACTTGGTTTGCTGGGCGTGTATATAATTTACAAAGATCTTACATCATGATGCTTCTTGGAAAATCAATCAATCAATCAAGTGCCGTGCCGCTTGGCGTAGGCGATCACTTCTCTCCACAATTCCCTGTCTTTAGACTTGATTATGAGATCCGCCGGTGACTTTCTTCCTAGCCACACTGACAGCCCTTCCAGTAACTTCTCTTTCTGTATTCTTCTGTCTCTTCTTCCCTCAATTTTTCCAATTGCCAAAATGTGTTCCAATTTTCTTCTTCTCAAAAAAATCTCCTACAAATCTCGCTTGTCTGCCTCTGATCTGTGCTGTAATTTGCCTTTTAACTCCAGCCTCTCTTAAGACTTCTTCGTTGGTTTTCTTAGTTGTCCATGGTACCTTCAACATCCTTCTTATGAACATTTCCATGGCCTCCATTTCTCATTGTTCTTGGAAAATACATGTACTATAACAGCCTGCTGACTAGTATCTGGTCACCAGAATTCCTATGGTGACAGAGCATTCTGAGGTCTTTGGCACTGCAGTTTGATGGAAGAACACTACCACATTTTCTTAAGCACATCCCAGGAAATAAAAAAAAAGATACAGCAGGTGATGGTGGCTGTTAAAAACATCACATCAGTTGACAGTAAAGATCTTATCTCAAATCAGTGACAATCACTGATGATCAACCCCAGTATTACCATATATTACATAGAAGCAGAGCAGTACAAACTTACTGGTTTGATGCCGGCAAGTCCCAGCTGTACAGCCTGAGGTGGAATGTAGTCAAACAGCTCCTGGTTAATGTTCTTAACCCTGGACATGTTAACGATTTCTGTGTAGCCCAAGTCCACATAAAAAACATCAACTTTATCATCACTTCTGAAAACAGCAAAAGCAAGAAATATACAACGTTCAGTTTTTGATTATATTTTAATCTGAAAACTTTGATACTTCAAAACAGTACAGTATGGGATGATCTATGCAAAATACTCAGAGGTTTAGAGACTTTGAGCAGAAAATATATCACTGGAAGTGCTGTCCTGTCATGCCATAAATGAGCTTAGGTGTATGGAGTTAGTGCCCACATTTTTCTTTATCTGTCCACATACTAGAGGGTATCACACCTGGCCACTTTTCCTAGCTTTAGATGAAGCTGGACACCCCCTTCTATAGGAGGGTGACTGGGGTACTTCAGCCTGAGCCACCGCCCTCTGCACAAGATGAATGCAATAATTACTAGGCCACTCAAGCTGCCTATGTCACCAGGTGAAAACTGCAGACTTCATACAGACTACACAGCCCCAGATTTAACAAGACCAAGTACCTGAATGGTGAAGAACAGAGGTTACAACACTACTTCAGAATCAAACCTCAAACAAGATAACAGGCATAATGTAGTGGTCACGGAAGTTCTACCTCTACTTTTAATTTGATTTTTATAACATTTTTTTCTCACATTTGATGCTTCCCCTAAGCTTATCAAGAATCAACTAATGGCAGTCTTCTTCTATCTCCCTAGAACTGCAAACACATGTTCTCTACAGCCAAGGCACATCATTGAGTCAGATTGGGAGTGGGTAGCTCAGTCAAAATAAATGACAAAACACTGGCTTATTTACACATGACCTTCAGTGAGGTAAAACTCCCATTTCAGACTTCTCCTTGACAAGAACAGTTAGTCCGGAAACTGACAAACAAGAACATTTACATGAGCATTTGGATCTGTGTAATCAAATGTTCTCACTGACTGACAACAAGGAACAACTATACTGGGATTCGTTCATCAAATCTTTTTACAAATAAGAACACTTGTTTGGTTCAGTCACATCTCACTGATGTATACTACATGTATGGCAAATGCAACAGCATTTTTGTATTTTGTACATCTCAATATTGCATGAGCTCTGTACAATAAACTATGAATTACAAAACTGTTCACTGTAACATACTTCTTCTTCTTCGTTAACTTCTACCACCAAGACCACCCTCTGATCCTACTGAATTTACGCCTGTGGTCCTTGATAGGTCCCGTTGTCCCCAAAACAACCACATGAGATCCACGAGAGGACCACAAGAGGTTCAGAGTATCGCAGGGCTTGAGCCTGTATTCTTGGTGGGTCTCAGAAGTGGGATTGTGTGACACCGTGGTTTTCGTTGCACCAGTTTAGTCTAGAGTTGGACTTTCTCACTGGAAAACCTCAACGTGTTTTGGATATCAGTGTATCCCCATTAGATGAGAGATGGTAGCCCATCCAGGCTAAAGTTGGACTTTCTCACCGGAAAACCTCAACGTGTTTTGAGATACCTGTGTATCACTGCTCGGTGAGAGGTGGTTGCCCATCCAGTCCAGCGTTGGACTTTCTCACTGGAAAACCTCAGCGTGATTAGAATACGCATACATCCCCTCTGGATGAGAGGTGGTTGCCTATCTAGACTGCCCTGGTCCAGTGTCTCCGACTTCAGCATTTTGTGGTCGTGGCTGCTACCTTTTCTAGTTTTGACCAGGGCGGGCTTTTGTCCAGGAGGACGAATCCTCGCCACTAGTGACTTCCACCCTTGGGTTGAACCAGTTTAGGCATATTATCCCAATATGGGCGTGTTTAGGATGTGACCGACCTCTGGAGCAGAAGTACCATGACGTGCGTAGCCATCAATTTTCACCCCTGGTGTAAGTCGGTTTAGGCATATTTCACCAGTATGGGTGTATATCACACGTGACCAACCTCTAGAGTGGAGGTACCGTGACATGAGTAGCCATCAAGTTTCACCCCTGGTGTATGCCGGTTTAGGCATATTTAACCAGAATGGGTGTATTTCGGACGTGGCCGGCCTCTAGAGCAGAGGTGCTGTGGTATGAGTAGCTCTCGCTGCGATACTACTGGACATACCGATTAAGTTTCACTTTATCCTTTCCATCACCTTTTCACATCAGCGCCACACAGCAACTCTAATTGCTTTTCTGCATTTTCTTCCCTGACTGGGAAGAGTTTCACTCCACACGCAGCATCTGAAGAATCTCGCCAGCAGTGTCTTGTAACATATTAAAAACTGCAGCAAATCTTGCCCATAAAAAATAAAACAAAACAAAACAGTAAAAACTGTATAGTATTTCAGGACACATGACCACAATGTAGCAGAACATTACTTACATTCTTGAGACTTTTGCTCTGTTCCAGCGAAAATTTGTATTTTTGTCTCCATCATAGACTGGTGAGTTCTCTTGTTGTCCTGTATCAGCCACCATTACACAGTGCCCCTGAAAGAGCCTTCCTACGCTGGTGCTGTCTTTCCTACCCATCTCATTGTAAAACTTGTCAAGTGTCACTCGGTACTCCTCAAATTCTTGAAAATCTGTCTCTGGTGTTACATGTAAATATGTGGGATAATCAGTATTAAAATTTGTTATGAATTCAAGTAAAACTCTATTTGAAAACACATGAATCTTTTTTATTATTATCTGAGATAACCATCACAATCAAGATGAAGTTAAATTAAAACAAGAAATGCTATTTTTCTATTCACTGCCCAGATAATGCAAGAGTTTCACTACATTTTAGAATCACAACTATTTTGTGAAAAAAAAACCAAAAAAACAATAGAGAGAAACAAAATAAATATAGCGGTGGCACTTGATAGGAAGAGAAATAACAGCTGATGCATGCTAGATCAATGGTTAATCATTTATAAAACATGGACTGTTAAACATTTAACTGAAATTTTCTGAAACAAAAGATCTTTTTCTGGTATTTTTTATATTTATGTCCTGTATTCCATTTATTACTCTGTTCCATAAAACTGTTTTGTTTATAAAGATGATGTAGGAGATTTTATTAATGTAACACATCTTTTACTATTGTTCTGAATGCTACAGCACTTGAGTGTTGTATTTGTCCAAATATAATAAGTTTCTGGTTGGTGGTGATAGCAAGCTGTTGTAGCTTTTCTCACATCCTGGGGCTAACATTATAAGATGGGTCAATGTCCTCCTAGAAAGTGCAGGATGTCTTCAAAGCTGGCTCCACCATACCAAGGACTGAATCATTCTCTGCCTCATTCACCAGATCATTAAAAGATAAAAAGATAGTCCCATAGCAAATGCCGTAGGGGATGAAATTATGCTGGGCCATCAGTGTATGAGGTAGGGTGGCCAGTTCCTTTCCTCACTGCCTTTCCTTCCCAGATTTTCTCTGGTACCCATTTTAAAAGGCTAGGTCAACCTGGGGGCCGCATTGGTCGGGAAAAAAAAAAAATCCTGCTAATCTTGGGATTTGAACCCTCAACCAATCGGTTGATAGATGAGTGCTCTAACCACTATGCTAGCCGGTCCCCCACCAGACTGTTGCATGGATTAAATACATACTTTACTCACCAGACCATTGCAAGGATTAAATATATACCTTATTTACCAGACCAATGCAAGGATTAAATACATACCTTAATCACCAGACTATTGTAAGGAATGAATAGCTTCATACTTTATTCACCTGACTAATGCAAAGATTAAACAGATTCATACCTCATTCACAAGGTTACTGTGACATTCCAAAAATAATTTAAAGACCATAAGATTGGCCTTGATGGCACTAGAGCATAGCACTATAACATATGAACAACTATAACACATGCATAACTATAATAAATGAACAACTATAATTATTACTACAAAACTCAAATATAACCCCACACTTACCTGTGCCCATCCGCATCCAAAAATTACTTGGATCTATAACGTGAGTTACTACTCCTTTGTACAGAATCATCGAGGAGTCCATCATTGAAGAAAACTAGAAAAATACATAACAATAAACAATTTATAGAAAAATGCAGCCATTTTCTCTACAAGGAACAATCATAACTGACATGAATATGATACTAGTCTGTCATGATATGATCAGTTCACAGCAAAGCTGAAGACACTGCAAGCAGCAGAAGCAGTTGATCAATTTCTTTCCATATTTTTTTAAAAAGAGAAAACCATCTTAATAGTATCAGACAGACTCAAGTCTTCTGGCACTCCTTCTTGTCTTGTGCCATATCTTAAGCAAAACGTTTGATGCCATTCAACAATGCAGTTTTTTTTTTGTAAACAAGAAACTTATTTCTGAAAAAAAACCCTTCATTGTTCATTATATAACCAGAAAATATAAATCACATTCACGGCAATGATGCACATACTAGAGTAAAGACTGATGTTCACATTCGTTGCTATCATCTTTTGTTTTCAGTTCATCCACTTTGCACTCTGGTGTAGTCCCATATAAACGGGACCAGTTTTACTTAAAGTCTATTTTATTTTCTTGCACCGACAGTCATAGTATGGTCTGTTTAGGCCACATCAACTTTTTGACAGATATTCTTACTTTTTTCTAGCACAGCTTGGTCACCAGGACAGTAATTGATGTGAGTCTCCAGCCAGGACCGACAGCTGCGTGGATAACTGAAAGCTCATTTCATTCAAGGAAACTACATAGGATAAACTTCCATTGTTATATGTACCATGATCGCTGTAAACTAGCCATTCAACTTACAACTGCATAACAACTAACTACATAGATGACTCCGATCTGTGATATTTCGTCAGTTTGTGAACATTAACATAATAACCCTTTAAGTGTGCAAGACCTACCAAAACTGTTTAACACTTTCAGTTTCGTCATCCAAAACATTTCGTATCTCACGGGGAAATCCCTACATACATAACTTCCGGTCCTCTGCTAATAAAAAAATTAGAGTTACCTCCTCTCTCTCTCTCTGCCTGAATGTCTTGTTTCTTTCTCTCTTTCTTCTCGCTCCCAGGAAGTCTGTTTTTCACATCATTTCACTTCGCATCAACTACACACGTTATTGCACAAGACACATACTTACATACATGTATACAGATAATCCTCGCTTTCCAGGTCCCGCTTTACTACGATTCGTTTTTCCGACCATCGATCCATTGAAATAGAAGGGCTTGTTACTGTAAATTTACATTTTTAAAGAGAGTTAAGTACTCATTTTATGTAAAGCTACTTGTTTTACAGCTTGTGTGCAAATTAAAATGTCACTCAGTTTATTTGTTATATTTTAAATGAAATTTACATTTGAAATTCGCTTTACGTCCATTTCGATTTCCGTCGGAAAGCAAGGACTATCTGTATATACAGCACTAACTATCCATCTTTAGATGTTAACCGCAGTCACTTTCATATTATTCCTTTCTGAAACATCCTCCTACACCATAGTATAAAGAATTCATGTTGATATGCCAACATGACTTTTTAGCTGCTGGTTTTGTCTTTCATCATAATTCTTTTCATTTTCTGTTGCTCGAGCAGTTTGTCAGTGAATTAAGCAACATTTTCTGTGACATCTCAGAATATTTTTTTAAAAATTTTATTCTACCTCTCGTTTATTATTCTGTGGAATTGGTGAACACGGGAACTGTTATTCTTACAATTTCTTGAATGTTGCTAACAGATAGAAGACTTCACACGGCCGCGAGACTCCTTAGAACATCAGAGAAGCAAGGTTGTCAAATTAGATATTTTATCTTTTATACACTGAGGCCATCCGCGCTCCAGTGTCTGACCTACATTGAAACTGGGCATGTCCTGCGGCCCTTGACCCCAAGCCAATAACATTGCGACTGCGCATGTCTTGCGACCCTCGAAACATTGCGACTGATCAAAAACTGATTGATATTTTTCTTAATTCTGTTGTTCCCCCCACCCACCCACACCCCCCCCCCCAAATTCCCCATCTATATTTGTAAGTCAAGCTTCTTTCTCTCCTCTTAATTAATCGCTGTATACGTTACTGTTCGAGTAAGAGCTGAATAAAAATGTTCCTTCGATATGTATTGTAGATTATGGTATTAAATCAATCAATCAAGTGCCGTGCCGTGTGGCGTAGGCGATCATTTCTCTCCACAATTCCCTGTCTTTAGACTTGATTATGAGATCCGCCGGTGACTTTCTTCCTAGCCACACTGACAGCCCTTCTACTAACCTCTCTCTCTCTCTCTCTCTCTCTCTCTCTCTCTCTCTCTCTCTCTGTCTTCCTCTGTCTCTTCTTCCCTCAGTTGCAACAATATGTTCCAGTTTTCCTCTTCTCAGAAAATATCCTACAAATCTTGCTTGTCTGCCTCTGATCTTTGCTGTAATTTGCCTTTTAGCTCCACCGTCCCTTAAGACTTCTTCGTTGGTTTTCTTAGCTGTCCATGGTACCTTCAACATCCTTCTTATGAACCACATTTCCATGGCCTCTATTTCTCACTGTACTCTCTTATTCATGAACCATACTTCATACCCATAGAACACAATTGGCTCGATGTGACATTTAAGTAACCATAATCTTATATGGATCTGTTGCACAAGATGTGTCTCATTGTCTAGAATGCTGACTTGTCCTGAGCACGTCTGCTTTTTATTTCGTTGTGACATTTCCCATCAGCTGTTATAATTGTTCCTAAGTACTTGAATCTATCAACTTGTTTCATTTCTGCGCCATCGATGGTAATGCTACATTTTGGTGGTATTCTTTTCTTTGAGATGACCATCACTTCAGTCTTCTTTTTATTCAGACTGAGACCTTTACTTTTACTTTCACGAACCACGATGTCCAGAAGAGCCTGTACCTCCCTTTCACTTTCAGAAATCAGAACCGTGTCGTCTGCATATCTCAAGTTGTTAAGCTTGTACCCGCCAGTTGATATACCTGGCAAGCTCTATATATTTCTCATTATGCTTTCGCTGTACAATGAGAAGAGGTCATCATCATCATCAGGTGCCGTGCCGACTGGCCTTGGCTATTATGCTTCTCCAAGATTACACGATCCTTCATGCAGGCCATCAGCTCAGTTGGTGATATCCTCTCACACCATCCCGTCAGACTGTCAAATATCATTTCTCTTGGTCTTCCTCTTGATCTTCTTCCTTCTATTTTTCCTGTTGTTATAATATTTTCAATACCCCCTCTTCTCATTGCATGTCCTATGAAAGTACATTGTCTCTCTCTTATCTTTCTGACAAGGTTTTTTGTCTCTCTTCTCATACATTCTTCATTAGTTATTTTTGCTGTCCAGGGGATTCGCAACATTCTTCTAATAAACCACATTTCTGCTGCTTCCAATGATTTTTGTGCAGACTTGCCTATTGTCCATGATTCACTTCCATATAGCAAGATAGTTCAATATAGCATTTTAGGACTCGTTTTCTAACATTCATTGACAAGGATGTTTTGGATAATATGTTTCTCATTCTCGGAAATGCAGTCTTTGCTTGGCCTTTGTTTTGATGTACAGTATAATTAAAGCACCAAGATTTTCAGGAGAGATTCAGTTTTAGTTATGCCGATTTTGTTATATACAAACCAGTCTTAGTCTTAAATTTCCATTGTCTAATTAGTATTTTCGAGAATGAAGTAATGTAGAGCCACACAACTATTTTTGTTAGGACTTTGACTTTTATGTGTGCTTATAATGAAAATTCTAGCACTGAGCCATCAATTACCATGTTTATGAGTTGCCATTGTGCTATGTATTATAATGATGATCTTCATTTTTTGTGACAATGGCAATATAACTATTAACATTAATGGCATATCAGCATTAATAACATATTAGCATTACTTTTAAATTTTATTAGCATTAAAATTTAATAACATTTAAAATATTTTTTAAATATTTACATTTTATTAGCATTACTTTAACGGGAGTTAGGCGTGAGGCAAACAACCTCATCTTGAGACCCATCTACTCTAGATAGGGGGGAAAACCCCGCCGTTATGGAATCTCGCAACAATCTGTCTCATGGGCGATCAGAAAAAGAAGGTGGACATACGGAGGTCATGTGATGAGAAGAAACAATCAGAGAATACCAAAACAAGCTGTCAAGTGGAGCACAACAGGCCGAAGAAAAAGAGGACGACCACGGGAAACTCTAAAGAGGACATTGTTAAGAGAAGCCGGTTTAGTGGGCATAACATCCCTTGATGAAGTTGAAAGACTCGCCGAGAACAGGAAATCTTTGCAAACACCTGTGTGAGCCCTATGTGACGTTTAACGGCACGGGAAGAATGTAAGATTACTTCAAATAACATTTCTCATATTATGTTTTTTTAAAGTACATTGTTTTAAAAGATAAAATATTTTCTATATATTTTGAATAAACGCTTTACAATATATATATATATATATTCTGGGGCAGTTCTAAAAAAGGATGGCAACACTGCTGAGTGAGAAAAGTGTAGGTCCGGTCTTAGGTGTTAACATTGCCTGAAGGTGGCACGTGATTTGGAGGCGGGCGGGTAGAGGGTGGGTGGGGCGGGGCGGGGGGAGGGGTCGGGACATTTTCGTGCACGTGATGTTTTAGTCAAGAGAAGACATATATTTTAAAATCTGCAGGGTAAACTAGTAACTCAACTGTGTCACACGGGGGAAGTCTTAACTTAGGAAAGGTAATTGAGTAGGCGCCGTGACCGGAGTGGAATCCACCGTTAACTATAAAGCAAACAAAGTAGGAGAAATGAGGATCTAAAGGTTAATGATGGAAAACACACGGGGAGAGGGAGTACTAGACTGCGTGTTCTTTCATGAAATGTGATATTTCATGTAGACGCTAGGAAGAGGTTTTTGGAGGGAAAGTTACGGGAATCTGTGCCTGAAATTAAAACACTTCACAATTGCTGAAGTCGGAGACACTGGACCAGGGCAGTCTAGATAGGCAACCACCTCTCACCCGGCGGGGATACACGGGTATCCCAAAACACGTCGAGGTTTTCCGGTGAAAAAGTCCAACTCTAGCCTGGATGGGCTACCACCTCTCACCCACCGGGGTTATACTGATATCCAAAACACATCGAGGTTTTCCGGTGAGAAAGTCCAACTTTAGATGAAACTGGTGCAACGAAAAACATGGTGTCACGCAATCTCGCTTCTGAGACCCACCGAGAATACAGGCTCAAGCCCTGCGATATTCTGAACCTCTTGTGGTCCTCTCGGGGATCTCGTGTGGTCCTTTCAGGGACCACGAGACCTATCGAGGACCACAGGAGTAAATTCAGTAGGATTACGGGGTGGTCTTGGTGGTAGAAGCGAACGAAGAAGAAGAGGAAGGAAAAAAAACACTTCACATTTTTATAACATCACAGCAGACTTGGAGATTTTATTGAGAAAGAATTCCCTATCCTAGTTGTTTATCGGTGTTACAGCAGAAGTTTATGTGATTGGAATTTTGTGTAGAATTTTAACCGGAATACTCTATTATTTCTATACGTGCTCAACGAAGACAGGCAACAATTCGCCTATGTATACTAAAACAAGGGAGCATAGTCATCATATGTGTTATATATATATATATATATAAGAAATAGTGTGAAAATTGTTTGCGACTAGTGACTAATAGATACAAAGTTGACTTCTGTCTCCGGAAAGTGGTCAAGAATCAGATATCACTGTCATAGCAATAAATCTTAGAAGTGACACTGGACAGTTGTTAGGATGGAAACACCAAGATGGTGTATCTTCCAAGTAAAACATAATCTAGACTGGTTAACACGTAAGATTAGACAGAAAGTGCCTTATGGCTAGGACAGAGTCCAAAGGCTAGCGAAAAGACCGTACATAAACCTTCAGAAGGCAATAGGAAACCTCTGTCGTAATTCATGCACTTAGACAACTGTTGAGAGTACCATGGTCAGCTAGGATGTGTAACAAAATTAAATGTAAAGGAATCAAAATAAATCCATAAGAAAATGACACTGGACATATATAAGAGGAGGGTTTGAAAACATCATAACAACTGGAAAGATAAATGAGAAGAGAGGCAGATGAAGACCAATACAAAAAAATAATGACAGTTTAATTCGATGACACAACAAAAGCATCACAAGCTGAGCTGATGGGGGGAAAAAACATCAAGGACCGAGATTTGTGTAGAACCATGACCACCAACGCCTCCCTGCACGGCACCTGGTGATAACGATGATGAATGGTAACTTCTTGAAAATAACTGAACTGCTCACCCTGTTTGATAGTGTTATCAAAGATCATTTACCCAAGACTGCAAGAAGACAACAAAAAGTTCAGTACATTGGCCCTCTAATACAGAATGAAGTGATACTGCTGACGTCGATTAAAATCCTAGCAGAAATATTTATTATGTTACGAAGGATAAAGTCTATTCACTTATTTTATACGACACCCGACTACAGCCACAGAATAAATGTCCATTATATTGCGCTTCGTCTTGTAAAACTGACGGAACAATGCGTGAACATTCTTTCTTCGGCTCTACCAAGTTAATAATAAAACTAGTGCAGGACTAAGCAGTCGAGTAATACAGGAACTTAACAGATCTCAACATCAAGATGGATGATATGCCTGGACAAAGCTTTGATAATGGTTCCTGCATGAAAGATACAAGAAATAACGACTGCGGTAAAACTGGTTCTGGTAATAAAGGTAGACACAGGTGGATGGTTCAGTTTTACAAAACGACGGTGTGTTGATGCTCATTTATGAACGTCATGTTGAAGAATTTTACTCCCCCCCCCCCCCCCACACTTTATAGCTTCCTGGGCTCTTTCCTCCTCCCACCCCCACACACACCAGTTTCTCTCCTTTTCACCACCTAAACGCCCGCTGACATCCGATCCATCCTTCCTTTTTTTAGGGCGCATTCGGTCGATTCTGTATCTAGGAGGAGGATGCAACAAAGCTAACAATTTTTGTTGTTTTTGTTATATGTAGGAAACATGGAGGCTTTCGTACGGTAAATTAAGAGAACACAGTTTTTGTAGGGTCTGACCTGGAAAAAATCGTATACTTCTTACGAAATTTCTGTCAAATCTAACACTGAAGATGGATTGTGATGCATGCTGGGAGTCTAGAGTTCATGCAGTTAGAACCATTCTTTATCTGTTGAGCGAGTTGTACAATGCTGGTGTATATAAAAGAAAAAGACAATTTGAAAGGATCACATGGCTAGCATATGAAAGCTGATGCAGTCGCTCTTGCGAGATATCTTTCTAACTATAAATTCATTTGCTGCGTGAAAGTTTGGTACGACATACTCAGTGCAGTAATTCTAGCCAGCGAACAGTTACAATATGAAAATGTCGGTCTACAATTTGCCGTATGTCACAGACTTTCTGAAGGTATAATTATGACAATATTTTGTCAAGGGTACATTTGAGATAACTCTAAATTATTGTGTTAGGCCCATGTTGTTTTCTCTGTCAGAGTGCGTGATTTTCAAGTCATTCATTGCACGTGGAAAGTAAGTTTTGTGTTCTGGGTATGAGATGAAAGTTTCAGCTCAGAGAGAAGAAAGATTTTGACTGTTGAGTGGGAAGGTAATGTAGTCCGATCTGTACTGAAAAATGTAGTGGTGTTAAGTATGTGATAGTTGTTAGCCAGCTTGAATTCTTATGGCGCTATCCTAGTAACTTGGCTAGATAGCAGCGCGGACATTATTTGTGTTAGAGTATGCAGGTTTAGGAGAAATCATTTCCATATATTTCCATCATCATCATGTTCACGCATTAATTAGGATGTGAGTGCCAAGGTAATGCAGTCTTGATAGATATATCCAGTGTGCCAGTATGTGATCGCCCTGGGTGTCCTGTAAAGTATATATCATTGCAGGGAGAGTTTCCTCGTCTTCTGTCTGTAATTCAGTAATTGTAGGCAGCACAGTAGATAACCAGCAGCATGCAGGCAGAAGTAATATAAGTCAGCTAGAACATTACACCATTCATTCATCTACTGGGCTCTGTTATAAAAGCAGAAACGCTTTCATACCGGCAAAATAACTTCAGCAGTGTGAGAACCGCCGCCCAAGAACTTGCCGCTGCTGTTGAAACGACGCTGAGATTCACTGCAGAAAGAGCCGAAAGGAAACCGGAAAACTTGATGATTATGAAAGTATCACTATACTCCTCTTAGTAATCCTGAAAACAGATTTAAAGCTGAATTTTTTAATGCGCTGGTGGACGCAGCTAGTGGTTCATAAAAAAAGAGATTTTTAATAACTAAAAAATCACAGTTTACATTTTTTTTTAAACGTCAATTTAATCAGACAGCTGAGTGTATGTTTCAGTATTGTAACGGTTTAAAAATTGTTCTGCTGTTCAGTAATTCATCTGACATTGACACATTGAGTTGTATGAAGAGCTGAAGCTGGTGAGGAGAGTTGTAACATGAGAATCTGGACTGGAAGATGTTCTAATGCTCGTTTATGAACTTCACGTTGAAGAATTCATTCCAAATAAATTTGCGTATCGCACTAACGATACCAGTAATCATGGCCAACGCTGGGAGAAACTTCTCGAAGCTGAATCTTATTTTTTTAAAATCATCTGAGATCAGCTATAACTGAAGAAAATCTAAATAGACTACCATTTCTATCGATCGAATACGAGTTGGAGCGCCGTCTAAAACTGGATGAAACTGTGTAGGAGTTTGCGTGAAGAAAAAAAGGCCGGAAAAGTTCGCTTTTGAAATGCGACTTGGGCGATGAATTTCAACATTACGGGAAGTTCTTTTTTTTTAAAAGTAATCTCTATAAAGTTCTGTCTTGTCTTGTACTATCTCCATGTAACTGCGAGCTGGTGTTCTTTGCAGCCGATGCTGTGAAGGTGATGAGGAACAGCATCGTGTCGGCGTGGGAGCGGGTTATGGCAGATACTTTTTTCAGTCCCTGAGTACAGCAAAAAAAGCAGGGGCATGCAGTGCTTCTTTAACAGACTCCACCACCATGGAGACTATGGCGATAGGGTTGTCGTCCCGCTAGCATCCCCAAATAATAGATTCATAAAAATACAGACTATTTTTGTATTTGAAAGCAATTCAGTACATCTCTGATGGATAGAGCATATAGAGGTGCAAATGTCAACAGTGACCACAACCTGTATATAGGGAAAACAAGACTAACATTGAAAAGCCAACACAAGAAAGCAGTACCCAGAAAGATAAACAGCCACAAGAAGAAAATACTAAGGGTAATTTTAATCTAGAACTTACCAAACATTTCACAGCATTCAGTGAGGTAGAGGAGATAGATATAGATGAATTATGGAATTCTCACAGCGCAAACATAATCACAGCAGCAAAAGCAAGTGCTGGACTGCAAAAAAAAAAACAAATAGAAAAGCATGGATATCAGAAAACACATAGAAATATATACATGAAAGACGAGCAGCCAAAATAGCCATGTTGAATGTAAAGACAGATCTTGGAAAAGATTTGGCAAAAGCAACATACAAAGAAATGGATACTAAAGTTAAAAAGTTCAGCAATAAGAGAGAATACATAGACAATATGGCGAAAGACGCAGAGAAAGCAACAAAACCAGGAGACAGCAAAACTCTGTATAACATACAAAAGAGATTAACGTGTACTATTATATCTAAAGAAAGGCCAATCTTTAGCAAAACTGACACCCTATTAACATCAGGTAAAGACCAAAAGCAATGATGGGCCGAACAGTTCCAAGAAATACTTAATCGACCACACTCAAAAGAATTGATAAACATTGAAACCGACTTACATATCACACAACTAAATGTCAACCTAGATGAAATTACATTGAACGAAACTGAAACAGCAGTGAACAAAGCTGCAGGTGAAGATGAAATAACAGCCGAAATGTTAAAAGCTATTAACAGTGACAACATGAGCCAACTACAGAGAATGTTTAATAAAGTTTAGAAAGAAGAAAAGGTCCCTTCTAAATGGAAAAAAGGAACCATTGTTAAAATACCATACAATGGGAGAGGAGTAACCTTACTATCAGTTGTGTCAAAAGTATTTTGCAAAGTCATTCTGAAAAGAATTAAGGACATAGTGGATACTGCAATGAGAGAAGAACAAACAGGATTTCGAAAAGGGAGAAGCTGTCTTGACCAGATCTTTACTGTAAGAATAATACTTGAAGAACATATTTAAAAGCAAAAACCGTTAATCCTGAACTTCATAGACTATTTAAAGAGGCATTTAATAGCATAAACAGAGATTTGTTATGGAGAATTTTAAGACTATACAGAATATCGTCTAAAACTGTCAATTTCATTAAGGATCTCTACAACGGATATGTTTGTGCACTCAACACAGAAGAATGAGCGAATGGTTCCAGATTGAAACAAGGATGTATATTATCTCCCTTGCTTTTTAGAATTGCCATAGATTTCGTAACGAAAAAGTGTTGCACAGGTAAAATTGGCATGAACTGGGTACATGGGTCCAATTAGAAGTTCTTGATTTTGCAGATGACATAACTCTTTCACAATATGAATTCAATGTAAAAAACAAACAGCTACCCTGTCTTCACTGGCTAGTAAAATAGGACTTGAAACTAACAAGGGAAACACGTCGAGGTTTTCCTGTGAGAAACTCCAACTCTAGATGAAACTGGTGCAACGAAAACCACGGTGTCACGCAATCCCACTTCTGAGACCCACGGAGATACAGGCTCAAGCCCTGCGATACTCTGAACCTCTTGTGGTCCTCTCGTGGATATCATGTGGTCCTTTCGGGGACCACGAGACCTATCGAGGACCACAGGAGTAAATTCAGTAGGATTACGGGGCGGTCTTGGTGGTAGAAGCGAACGAAGAAGAAGAGACAAGGGAAAAATATACGTAGAAAGAACAGCTGTTGAAGAAGTCCACCAGTTTACACATATCGGCAGTTACATAGACCAGGATGATGACACCAGAAAGGAAGTTAGAGTTAGAATTCCAAAAGCAGCATTGACCTTCAAGAATCTTGAGAACATATGGGATTCAAAAGTTATAAGCACGAAAACCAAGTTAAGATTATTCAACTCATATGTATTATCCACCCTCATTTATGCATGTGAAAGCTGGAAAACAACTAGAGAAACAGACAACAACTTAGATTCTTTTGAAAACAAATGCCTAAGAAAAATACCCCGTATAAAGTGGAACGAATTCCAGAACAACGCAGAGATAAAGCAGATGAGTGAACAACAACCCGTCTCATGGGTGTGATCAGAAAAGGAGATGGATGTATATTGGTCACGTGATGAAAAGAAACAGTCAGAAAATCCCCAAACAAGCTATCAAGTGGAACACAACAGACCGAAGAAAAAGAGGCAGACCACGTGAAACTCTAAAGAGGGCATTGGAAAGAGAAGGCAAATTAGTAGGCATAAGAGCCTTCTGAGGTTGAGAAAGCTCGCCGAAAACAGGAAAACTTTGCAAACTAACATCCGAGCCATATGCTACGGTTAACGGCACGGGAAGGATGTGAGGGTAAGACTGGACAGAAATATTCAGCGTTCATGGCATTGTGATATGGAAGATGATGACCCGCAAGAGATATGCTGTATATGCAGAGTTGGAATGATGGGCCTTGTATGTAAAAAGATGCGAACCACTGCTTTAATCTACTAACCCTTTTTTAAAAAGGAAGGGGGAGGGGGAGTAGTTGACATGCCCCCAGGAGTCATCGAAAGAGAGAAGGTGGTGCACTTCAGGTCATGTTCGGAAGATTCAACTGCCCTACGAGTCTTGACCGTGGACTTCTCGGAGAGTAGAGAAGAGAAATGGTAATTAACAAAGCATTATCTCGTGAACTCCGTGACACTAACGCGTTGAAGCAGTCAGCGCTATTCAGAAATCGATGGTAACAAGAATCTTTGTGGCAAAGTTCGTGACAGCCTAGGAGATCGTATAACTTAAAAGAAATACAGAAGGAAAATGGAAGAATAACAGAAGAAAAACAATGAAACAAATTTTAATGAGGAAAAATCAGACTATCTTGACCTGCTAAGAAACGTGCCGGTCAAATTACAGACTGAACTTCAAAGAACATCCACGAGTGTGAGACCTGGGTCACACTTGGTGGCAGCTGTGTATTAATCAGAGATGGCGCTAGGATTTTTCCAAACTGTACACTTGTACCTGTCTCTCACTTTGCATGAGGTACATTCCGAAATACCGGTTTTGATAATACAACATTCGATACCTTTTTTTTTTTTTTTGGCGTGAAACTAAACACACTTTGCAAATTCATTCATTCATTCATTTGCATGCCCCTTGCCGAGCTTTCCCTCCCTAACAGCTCTCCTGTAGGCCTCTCGGTTGTGAGCAAGATGGCCTGCTGCTGATGCATCCATTTGCAGATCATCAACGATGTCTTGCATCCATCTTCGCCTTGGTCTTCCTCTCTGAGTTTGACGTGAAATTTTTCTTACATTATCTGACATGAGATTTACTTTTTGCAAAATGCTGACTGATTCTAATCCATGCAGAGTGAGCATTTCAGTCAGCTGGGCCGAAGAATCTCTAGCCGATTTCACTGGTTGCTTTTCAGTAGATTTTTGATAACATAAACCAGTACAACATTTTCAAGTTGTCAATTATTATATTATTGATGAATTGAAGTATGTTCATAGATTAATACTGTCCTGTCATTCTGCCACTTGAATCAGTGATACACTTATTTTAGGCTGGCCGCGTTAACATTATTTATTCCTTGTCAATTTCACTACAAGTTGATGTCGTGTGTAGATTCACTTAATTCGAAAGAACACTAGTAGAAGCTATTTTCACACACGTCATGAACAGCCTCACGGATACTACGAGTTTCAGTAAAGCAAGTCTCTGCACAAGTTACAGATTCCATTTAATTCGGTCGTTTAGCGATGGTTCAGATACAATAGCTGGCAACATCACTTGGACTAGAGAATGCATATCCTTGGTTCATCACGAATCACCTAAACAAATGTTTCACAACATCAAATCTACCATATTCTAGATCCAGCACTTCAGCAGTGTTCTCAACTTCAATATACACGTGATAGGATCATCATCATCATCATCAGGTGCCGTGCCGACTGGCATTGGCTATTATGCTTCTCCAGAGTACCCGATCCTTCATGCAGGCCATCAGTTCAGTTGGTGATCTCCTCTCACACCATCCCGTCAGACTGTCCAGTATCATTTCTCTTGGTCTTCCTCTTGATCTTCTTCCTTCTATTTTTCCTGTTGTTATAATATTTTCAATGCCCCCTCTTCTCATTGCATGTCATATGAAAGTACATTGTCTCTCTCTCTTA
This sequence comes from Achatina immaculata, assembly GCA_009760885.1. Classification (NCBI taxonomy): domain Eukaryota; kingdom Metazoa; phylum Mollusca; class Gastropoda; order Stylommatophora; family Achatinidae; genus Lissachatina; species Lissachatina immaculata. The sequence goes on from CM019717.1 coordinate 28,645,032, forward strand.
TCTTTCTGACAAGGTTTTTTGTCTCTCTTCTCATACATTCTTCATTAGTTATTTTTGCTGTCCAGGGGATTCGCAACATTCTTCTAATAAACCACATTTCTGCTGCTTCCAATGATTTTTGTGCAGACTTGCCTATTGTCCATGATTCACTTTCATATAACAAGATAGTTCAATATAGCATTTTAGGACTCGTTTTCTAACATTCATTGATAAGGATGTGTTAGGATAACAATTCCCAACTCTGTACTACTCGTACACTGCAACACGTGGTCAACTTATTTCGAGGTCTGAATTAGTTTGAACAAAATTTCAAAAGTATCAAATCTTCATAATCACTCGAAACACATCTTCAGTCTGTCCTTTTTTTAAAAGTTCTTTATTTGTTTACCAGAAGAGAGAGAGAGAGAGAGAGAGAGAGAGAGAGAGAGAGAGAGAGAGAGAGATTTCGTGTAAAAAGTGTGACTTTGATAGATTCTTTTTCTCTTGTGAGAAATTCACAGCAAATGCTCTCTCTCTCTCTCTCTCTATATATATATATATATATATATATATATATATCCTTTCTCTCCGGGGATTTACATGAAAAAAATTGTTCACTTATTTACACTGTCTACTCTTTCTGTCATAAAACTACTTCTCGCTCTAAACTGCTTTTCCTGAGTATCTATTTCTTTCCCTGTGTCCCTCCTAAAATTGCAGGCCTGACATATATGTTTTAAGTCATTTTTCCAATTTGACACACCCCTAGATATTTCCATTGGTCAGCTGGTCAAGTCGGTCCACTCCCTTTTTTTCAAAACTGTGTGAAAATTGTGTCATAAGATTAGCAAATATGCTCCCCGTGTCATATTGTTGCGTCAAATCCGTCTATACAATTTTCTCATCAAGTATCAGGTGTTTGTGATACCTATGTGGGGGGGGGGGTGGAATTAGTCAACACAGTGTCCGTCTGTCTGTCTCCATATTGTTGATTTAACTATTCAGTTTAGTCGTGTCAGGACTGTTATAACCTGGGCACATCTCTTTCATCTGCCTTTATTCTCCGCGGCCATCCTTTCATTGTCTTAAAAATGCTACTGATACAGTGGGAATGTTTCTCTCAAATTTTCCATCGTTTTTTACATAATTTCTACGTATCAGTAATAATAAACTATAATCAAAATGCTAATAATAATAATTATAACATTAATAGTAATACTATCGTAATATACAAGGGACTATGTTACACCAGTTACATTAACCAAAGACCTCCAAAAGTTTCGGTTTTACTAATTTTTTTTTCGGTCTTTACCTGTATTTGCCGGTTAACACGATCATTGATTTAATAGTCAAGAAACAGATGACAAAGGAGGGCAAAATTTTATAATTAAGTCATTATGTCTAAATAAGAAGTGCCACCATGATTAGGGTCATCCTACAGGTGCAATGACTATTTAATACAAAATGTCACTGAGAGTTCAAAAAGTTAACCTGTTTGCTATGTTTGACCTTATTTATCGTGTCGTTACTGGCATGGTGATTCATCTGCTTTACCAAGCAGCAGTTGGCAACATTTTACTTGTTTTGTTAATTAGGCGTTTGACAATTCACTGGCTGACCAATAGTTTTCGACCACGTAGTCACACCTTCACGTGACAGTTAAACTCTAGCTTTCGGACTTAGGACATTCAGACTCTAGGGGAGAAGGAAGGTTGAGAGGAAGATAAGAGAACACCAATCACATGCACTTTCCTCTTAGAGCTTGGCTCGGCCTTCTTGGCCCATGCACATCATTTTTTGTTGTTTGTATTTCTAATCCTACGACTAAGATGACCACTTTCACGCTTTTTAGATTGGTGTCCCGCCTTCGCCGAAAGTCTTGGCGGGACGCATAAATGTACTGCTTTTTGAGCCTGCCAAATTTAAAGTCTAATAAAATCTGTAAACAAAAAATCCATTCATTTTGAAATGGCGGCTCGTGGCCTAATTTATCAGAAATATTTATTATTCTATTTTTAACTTGATACAAATTTGTGGTACACATTAATTGGGTACGTCAGAAAATGATCTTCACTTATTCTAGAAACGTTGAACCAATCAGAGTATAGTTATCTTCCTCATGATAAAATTAACCAATCGTAGAGTTAGTGGAAAAGTTTGAAGGCGCTAAATCTTTGAGCCAACGTCAGTTTTATATCGACAGAACAACTGAGAGGGTGGTTTGGATTTTTTGTTACTTTAATTAGTAGTACTGTACTTTTTTAGTTATTAAGTAAGGCGCATTTCACGTGCGTTATTGTGTGTTTAATTTTTTTTCTTTTACTGACTTACCAGCTGAACATTACGTGACGGGCTAATGAAAATTTAGCCTCCACTCCGACGATGTCTAAACGAGCGCGTAAACTTAATCAACAATTAGAGAGTGATCTCCCCTTCATAAAGAAGGCAAGAACCAACAATGACTCCCATGTTAGATGTGACACTTGTAAATCTGAATTTTCAATTTCGCACGGTGGCAGATCGGATATCACAAAACGTCTCAAGAGTAACCGACATAAGGTAGCTGTGTTAGCAGCACTATCCGCCCGTCACGTGACAAACTATTTCCTACCAGCAAAGTTTGGGAGCATGGAAGCCAAGTTAGCAGCTGCAGAAGCCACATTTGCATATCACACCTTATGCCACAGTCACAGTTTTTCCTCAATGACTTGCACCAACAAATTGGTTCAACACTTGTTTGAGCTGAAGTTTATGTGTGGGCGCACAAAATGTGAGGCCATAATAACTAACGTCCTTTTTCCATTTGTCATTGACCAACTTCCAAAACAAAAAAAAATTTGAAGAATGCAAAATTTGTGACAATAATGACAGATGCCTCAAATCACAAAAATATATAAGTGTTCCCACTGCTTGTGAGATATTTTTTGCCGTCGCTGGGCGTCGAATTTTTATCTCTGCAGTCAACCTCTGTCGAAACATCAGACATAGTTTTTGAGTTCCTACTTAACGTGTTGAAACAAAATAATCTCACTAGAAGATGTGTGGGTTTCTGTGCTGACAACGCCAACACAAACTTTGGTGGTGCTGGAATACAAGGACAAAACAATGTATTTGGGAAATTAAAATCTTCCACTGCTGAAAAACTTGCGGGAATTGGCTGCGCAGCTCACATTGTCAACAACGCAATGCAAACTGCAGCTGATTGCCTTCCTAATGATGCTGAAACTGTTGTGAAAATATATTCCTACTATTATATTTTGCACTGTTGAAGAACTGAAGGAATTCTGTGACTTTGCAATGACTGAGTATCAACGGAATCTCGGATGCGGAAATGCCAGATGGCTCTCACTAATGCCAGCAAGAGAGAGAACCAGCTCTTTCCTGCTTTGAAATCCAATTTTTGTCTCAACAGATGTGCCCTGCGGTAATGCGAACTTTCTTCCCAAATCCATGTGCTGAGTTGTGGCTCTTCTTTGTTCACAATATTTCTGCAATTTTTCATGCTGCTCTCCTAAAAATTGAGAAACAAACAATTCCAGCGCTGGTAGTGTTGTCTACAGTTGACGATCTCCTGCACAAATGCAGGGACAGGAGTAGAACCAACTTTGTTCCAAGCGAGGCGGAAATCCAGATTCATTGTCTAGAAAACGAGGGTCCCGTCAGAAAATCAGATGTGATGAATATTGTCACCAATTTCTGTGACAATTTTGTTGAATGTCTACAGGAAAGAGTGAACCAATTTCAATATTTGAGTGCCTTCAGTTGGGTGTCTTTGAGACATCCACCTTCTTGGGAAAATGTCCAAACGAACCCAATCCTCTTTGGTTCAGAATTTTCAGATCTTGAAATCAGCGACAAGGAACTGTTTGATAAAATCAACAATGTTTGTAGATTTGCTTCAACAGAAAAAAAATTCTGGAACTCCAAACAAGCAAAAACTGATATCCGGTGGGTGGAAGTGTTCTCCCATTTCCCAGCTAACTCTGTTGAGTTTGTTGAATTACAGAAAATTATCGAATTTATTCTCTGCCTCTTGGGACTAACGCACCCACTGAAAGAATCTTCTCATACATGAATACGATATGAACAAGCCATAACTTTGCGTTCAAACAATGAAAGCGATGCTTATGGTTAAATGCAACTTTGATGGCGCAGGAAACCCAGGCCAGAAACTTCACGGCACGCCCACGCAGCGCCAAGATCTACTAAGAAAAAAACATTCCTCACAGAAATATTGCGCCACAACTTAAGAGGAGACAGTACCAAGTACATCATCTGCTGCAGAGCAGCTGCGATGACTACTAATTATTGTTGGTATGACAATAAGGTCATTCATTCATGTGCATGTCCCTTTGCGGAACTTTGCCTCCCTAACAGCACTCCTGTAGGCCTCTCGGTTGTGAGCAAGATGGCCTGCTGCTGGTGCATCCATTTGCAGATCATCAGCTATGTCTTGAAGCCATCTTCACCTTGATCTTCCTCTCTTTCTTTTTTACCATTATGTACCCTTTCAAGACGATCTTCTCTAGACTATCATGACGTTTAATGTGTCCAAAATATTTAAGTTTTCTCTCTTTAATCCTCTTTACTAGCCAGCCTTCTTCAGTATTAAGTTCTTGTAGTATGGATATATATTTTTCTTTTTTTTTTTGTGTCCATGATATTTGAAGAACTCTTCTGTAGCATTTACATTCAAAAGCATTTATGTGTTTCTCAACTGTTTTGTCAAGTGTCAAGGTCTCACAGGCATATGTTGTGATTGAAAAGATGCATGCCCTTAAAAATCTTATTTTTGTAGTTCTGTCTGCTCCTCTCCACAGTTTCTTTAGTTGTTTTACTTTCTGAAGAGCGACAGGTGTCCTCCTTTTAATTTCCCGCACTGTATCTCCATTATTAGTTAGTAGTGATCCAAGATATTAAAACTCTCCACTTCTTTCCATTTTTCCTCATTGATACATATTTCAGCTGCCTTTATACTGAGCTTTTAAAAATTTTTGTATATGAACTTTAAAACAAAACACTAGCTATGGATGTAAAAATGACTGAAGCGAGCATACACTTTTAAAAGACTTTCTGCAGTTTGAGTCTGACCTATATAGAGAGTAAAGGTTAAAGAGCAAATTTTGTTTTGCGGGGTGGGGTGGGGGGGTGGGGTGGGGTGGGGGGTCCCGCTTTGGTTTGCGAAAAATATGGGCACTTTACCTATGAGCATGGACATTTCTAGTTCTTTGCTGTCAGCGCCTGATCTTCAGCTTGATGTTCTGCTATGACTATCCTGACATGTCGAGTAGTTCTCTGTTACTGTATGAGATCTTCGCTGTAACCTTAGCATTTGTGTGATTAATATAATCCTTGTTTCATTCTTTTATTATGTATATACAGGCCGAATATCCTGCGTCCTGAATTCTTGGAACCAGAAGTTTTTCGGATTTTTTAAAAAGAATTTAAAAAAAAATTTGCATATACCTAATGAGATATCTTTAGGATGAGACCCAAAACTAAACACGAAACTAACTAATGTGCCACGTATACCTTATCAAGTTTTACAAATATAAATTTGTGTCTGAAAAAAAGTTCATGTAGTCTGAACATTGTTACCTACCAGTGACCGGTCGAGACAAACTTGACCCTTGACCCTTGAAGGGAAGCAAGAATCAGATATCCGTGAAGGGGTCATCGTAGCAAGAAATCTTAGGAGTGACGCGAGACAGATGTGAGGATGGACACTCAAAGAAGGTGAATTGTCCAAATAAAACAAAATCTGGTATTGGTTAGCGTGTAAAATGAGACAGGAAGTAACGGTCATAAATCTGAGGAGCATTGGTATCAGAACAGAATGTATAAAATTGGAAAAAAGTAGGAGCAGCTTTATTACTTAACGATTACAAAGTTGTGACGTTTCGGCGTGAGCCTTAATCATACAAAAACATACAGGACGAAGAAATAGGGAGAGGAGATAAAGTATAGATTTACATGAATACTATTTTTTAAAAAAGTTTTTTAAAGGAGTACTTAGCTGTAAATTGCAAGGTGTGGCTTGTCTGGCGGTGTGTGTCAGGAATGGATCTGGTAGGACGTGGAAATAGAGACCTGTGACATGTGGTCGGTGGGTTGTAACTGGGGGTGGTGGATGGAGAACCGGGGAGGGGAGAGAGAGTGACGCACTACTGGCCTAGCTAGGAGAATTTGAAACAGGTGATTGGGGAAGAGGTGTTGCAGAGAAAATAGCGGGGTTAACATGGGTTAAACTCGCTGTTTAGTTACACGTAACATCATCTTCTTCAATCATTATAACTAAATGCACTAAATGCACCCCTTCTTACTTTTTAAACTTCCTCACAGCATCACTCTGCAACCCCGCTATTTTCTCTGCAACACCTCTTCCCCAATCACCTGTTTCAAATTCTCCTAGCTAGGCCAGTAGTGCATCACTCTCTCTCCTCTCCCCGGTTCCCCATCCACCACCCCCAGTTACAACCCACCGACCACATGTCACAGGTCTCTATTTAAACAATTTCCACGTCCTACCAGATCCATTCCTGACACACACCGCCAGACAAGCCACACCTTGCAATTTACATGTTTGTAATTTTTGTTATGAGGTTGTCCCATGTGGGTTTGTGTATTGTGTCGGGGTGTGATGGGAAAGTAATGGCGTACAGGCGGATATTGTCTGTGCGTTTGAGACGAAGAGGGAAGTCCCTCTTATCTCGCCATTTGCCTATTCCCATGATGACAGATTTTTGTATGTTGAGTTTCACTCCGCTGCCTTCACCGAACTCCGTGAAGGTGTCTAAAATGTGGGTTATTGATCTGTCTGTTGTTGGGAGGAAGATCGTGTCGTCCGCATACGCGAGCAACTTTCTCTCTCCTCTGCCAGGTACAAAAGTTCCCTGGATTGTTGTGTCTTGTCTGATTTTCTCTAGAAGTGGTTCTAGAGTGAGTATGTACAGTAAAGGAGATAGGGGGCAGCCCTGTCTCACTGATCTTGTTAGCCTGAAAGTCTCTGTAAGCGTATGGTTTACTAAGACTTTGCTCTCAGGTTTTGAGTAGAGAATGTGAACCCACTCTCTGAAGTAGTCCCCTAAGTTGCAGTGGAGTAGTGTCTTGTGTAGGTATTTGTGTGACACTCTATCGAAGGCTTTCTCCTGATCTAATGAGAGAACTGACGACTGCCAGTTCTTCTGGTGTGTGTAGTGTATGACGTCTCGTATGAAGTGTGTGTGCTGGTGTATGTTTCTGTTCTCTACACTACATTGTTGGTCTTCGTGTATGAGTTTGTGCATAAGTGGTTTGAGCTTGTTTGTGAGCGCTTTGGTGAGGATCTTGTAATCTACGTTTAGCAGAGATATGGGCCTGTAGTTTTTGAGTTGTGTTTTGTCTGCGCTATCTTTGGGTATGAGGGTGATGTATGATAGGTTTAGACTGGGTGGGAGTTGTTTGTTTTGGAAGGCCTCTGTGAAGACTTGTAAGAGAAGGGGACCTAAGGGTGGAAAGAAATGTTTGTAGAATTCTGCTGTGAGGCCGTCTGGCCCTGGTGACTTGTTTTCTTGCATTGCTTGTAATGCCTGCGTCAGGTTGTCTAGTGTTAGTGGTGTGTCTAATGCTTGCTTGTCCGAGTCTGTGAGTTGTTTAGTGTACTGCATGTATTTGTCCTGTATGTGTGCTTGTGTTTCTTCCTCTGTGTACAGTTTTTTGTAATGGGACAACCTCATAACAAAAATTACAAACATGTTACAACGATACAAATACACAACAGCAACAATTTTTGGACGAAGCATCTCAGTAAACACATATATAATACCAAAAATAATATACACCGCCACAGTACTAGACCCTCCACAGCAGACAATCAAAGAAATAAACAAGCAAATCAGAAACTTTATCTTCACAAACACCGTTCACAAAATACAACGTAAAACCCTCATACAGGATAAAATACATGGAGGGATTGCCTTGCAAGACATACAGACAAAAATACAAGCACTCAGAATCAGCCACGTGGGTCGCATCATCAAACACCCAAACCAACACCCGCTAGCTCACTATTACATAGGACTGAGACTATCAAATTTAGTCCCACCAAACAACTCGCAGGCACACCACTTTGGCACACTACCACCCTTCTACAAGAACTGCATACAAGCAATTCAAGGACACGAAACGCTCACCCAATGCAAAACAAGCCGTATATACAAACATTTGGTCAGAAATCAAGCACCACCATTACACCTTAGGATCAAAAGGGGACGCAGATATCCCATACTAGACTATACTGGCACATTCCAAAACCTCCATCTCAAAAATATCACACCAAAAGCCAGAGAAATCACTTTCAGACTCATATACAATATGACGCCCACGACACACAGCAAAACACAAAGAAGCATGAGACGATGTCACCTATGCAGGAAGAACGCACTAGAAACAGAAGAACACATTTTCTACGAATGCAAAACAGTAGCAACCACAGTAAAAACAATACAGAACACAATAGAAACACACACGGCACAACAAGCAGACATCTACAAAGCCATAATGTTGAATACAATCCCTAAAACTCAGGCGGACATACACACCAAGTTACTGGTCCTGCTCGCAGAGTTCAGGTACTTGGTGTGGACGTGTAGAAACAGAGCTCGTTTTGATTTCTGCACGTTTAGTCCTGTCACGTTCTTGGGACTGTTTCAACAAAGATCAAGCAAAATAATGGACTAAGAGAGAGAGAGAGAGAGAGAAGCAAGAAAGAGTTAAAAAGATTTCATGTACATTCCACGAGTGAAAGAGAAGGCCTTTGCCAAAAACATTTCATGTACATCACCAGAGATTAAGATAACTATGGGAGAGAAAGAGAGAGAGAGAGAGAGAGAGAGAGAGAGTACAAAAGAATCTCTAAAAAAAACTAGAGGAACATATAAAACTCTTTTTACACAAATCCTGTTTAATGTCGGAAAAAATTAAAATTTAAAGAAAAGGAGGAAAACAAAGGAAGGAAAAACAAAGAGGAAAAACCCACACATACAAACACAAAAGTGTCACATGATGACAGCAACAAAGACCACTGGCACGAGCTATCCAAGTTTGCACAGTGAAAGGTCTCGATCGCCCAATCACTGAGTCTGGGAAAAAAAAGGAAATTTCTGTGACATGACCTCGTTTCTTTCCGGGTGTCACGATCCTCGTGTTGCTTTCAAACATATTTTTCTGGAGGTGCAAGATAGCACAGTTCGTCAGCACGCTGTTCTCTCGTGGCTAGACAACTGCTCGTCCTACCGGAGTCCGTGGTTTGAATCTTAGGTAATTCTTTTATGATTTTTCTTTCTCTCATGTCGCACTAAAGTGCTTTGTCTACGATTTTTTCGAGGTCTAATCCTACAAAACTGTGTTCTCTTACTTTACCGTACTAATTATTTTAAAAAATGTTCTTCCTGATATTACAGCAGTCAAGAATAAGGTAGAAACAGTAGTTAAGGACAGTTGTTAAGAAGAATTTAACAGAACATTTGTTAGGAAAATCATGAGCAGGGGCGTTGTTAGGAAGACTTTGAGGAGGGCAGTTATAAGGAAGACTGAGCATGGCAGTTGTTGTGAAGATTTGAACAGGACAGTTGTTAGGAAGATTTGGACAGGGCAGTTGTTATGAAGATTTGAACAGGACAGTTGTTAGGAAGATTTGGACAGGGCAGTTGTTATGAAGATTTGAACAGGACAGTTGTTAGGAAGATTTGGACAGGGCAGTCGTTATGAAGATTTGGACAGGGCAGTTGTTAGGAAGATTTGAACAGGACAGTTGTTAGGAAGATGATTTGAAAACGACAGTTGTTAGGAAGGTTTGAACAGGACAGTTGTTAGGTAGACGTTGAGCAAGGCAGTTGTTAGGAAAACTTTAAACATGACAGTTGTTAGGTAGACTTTGAGCAAGGCAGTTGTTAGGAAAACTTTAAACAGGACAGTTGTTAGGTAGACTTTGAGCAAGGCAGTTGTTAGGAAAACTTTAAACAGGACAGTTAGGAAGATTTGAACAGGACATTTGTTAGGAAGATCTTGAGCAAGGCAATTGTTAGGAAGATTTGAACAGGATAGTTATTAGGAAGATTTGAACTGGACAGTTGTTATGAATATTTGAACAGGATATTTGTTAGGAAAATCTTGAGCAAGGCAATTGTTAGGAAGATGATTTGAAAAAGACAGTTATTAGGAAGATTTGAACATGACATTTGTTGTTAAGAGGACTTTGGACACGGCAGTTGTTAGGAGAATTTTGAACAGGGCATGTGTTAGATAGACATCTAACGAGTTCGTTGATATAAAAACAGTTCTTAAGAGGACTTTCAGCAAAACAGACTTAGCAAGACATGCATGTAGCGAGTAGCATTCATGTAGAAATATTCAAGAGGTTGAGCTAGAGCTGTAGACAGTAATCAGTGCTGGAGACTTACCAATGTGCTTATAGAGAGAAGAACAGAGAACCTAGTAGAGACAGTAGTTAGAGCTGGAGACTTATCAAAGTGCATGTAGAGAGAAGAACAGAGAACCTAGTAGAGACAGAGCTGGAGACTTAGCAATGTGCCTGTAGAGAGAAGAACAGAGAAACTAGTAGAGACAGTAGTTAGAGCTGGAAACGTAGCAATGTGCATGTAGAGAGGAGAACAGAGAAACTAGCAGAGACAGTAGTTAGAACTGGAGACTTAGCAATGTGTATGTTTGTGCGTGCGTGCGTGTGTGCTTGTGCGTGTATGTGCGTGTGTGTGTTATATGCGAGTTCTGCCTCAAGGGACGCTAAAAACAGTTATGCGGCTCCTGTCACGTGAGGTCAGGTGTGGAATTTTCCACTTGTGGCATCATTTGGACGCTCAAAAGGTTTCTAGTTTTGGGACATTCCGGATCTAGGACTACTAAACAAGGCATACCCAGGCTATATTCAAAAAGTAATTGTTTAATGTTGGTTGAAATAAAATGTTAAAAAATAATTTTAAAACTTAGGTAATTTTGGACCACTGTGCAATATTTTGTCCTATAGAAAAATTGTTAAAGTCTGTAAGCTGCCATACTAGAAGAAGTCCACTGAAGTCATTCAAATGGACCACGATGGTCGATACATTTAGGAGAATTTTTAATCTCGATAGTATCGTGCATTTCCCGCAAGATGGGACAGAACCCCAGTAGCTGAACCCTACGAGATCTTGTGGCCTTATTTGCAGTATAGTGATAATTGCTGTCATTTCTGGCTTACCAAAGAACTTCCGACCCAACAAACCGCAGCAAGAAATACCTACTTAAAATATACTTCCTGGTTAGTTTTCTCCTTCTTGACAGCTGCATGAGGACTATCCACTGACCAATGAAAGGACTTGTTTACAGATGCCAGTAACTTGAGACATCCATCACCAGAACAAAAACTACTTCAAAGCAGAAGGAATTTTGCTTTTCCATATTTAATACCGCACCACAAAATTGTAAGTGTCTGCCTGGATTTGTAGATGATGTGGGTCTCAAAGGACCCCATTTGATTCCCATTTAATTTCAAATGTTTTTAATTCTTGCTTGATTTTGATTGATTACCCCTATTAGAGATCTACTTTCGTTACGGCTTTACCAACTTAGCAATGTGTACTTAAAAAGTAGCTGACAAAATTCTTGTAGACGATTTATTGATCATTCTGACTCTAGTTGATGTGTGAGATTGTGAAATAACTTCATCGTGTGTCTTATTTGGGTATATTGTTGAGTCTATGGGTAGAAGGTTATATGTAACAGTTTTAAATTCCTATTTAGTATTGCTTTTATAAGCTTATAATGTTAGTACTGAAGTGATGTTGAATTATTGTGTTTGAATGGAGGTTGGGGAGATGAAAGACAGAATGTCTGTGGGGCCTACATGCCCAGTTCTTTACTCTTTGAAAATTGTGTTTGTTTCCAGTATTATTATCCTTACAATTATCATTGACCGATACATTTTCAGCTACAAATGGAGTATTAATTTCTGCAAAGAGCCCCTGTTATGTTAAAAGAGCCGTTCACGGAGACTTATATGGACTCAAGAACTGTTTCAGACTTTGACTATTCATTCGGTTCTAAGGACTGTTATAGCCGGAGGTGGGGTGGGGGATACGCTCTCCACTCCAATGAAATATCTCCAAGGCGTGCGTCTCAAACAGCCTCTGACAGTCAAGTCCAGATCCTGGCCTTCTCGTGGCAGAACTGTTCAAACTGATAGGAGAAGGGGCGAAGGCGAATATCTGGCGCCTGAAAACCAGACGCTTCAGGTAGTTGAGAGTCATGTTTGGTAGCTCATCTACCGCTACAGGCGAGATTTTTCAGCTGCCGTGCGTGGAGTGGGGCACCTCCCGGCCAGTGAAAAATGGTGCGAATGGGGTTGCCACCCGGCGCCACTGTGGAAAAGGTGAAAGAAATGATTAAGTGAAGTAATCAGTAGTCTCGAAGTCAGGACTGCTCAAATCACGGCATCTCTAGTCTGGATGTCGGCCACGTCCTATGTGTACTCATACCGGTCGAATTGCCTAAACCTGCTTAACCCAGGGGTTAAACTAAGACACTGCAGGCTGCCGTGCGTGGGGTGAAACTCCTTCCGATCAATGAAGAAAATCAGAAAATGCGATTAGGGTTGCCGTGCGGCACTGCTGTGAAAAAGGTGGTGGAAAGGATAAAGTGAAGTTTAATCAGTATGTCCAGTAGTCTCGCCGCGAGAGCTACTCATACCACATCCGATATACATCCATATTGGTGAAATATGCCTAAACCGGCTTACACCAAGGGTGAAACTTGGCTACTCATGTCACGGTACTTCCGCTCTAGAGGTCGGTCACGTCCTAAACACGCCCGTCCTGGTCACAACTAGGAAGGGTAGCGGCCACGACCACAAAATGCTGAAGTCGGAGACACTGGACCAGTGCAGTCTAGATAGTCAACCACCTCTCACCCGGCGGTGATGTATGCGTATCCTAATAACGCTGAGATTTCCGGTGAGAAAGTCAAACTCTAGCCTGTATGGGCAACCACCTCTCACTCAGCAGGGATATACTGATATCCAAAATACGTCGAGGTTTTCCGATGAGAAAGTCCAACTCTAGATTAAACTGGTGCAACGAAAACCACGGTGTCACCCGTTCCTGCTTCTGAGACCCACCGAGAATACAGGCTCAAGCCCTGCGATACTCTGAACCTCCAGTGGTACTCTCGGGGATCTCGTGTGGTCCTTACGAGGACCACAGGTAGACCACGGGACCTATCGAGGACCACAGGAGTAAATTCAGTAGGATCACGGGGCGGTCTTGGTGGTAGAAGCGAACGAAGAAGAAGACTATTCATTCGGTAGGCTTGTTACAGTAATAGATTAACCTTCCTGGTGTCGTGAAATTATTAACAGCTTTGCCACGTAATCTATAAACTGACAGTCAAGATGGAAGAACTGATTGTTAAACTCCCCATCTAATGTCTACAGACAGTGTCTGAATTCTCTTATTTCCAGAATTACTTTGACATCAATTTTCGTTGCTCTGAATTCAGTTTCCCCACCATGGCTAGTTTGACATCAGAAAATATTGATCTAAATGCAACAGGAAATAGCCAGAAATATAATTATTTTTTCAATGAATGAGTAGGCGAATTGGATTTCTCAGTAAAACATTTTATAACATTTTTTTTAAGTTAAATGTAATTTCTCACCACAATTTACTCTGTAATAATACCGGCCGTTTAAATGTTGGTTATACTCATTTAACCCCCGTGTGGTACCCGGGATCTGCAAAGAATAGGACCACTGTACCCTACCATGCATGATCGTAAAAGGCGACTAAGGAGGGTTCAGCATAGGGCCAGCAACCCTATCTGGTAAAAAACTATCAGACTGCTACAGAAACAGAAGCAAGGGAAAAAGCAAATGCAGGTGGAAGGAGAAATGCGTATCAGGAAACTGAGCCCATGAAGGTTGTGGATGAAAGCCAGCCACTGGAAGTCCCCAGCCCGACTGCAGACCTCCTGGAACCTAAACAAAAGATGCAAATAGGCAGCTGGAATGTAAGAACACTAAACCAGACTGGAAAACTAGCACAAACCATCAAGGAAATGCACAGATACAAACTAGACATACTAGGAATACAAGAAGCAAGATGGACAGGACAAGGCAGAAGGAAATTAACAACACAGCACACAGAAGATACAATAATATGGTCAGGTAAAGAAGATCTTCATGAAGGAGGAGTAGCATTGATTATAACAAAAGAAGCATCAAGAGCTTTGCTCAAATGGACCCCAATAAATGAGAGATTATTATATGCACGGTTCAACTCAAGATTCACGAAGCTGTCTATTATAGTTTGTTATGCACCAACAGAAGCAGCTGAAGAGGAATTAAAAGAAGATTTTTACAACAGCCTCCAAGCCACAGTAGAAACAATACCCAAGCATGATATGCTACTCATCATGGGCGACTTCAATGCAAAAGTAGGTGAAGGAAATGAAGATAGAAGAAGAATCATGGGAAGAGAAGGAATCGGAGAAATAAATGAAAATGGAGAAAGACTGTGCAGTTTCTGTGAAGAAAACATGATGACCATCGGAGGGACAATTTTCCAACACAAAAACATCCATAAGGTGACTTGGAGGTCACCAGATAAAACCACAGAAAACCAAATCGATCACATACTAATAAACAACAAGTGGAAACGGTCACTACAAGATGTGCGAGCAAGGAAAGGAGCAGATATAGGAAGTGATCACAACCTTCTGGTAGCAAAAATAAAACTAAAATTAAGGAAAGCCAGAATCGGAGAACACAGAAAGATACATTTTGATACAAGAAAACTGATAGACCAGCAAACAAGAAATGAATTCTCAATAATACTTAAGAACCGCTTCAGTGTCCTACAAGACGAAGCAGAAATGTCCATATTAGAGTTCAATAAAACACTACAGGAAACAGCAAAAGAGGTGCTGAGATATCGGAAAAGGAGAAAAGAGGAATGGATAAGTGAGACCACATGGGAAAAGATAGAGCAAAGAAAAGAAATCAAGAAAAAATTACTGAACACCAAATCACAACGGCTTAAAGAACGAGTTTTAAGTAATTATGCACAAAAAGACAAAGAAGTGAAGGAATCATGCCGTCAAGATAAACGTCAATATTATGACAACTTAGCAGAAACAGCAGAGAAAGCAGCATATACAAATGACATGAAAACCATATATAAAATCACAAAGCAGATGACAGGTAACTTCAATACAAGATGTGAAAGTGCAGTAAGAACACAAAATGGACAACTGGTCAGTGGAGAAAGAGAAAAAATTGAAAGATGGAGGGAACACTTTAACACCCTACTAAACAGAACACAAGCAGCACAAGCAATAGATATACCTGAAGCAAAAGCGGAACTAAACATCAATACAGGACCAATAACAATAAATGAAGTAAAAGAGGCGATAAAGAAGCTAAAATCAGACAGGGCACCAGGTGAAGATGAAGTGACTGCTGAGATGTTGAAAGCAGAAGAAACAGAAACACCAAAACAACTTTGCCGGATATTACAACAAATTTGGGATTTAGAAAAAGCCCCAGAGGAGTGGAAAACTGGTCTTATAGTAAAACTACCAAAGAAGGGTGACCTCAGAGATTGCGGGAACTGGAGAGGCATTACCCTACTGCTACTCACTAGTAAAGTATTTTGCAGAATAATCATCAACAGAATTGTACCAACACTTGAGGAAAAACTTCGGAAAGAGCAGGCAGGATTTAGGAAAGGAAGATCATGCATAGACCATATATTTGTACTTAGACAAATTAGAACAGGCAAATGAGTGGCATAGCACAACATATGCATTATTCATAGATTTTGAGAAAGCCTTTGACAGTGTCAACAGAGATGCACTGTGGAAAATCCTAAGATGGCATGGCGTCCCCCATAAAATAGTTAATGTAATCAAAGCCCTATACGAGGGTTTTCAGTGCAAAGTTATCTGTGGAGAACATACCTCCAGCAGCTTTAGGGTACAAACAGGAGTGAAACAGGGATGTGTACTATCACCAACATTATTTATCTTGGCAGTAGACTGGTTAATGAAGGAGGCAACATCAGACAAACGCAGAGGATTACAATGGACCCTTGACACAGTGCTGGAGGACCTTGACTTTGCGGACGACATTTGTCTATTATCAAGCAGTCACAAAGATATGCAAGATAAAATAAACAAGTTAACCCAGAATGCAAACAACATAGGACTAAAGATCAACGTAGGAAAGACAAAGTTAATGAAGCAAAATGTGAACAACAGAAATGTACTCAGAGTAGATAACAAGTTAGTGGAGGAGGTCAACGAATTTGTATACCTTGGCAGCAGAGTAGTAGAAAATGGAGACAGCACAGAGGACATCAACAGCAGACTTACTAGAGCAAACCAGGCTTTTGCAATGCTACAGAATATATGGAAATCAAATAAACTAAGCATAAATATGAAAATCAGGATATTTAAGAGTAATGTTCTAAGTGTACTACTCTATGGAAGTGAATGCTGGAAAATCACCAAAACCATAGAAAACAAGTTGAATTCTTTCCAGACTAAATGTTTACGTAGAATTAAAAAAATATTTTGGCCAAACACCACAAGAAATAACATCTTATTGGCAGAAATGCAGATGAAACCACTGACAACAATTATTGAGGAAAGACGGTGGCGATGGTTGGGACATGTGCTCCGAATGACTGACAACTCACTACCAAAAATAGCACTAAGATGGACACCACAGGGGAGCAGAAGTAAGGGTAGACCAAAAGAGACATGGAGAAGAACAACAGAAAGGATGTTGAGCAATAGAGAGCTCACCTGGGCAAGAGCAGATAAAAAGGCGAAAGACAGGCATTTGTGGAAAACCCTTGCGGAAGCCCCATGTGCCCTGGGCACTTAAGGTTCAGAGAGAGAGAGAGAGATACTCATTTAAGTAAACTGCTGTTGGCCGTGTACTAACAGTGTGAAAGTTTATAGATAAGAACTAACAGTGTGAAAGTTAACAGATAAGAATTAACAGTGTGAAAGTTAACAGATTATAAATAACAGTATGAACGTTAACAGATAAGAATTAACAGTGTGAAAGTTAACAGATTAGAACTAACAGCGTGAAAGTTAACAGATTAGAACTAACAGTATGAACGTTAACAGATTAGACCTAACAGCGTGAAAGTTAACAGATTAGAACTAACAGTATGAAAGTTAACAGATTATAAATAACAGTATGAACGTTAACAGATTAGAACTAACAGCGTGAAAGTTAACAGATTAGAACTAACAGTATGAATGTTAACAGATTAGAATTAACAGTGTGAAAGTTAACAGATTACAACTAACAGTGTGAACGTTAACAGATTAGAACTAACAGTGTGAAAGTTAACAGATTAGAACTAACCGTATGAACGTTAACAGATTAGAACTACCAGCGTGAAAGTTAACAGATTAGAACTAACCGTATGAACGTTAACAGATTAGAACTACCAGCGTGAAAGTTAACAGATTAGAACTAACAGTGTGAAAGTTAACAGGCAAAAGCAGAGCATCTACCAGGCCCGAATGTCTTTTTATAAAGTTCATTCGCTTGTTTGACAAACACCCTACAGTTTTTAAATCTCCCCCCGCCACCCCATTTTCCGCCTTTAGTGTTAAAAAAAAAATTAATTAGTAATCCAGGTCACTCATCCAAGAGCTGCCAGAAATAGAAGGGGATGGCTTTACACTTGTCTCCTGTGTCAAGAAGATTTCGTATCCACCTTTATGGCGTTGGGTCGTTGACATGCCATTGTATGAAAGAAAATATTCTCAGTGACACTTCTGTAATTAGTTTGATTTGTTTAACTCTCATTTATTTTCCCCTCCTTTTCCCAGGTAAAGGTAATCCCTATATACCTCTAAGGCACGACAGGATTACCTTTACCTTTACCTTTTCCCAGACTGCCCTTGTAAATCATTACATGCATATCGTTTATATGTTTGCTTGTGAGGCCATGCTAGGAAGGGCAAGTATTTGGATGCATCGTCTGTTAGTCTCAGCGGTTCTAAAATTTTTTCGAGCTACTGCCTCGGCTTTCAAAACCGTATCCCTAGCGCCCCCCCCCCTTTCCACCCCAATTTGTTTTAGCTCAAATGGGTCTGATTTACCACCCCCCCCCCCTACTCTCTTTTCCCTCTCCGAATCCCTAAATCCCCACCTCCGAATCCCAACCCCCACCCCCTTTGAGCGGGGAAGGGGGGGGGGGCGATACAGCCCAATTTTGGAATCAATGTTCTATACACTAATTTATATACTGTTTTGTACACTGTTCAGTGGTTATAGTTTTATATATATTATTCAGTGTACTATTCAGTACACTGTTCCATACACTGGTCTATACATTGTTCTATACACTGTTCTGTACACTATACATGGTTCTGTACACGTGTCTGTACATTGTTCTATATACTTTTCTATACATTGGTCTATACATTGTTCTATGCACTGGTCTATACACTGTTCTAAACACTGGTCTATATGCTGTTCTGTACACTACACATCTATACATTGGCCTCTTGTTATATAGACAACGCACACATACATACGTTTATATCTTTATCATTACTTGATATATCCTAGACTTACTTGGAGAAGAGAAATTATGACAGTGCTCAGAGACAAGGGATGCACATGGTAGGAAGCAAAGAATAATTCCAAGAACAGGGATGATTGGGAGCCTTTATCCGTGGCCTATGTTCTCAAGGGAGTGAAAGGCGATGATGATGATGATGATGATGATGATGGTTACTTGTATTTGGTCTCATGCAAGTGAATAACTGACGAGATAAACAAACTAATACAAATATCATCGTATGCAACATGGTGTATAAAAAAGATATTTGAGAACTATGTTGACGAATGTGTGATAACAGTCAGTGAAAAATGATTTTCACATTAAACTGTAACAAGGGGATAGTCAGCATTGACTGATCAGGTAATGGGAGGGGAATAACTTGAAAACACCGTAACAGCAGAAAAGAAAACGTCAATGAAGGCAGAAGAATGCTACGAGAGAAGATACAGGAACTTCTAGTACAATGACACTATAGAGAAATAAAGAACCAGGCCTGATTGTTAAAATAGCGAACACGGAAGACAAGGGGGAAAAATTCTAAGGGAAAAGCTGAAAGAATAAAGATATGGAACATTCCTTTGGAAGTTAAAATACAAAATTCTAGATGATAATCACGGGTTTCTTGAAATTCTTTGGCCGAAAAGAAAAAAAAAAAAGAATATTTTGTTGCTTGTTCGTGGTATAAAACTTTCGCAGTTTTTGTGCCTAGACTTAATGTGATGGGTTGGGTATCATTTAACAAGTCTCAGATCTAATATTTGACTGGGAGAGTCTGTTCTGCAGTAATCGCGTACCTCTCCCACACTTTCTACCATCCTCTGCCTGCAATAGTAGCTATGTAGGCAGTTGTCTCTTCCACGCCTATGTTCTTGTCTATGTTTATTTGCGTTCTTGTCCTGCGCGCATCATCGAAATTGCCAGCAGAGAGAAACCAATAAAAGCCGTCTCAGAATATGCTATTTTCGATGATTTTAGAATCCATTTAAAAACATTTCCTAGCCAGATTCAAAATGCTTGTGGGCTCTTAATGCAAACTCCAAACACAAAAGCATTTTAAAGGAAGCAAACAGCATTAAACCAAATAGATTTTATTTTATTTTATCTTTTCTTAGCTATGTATTTCGATCTGTTTTTCCAGAAGAAAAGCTATCAGAGAACCTGCGTTGGGAAACTGTAATGTAAACTACTGGCCAGATATGTTTCTACCCATCGCTGGCAACTCTGCTAGATTTCTACAAGTATGGACCTTGACCTCATTCCTCCGAGCTAATCCACAAAGATGGGAAGGATTAATCCAACATTGACACTAACATGACTCCACGCAAAATGTCTCGGGGGCATGTTATGTGATTCTTGGCAGTGATAACATCATAAAAATATGTACAACGGTCAACATTTTGTAGCAAGATTTTCTCTATGTCAGGCATTCACCACAAATGAAAATATAAAACACTGGCCTGTAATAATATCATCAGTTCACGTTAAGTAAAAGCTGAAATTGTTTAAATAACACCAAAATACGAAAATGAAAATGATGATCCAATAATGGAAAAACTGAAATTTGATATCATTACAAAATTTCTCCGGGTTCGTGGGACTTGAAGATATTTGACTCGGATAAGAGAAGATCAATATCTCTAAGCTCCACAGATATATGGAGAATAGAATAAACTAGAGGCCTAAATAGGAATAAACTAAAACTAAAGGAATAAACAGAAGAATGCGGGAAAAGTCATGGAAGCAAAATATGAGGAAGTTTAATTCTAAATTTTGTTTTGTAATGAAATTAATAGATATATTGAAAAAAAAACCCAGCTAATAGAAAATAGATGGAGTAAAACGTTGCAAATTTGTCGTAAAGAGAAAAGATGTTTTGTTAAACTATTATGTCTGTTGGTATCTGCGACCTATTTCTCATTAAATTAAAATATTAGGATCATAGACGCTACAGACGCAAGTTTCTCGTCATTTTATACATAGGCTGTTGATGAAAAACATAGTGAATAGCAATCTGGAAGTTAGAAACTATACCATTAAGCTTTTGAAACAGACGCAAACTGTGGACCGTGCTCTTGTCTTGTTTCCGAAACAGAAAAAAAAAAACAAACTATGAATCATACTGGTACCAAGTTGTCGAAACAGAAGCAAGCTATCGACCTTACTGGTACCAAGTTGTCGAAACAGAAGCAAGCTATCGACCATACTGATACTAAGTTTTCAAAAAATACAGAACTAGTAGACTTTAAATACAGCCCGACACACTGAGCAAATTAAAACTTTCATTTTCGTCGGAGTGGAATTTCAGCAGCGCGGGCTAGTCAAGTAGAAATCTATTAGCTACGAGCTGAAAGATCCACAAACTACAAACTACAAGCTGAAAGATTCACAAACTACAAACTACGAGCTTAAAGATTCACAGATTGCGAGGTCGTCCACCCACAGACTATGATCTGAAAGATTAACAAACTAAAAAACTACAAACTATAAGATTCACAAACTACACACTATGAGCTGAAAGATTCATAAGACCAGCAGGCTACAAGCTAACAGAACTCCAAGTTACGAACTTAGATTCACAAAATACAAACTGAAAGTTCAGAAATTCATAAGCTACAAGTTAGAAAGCGGAGAAATAAAGAAGGTGCGAGGGAAGGGCTCAGAAATTCATGAGCTGTGATCAAAGTATATTTTTAAAAAACAAAAAGCAAAATTCTCGTTTCCATATCTTTAAGTCTTATTGATGATAAGGCTATAGGCCCGTATTTCAATGTCATTAAGTCTTATTGGTGATACAGCGATATGCCCGTATTTCAATGGCATTAAGTCTTATTGGTGATACGGCGATAGCCAGTATTTCCATGACCTTCGACACGTGAAAGTGTAATGTGGTCATTTTCACGCCTGACCGCATTTACCTTCCTAGATTTCTCTGTTATCCATTTCTAGAGGTTGGGTTTCCCCGGGTGGCCTTTTTGGTGTGCACCAGAAAAAAATGTCACTGCTGGGATTTGAACCTGTAAACCTTGGATCAGTAAACCGAGCGGCCAGCAAAGTGTAATTTAGAAAAGTTCATGTTATAAGATCTTTCTTTTCCTAACATGTAGCTTAGCTTTTCTTCTTAGGTCTTCAAGAAGTAGAAGCAGTGAGTTCTGTGATCTCTATCTTTACCGTCAAATCTACCGATCTGTAAATATGGGTAGTTGGCACACTGTAATGTAGGAAACGGCCTGATAAAGATTCTAAACAATGGAATACTTCGTCTATGTTGAAATCTTCACTGGTAGATCAGGCATTTGACAAATTATGAAAATTAAAATCATAAGGAAAAGAAAATCAGGCCAGATTCTTCAGACATGTCATCAGAAGTTACAAGCTGTATGACTTAGCCTTGAGTCGAAGTATCTCAATGTTTTATGACTGAGTAGAACATACTCCCACAGTTTTTATCTTTCAGCTAACAGTAAAAGGCGTGTATGATGCATGTTCTTCACTCTACCAACATGAGGATCTCATAACCTAAAATGACAGTTCTAGTGTTTAGTCGTGAAGCACCAGCACTGGGCAACAACATACAAAAGCAGAAAACAACTTTTTAGATTAAAAAAACAAACGAAGGTTCTTAAAGTATGGCATTAAGGGTCCGTGGTAATTCTTTTGGAAAACCTCTTTCACGTTGAAAATATTGTTAATCCAAAAGAGATGATGGATTTATTTCAGGAAATTTTTTCAGAGCACAACAAACAACACCAGAGACGCAAAAGACTTTTTTAATAAAATATTGCTCCGGCAATTGATATCAAGAATAAATACTGGACAAAGAGTAGTTTATAAATCATTACTAAACATCTCTAAGCCAAAAAATAATCAGTCAATATTTCAACATTAACCCAGAAGGTCTTGTGCAGGCGAATGTAATCGGTCTAACTTCATGTTAATGGGAATTGTATGCCAACTTAACTATAAGAACATGGTAGTTTGTCACAAAGTAGTTATTAATACATTAAAAATCAATCATAAATAAATAATGGCACTTATAATTCACGAAAATAACTCTGTGCTAGTAGATATTCGCACGGTTAGTAAAGAGGAACAATTATTGTTGCCCTAGTGGGCATAAAAACTAGCCCAAGAAACGAAACAAAAACACGCACCGGTGAAACTATAACTGTTGGTTCAAGCATTTCAACAAGCGACACTCCAACGGAGTTTTTCTGTTCATCCACGTTTTCGGAAATGTATTTGTTTCCAGCTGGAAATGCGAGTTAGATGTTGAAGTTAGACCATGGCCATAGATTGGGAGGTTGGCTTACTCAAAGATCATGAATGGACCTAAAAAAGCGAACACTCTGGGAGGAAGTTTTGAGGTGAACATTTATCTGAGTGTGACTCTAGTTAGAAATTCTAGTAATCTCCATTTCTGACAGATTTTAGGCACGATTAATCTTTCATATATATTTTTTTTAGTGCACAAATCTTTGTTTATGAGACTATTCTCAGGCTCACGCATCAGATGAGTTTGATTCTTCTCACACGCTTTGAGTTTTTGAGTTTAGGCATTTAATTAAACATGATGATAGTTTCTTATAGGGGCTCCAATGTACCAGTGCCTTGTAAGCTATGATTGTAGTATTATTATAGCTTTGTAAGTTATGAGAGTATTATTATCATTAATGTTTTCATTATTATTACCACTAGCTTTTTTAAAAACTATAGTTATTATTATTAGTGATACGTAGAAAGTAGGTAAGAAACAATGGAAATTTTGAGAAGCAGTAGGAGAGGAGCACTCCCACGGCATTAGTAGTATTACGACAGAATTAAGTAGATACTTAGAAATACTAGAAATAATGAAGCTGAGGGAAAGGCAGATGAAAGAGATACACCCAGATTATAATAGTCATGACACGAGTAAACTGAATGGTTAAATCAACAACATGGAGACAGGCAGACGGACACTGTGTAAACAGATATCCCCTACAGGTGTCCCAAACACTTGATACTGGATAAGAAGAATTTACCCAACGCGAGAAAATTGAATAGTCGGATTTGACACAATAAACTTAATGACAGGTGAGGCATTTTTTCTCATTTTATGACGCAATTTGCACACACGAATAGTCCATCGGACCGGTAAGGTGATCAAAGAGAGAGGACCGATTAAGCCAAATCAGTATGTAGTCCCGCTGTTGGCGAGATCTTCAGCTGCCGTGCGTGGAGCGGTGCTCCTCCCGGCCAATGAAGAAATTTGCAAATGAGGTTGCCGCGCAGCATCACTGCGGAAAAGGTGGTAGAAAGGATAAAGCGAAGCAAACAGTCAAATCACGGCGCCTCTGGTCTGGAGGTCGGCCACGTCCTGAGTGCGGTCATATCAGGTGAAATGCATGAACCGGCTTGTCCCAGAGGTTAAGACACTGCTGGCGAGACTCTTCAAATGCCGCGCGTGGAGTGAAGCTCCTCCCGGTTAAGGAAGTAAATGCGGAAAAGAAATAAAGGTTGCTGTGCGGCGCCGATGGGAAAAAGTGGTGGAAAGTGAAGTTTAACCGGTATGTCCAGTAGTATCGCTACGAGAGCTATACCACGGCACCTCTGCTCTAGAGGCCGCCCACGTCCGAAATACACCTACACTGGTGAATTATGCCTAAACCGGCACACACCAGGGGTGGAACTTGATGGCTAGACATGTCATGCCACCTCCGCTCTAGAGGTCGGTAACGCCTGATAAACACCCATACTGGTGAATTTTGCCTAAACCGGCTCATACCAGGGGTGAATCTTGAAGGCTATGCATGTCACAGTACCTCTGCCCCAGAGGTCGGCCTCGTCCCAAACACGCCCATACTGGGATAATGCCTAAATCGGCTCAACCCAGGGATAGAAGTCACTAGTGGCGAGGATTCGTCCTCCTCGACAAAAGCTCCATCCTGGTCACAACTAGGAAGGGTAGCGGCCACGACCGCAAAATGCTGAAGTCGGAGACACTGGACCAGGGAAGTCTAGATAGGCAACCACCTCTCACCCGGCGGGGATGTTTGCGTATCCTAATCACGCTGAGGTTTTCCGGTGAGAAAGTCCAACCCTGGACTGGATGGGCAACCACCTCTCACCCGGCGGTGATACACGGGTATCTCAAAACACGTCGAGGTTTTCCGGTGAGAAAGTCCAACTCTGACCTGGGTGGGCTACCGCCTCTCACCCAGCGGGGATGCACTGATATCCTAAACACGTCGAGGTCTTCCGGTGAGAAAGTCCAACCCTAGATTAAACTGGTGCAATGAAAACCACGGTGTCACGCAATCCCGCTTCCGAGACCCACCAAGAATACAGGCTAAAGCACTGTGATACTCCGAACCCCTTGTGGTCCTCTCGTGGATCTCGTGTGGTCTATTTTGGACCACACAGGGGACCACGGGACCTAACGAGGACCACAGGCGTGAATTCAGTAGGTTCACAGTGCGGTTTTTGGTGGTAGAAGTGAACGAAGAAGAAGAAGTATGTAATCAACCAGCTGACCAGTAGAAAGATCTAAAGGTGTGTCCTATTGGACAACTTACTTACGACGTATAAACCAGGCATGCAGTTTTAGATGGAGCACAGAGAAAAGATGATGGCGTAGAGCAATAAATATTCAGGAGCCAGAGAAGCAGTTCGGAACCAGAAGTAGTTTAGGACAGACAGAAGATACCATTTCAAGTTAGAAAGTGATTATTAGTACTGCGTGAGAAATACAGAGGGTTTGACATTTTTAAAATTTTGTGTAAAAGGCTTTCGGAGATATCCCAATGTCTTGTGAATTTCGTTTGATAAGTATTAAAAGTAGACTATAATTTGATTCAGGAACGAACCATCTGAATGTTATAGTGACTACGTGTTAAGATTTCAGTTTTGTAGTGATCCATATAGTATCACATGTAGTGACATTCTGTACAGCTGAAGTGAACAAAAAGAAGAAGTAGTAAGGTGCATTCATAAATTAGAAGGTCACAACGAAGAAAGATGATATCGCCGCGGTCACAACCTGGTAACAATGTTGTATGAAAGTGCGTTAGGTTGATAACATTTACACGGCCAAAGTGTGCTGCTATACGTTACAATCGCCATCACTCGAAGTCCATTTTTATTGTTTTCTCGCTTTTATCTGTAATTCACTGAATTTCTGGTGTTAGTTTATTTATTTTTTCAATACATTTTTTTAAAACATATTTTATCTTCTCCTCACCTATTCAAGTTGTAGAATTATAAGACGAACATTTCAATCATTAATATATAAATCATGGACACACACACACACACACACACACACATATATATATATATATATATATATATATATATATATATATATATCCGTACTACAAGAACTTAATATGGTTAGTCAAGAGGATTAAAGAGAGAAAACTTAAATATTTTGGACACATTAAACGCCATGATAATCTAGAGAAGACCTTCTTGGAAGGGTACATAATGGGAAAAAGAAAGAGGAAGGCCAAGGCGAAGATGGCTGCAAGACATCGTTGATGATCTGCAAATGGATGCATCAGCAGCAGGCCACCTTGCTTACAACCGAGAGGCCTACAGGAGAGCTGTTAGGGACATGCAAATGAATGAATAAAAACATATAAATCACAACTCTATATTATTATACTAAGAGGAATTTTGTAAGGCGGTGTAAAACATTTCAAGGAGAGAGAGAGAGAGAGAGAGAGAGAGAGAGAGAGAGAGAGAGAGAGAGAGAGAGAGAGAGAGAGGACGAGAAGAGAAACAAAAGCAAAGCAACAATATGAAAACACGCCAGTTCCAAACAGTAAGTCTATAATTTTAAAGCAACAATTTCTCTCCCCCCCCCACCTCCCTCTCTCTCTCTCTAGCCACTACAAGGGCCCACAAAAGCAGATGAAGGCATTGGGCCCCGAGGCGAAGCTTCGACCGTGCCCTCTTCCCACTGAGACTGCCTTCTTATTCTGCATGTCAATCTCCTTGTCCCCAGTAACCTTTAATCCATAAAGGAATTCCTTAAGTCTGGATTCATCTCAAACTCCAGCAGTGTTTGACTAACAGAGCTCTCGGATACTTGAGGCTCCCTGCCCCGGGGTGGAGACTTTTTCTTCACTTGCTAAATGCATCCTTCGAGGGTGTCACTTGCCTGAAAATTCATTCACAACCTTTGTATCGTGTGAATCTGTTTCAAACCCGACAAGTGAATTCTTTTTTCCCCTTATTTATTATAGTTTTTTCCATGGAAATATAAATTGCTTTCCATTTTAGGAATGGCGTGTGTGATTATTTATTTTTGTTTGTCAGCCAAGCCGAATATTTATTATTAAGCTTGGATTTATAGCCTAATGTTGATGTGGGACATGCCCCATCTCTGTTATAAGGCCGTCAATATGTTCAATGTTAACGTCAAGGATTTTTTGTTTATCGAAATAAAACTAAATTAACCCATGCATGGACGGATAATTTACACACAGCAGGCCGGACTAACTTCAACTCAATGGCGTAGTGCAGTCGATAATGAAGTATCTTCTAATGTGAAGGTCGTGTATTGAAGAGCTGTTATCTTTGCCCTGTAGTCGACAGAGCCGTATGAAAAACGAACACTGACACGCTAGTGACAGGGAAAAGCTTACCCCGAGGATAATGATAATAACTACCCACAGGTGGACTGGGTTACACGGGACACTCTTCTGTTTGATAATAACTACCCACATGTGGATTGGGTTACACGGGACACTCTTCTGTTTGATAATAACTACCCACAGGTGGACTGGGTTACACGGGACACTCCTCTGTTTGATAATAACTACCCACAGGTGGACTGGGTTACACGGGACACTCTTCTGTTTGATAATAACTACCCACATGTGGATTGGGTTACACGGGACACTCTTCTGTTTGATAATAACTACCCACATGTGGATTGGGTTACACGGGACACTCTTCTGTTTGATAATAACTACCCACAGATGGATTGGGTTACACGGGACACTCTTCTGTTTGATAATAACTACCCACAGGTTGATTGGGTTACACGGGACACTCTTCTGTTTGATAATAACTACCCACATGTGGATTGGGTTACACGGGACACTCTTCTGTTTGATAATAACTACCCACAGGTTGATTGGGTTACACGGGACACTCTTCTATTTGATAATAACTACCCACATGTGGATTGGGTTACACGGGACACTCTTCTGTTTGATAATAACTATCCACAGGTTGATTGGGTTACACGGGACACTCTTCTGTTTGATAATAACTACCCACAGATGGATTGGGTTACACGGGACACTCTTCTATTTGATAATAACTACCCACAGATGGATTGAGTTACATGGGACACTCTTCTGTTTGAGCGTGAAAAGAAAAATATGATATGTGAACATGAATTCTGTGATATTAGATTGCGCTGCGGTTCATAAAGTATTAAAAAAAACAAACTAACCTTGACGGGAAATGACGTGGCCACTTCTCCAACTCTGCACAAGATTACGTGCTACAAAATATCATTTCCAAAAAACTTTCGTGTTAAGAGTCCAACCATAATTTTCCCGTGCGGATTCACTTATCTTCCCTTTTTACAAGCAGGGAATAATGATCTGGTGTTTGTTAAAGTGCAGACGTTGTGGTAGCTTGTTGTTTTTAAATATTTGCTTTGGTGACAGACGTGTCCTCTGCTAATTCTGTTCTTTCATTTTGTTGTTTTGCTTTCTCTTCACGTTCGCTCTTTCAGATTTTGTTGTTGTTGTTGTTGTGTGGTTCTTGATTGATTATGCATCATCATCATAATCATCATCATCATCATGTGCGGTGCTGACTGGCGTATTATGTTTCTCCATAGTACCTGATCCTTCATGCAGGCCGTGAGTTCAGTTAGTGATCTTCTCTCGCACCATCTCATCAAACTATCCAGTATCATTTCCCTAGGGCTTTGCTTGCCTCTTCTTCCCATTATTTTTCCTGATGTTGCATTATTTTCAGCCCCCCCCCCCGGTCTTTTCATTGCATGTCATATATATACATACATACATACTGACACATTCATCGTAATTACCAGTGGAGATGGAGTCTGCAGTGAAAGCTTGGCATCCACAACAAAGCCACGTTGCCACATGTCATTAACCTCTGCTGGCCCGAGGTCTTTAACTCTTAGACTGTCAGACAACACACCATTACCTCAAGCAGGCCATGTTTTACTGAGAAAAAACGCGATGCCTATTTTTAGCGTTCACTCTACAGTTACTCTGTGTATGTGGCAGGGATGGAGGATAGTGCAATTATTGAAACATGAAACAAACTGATATTATTAAAATAAAGCTTTGCGGAAATGGTCAGTTAGGTTTACTATATATCTTAACTTAATAAATTAGCCAGGGTGAATGAACAGAAGATAAGTGCAAATTATTGCTGTACTTTTAAAAATAATTTCTCTCTCTCTCTCTCTCTCTCTCTCTCATACACACACACAACACACACACACAAAGTGGGCTAGAGGGAGAAAAATCTAAAGAAATTCTTATTTTGAGAGATGATATGGTAGTAAGCTTCCATTTTATGTGCATGTTTCTTAAAAAATTATTTGTTTCATAGAAGATACATTTTCAAGAACTATCCAAGGTCTGTAGCATGTAGCATTCAAGATAATGCATCAAGTCTGTAGAATGCAGCATTCAAGAGCATACATCAAGTCTGTAGAATGTAGCATTCATGATCATACATCAAATCTGTAGAATGTAGCATTCAAGAGCATACATCAAGTCTGTAGAATGTAGCATTCAAGATAATGCATCAAGTCTGTAGAATGCAGCATTCAAGCGCATACATCAAGCCTGTAGAATGTAGCATTCAAGATCATATATCAAGTCTGTAGAATGTAGTATTCATGATCATACATCAAATCTGTAGAATGTAGCATTCAAGATCATACATCAAGTCTGTAGAATGTAGCATTCAAGATCATACATCAAGTCTGTAGAGTGTAGTATTCAAGATGAAACATCAAATCTGAAAAATTTTACTGTTTGGAACTGTTTTATTCTTCAGTCCTTCTCCTTCTTCTTCTTCGTCTTCTTCTTCTTCATCTTCTTCTTTTTTCTCTCTTTTTCCTTCTCTTTTTTCTTCTTTCCTATCATCCTTTCTTCTTCTTCTTTTTTCTCTTTTCTCTTCTTTCCTTTCCTCCTCTTCTTTTTTTCTTATTTCCTACCCTCCTTTCTTCTTTTTTCCTCCTTTTTTTCTCTTCCTTCTTTCCTTCATTTTCTTTCTTCCTCTTCCTCCTTTCTCATTCACCTTCTTGTTTTCTCCTGCTTATTCTTATTTTCTCATCTTTTTCCTTGTTTCATCCTCGTTTACATTCTCCTCCTCTTCCACTTTCTTCCTTTTCTTCTCTAGATTGATGAATTCGTCTTCTTCGCACTAAAGTCTTTGATACTGTTACAGCACTGGCGACGCGGCAAGGTTAACACGGAGGTGTGCTTTAGGTTTTGTGTTCTACTGCCGTGTGGGATCGTGTCTAGTCCGGCCCAGTTAGGCGTACCATTGTGACCTATAGCGGGGTCATGGTCAACGTTAGTTCATTGACTCTAGTAACTCAGCCACTAAATACACACAGGTTTATTTCTCGGCCACTGCTTCGGTAAAATTAGAACTGCTTTAATTTAATATTGCCCACGCGTTATCTGGGTCAGCAAGAAAGTCTTATCAGTAATGAAGTTACTGGTCGTTGGCAAATTCAGGTGGTATTTCAATAAATTTACTTGAAGAGATGAGATACGGGCTAAAGTACGAAATTATAACAGAAATAAAAACAGAAATAATAGCAACATAACAATTACTGAAAATTTCATTCGGTTCATCAAAGAGAACTTCCATCAATAAATAAATGAGAGATTTTTTCCACATCGTGGGGGGTGGGGTGGTTGGATGGGTGGGGTGGGGGTGTGACATGTAAAAATAATCGAAAACGACCGATGTTAGTATCGAATCCATAGTTTTCGCGGTCGCTGAAATGAATAGTGACACTCCCGATGCCGTTTAAGTCCAAGCTCAGCCTCAATCGGCATTGGGGGGGGGGGGGGGGGGGGGGGAGGTAAGAAAGGGTGAAAAATAAAATGTCCAAATTGACCGAGATTAGTGTAGACTCCATAGTGCTCGGGGTCGCTAAGCTGATTGGCGACAGTCCTGATGACAATTAAGTCCACGTTTAGTAGAATAGAAGGAACAGAAGTCTGTAGAGGCGTCCAGACCGTGTAGAACCTTCTAGAAGAAACAGAAGTCTGTAGAGGCGTCCAGACCGTGTAGAACCTTCTAGAAGGTTGTGGAAATGAAATTAACTCTGTAGAACCGTCTAGACTCTGTAGAATCTGCTCTGGAAAGTTGTGGAAATGAATAGGACGTTGTTGATTGGGATAAATAAATACCCGGACAACGTCGGGTAATCAGCTAGTACTGTATATTTCTTCGAAAAATTCAGGCTCATATTTTTAACATAATCCATATCATAGTTAATGCACTCCATCACGTTTCATGGCTGCTAATTGTTCTAACGAAGCAGGGTAAGGAATACAATTTGTGCACTAAATTTTTAATACTCTTGTAATAAAAATACAAGTATATACATAAATTAAACACACATTCCCTCATATTTAGGACAAATGAATTTGTAATTTAAAAAAGAGCTGCTTCTGTGTTACACTGTGTTCCTTATTTGGAAGTATGGAGCTATAGCAGTGACGTCGAAACATGCAATTACCGGTAAATTATCCATTAAGAGAGAGAGAGAGAGAAAGAGACAGAGACAGAGAGAGAGAGAAAGAGAGAGAGAGAAAGAGAAAGAGAGAGAGAAAGAAAGAGAGAGAGAGAAAGAGCGAGAAAGAGAAAAAGAAAGAGAGAAAAAGAGAGAGAAAGAAAGAGATTGAGAAAGAAAGAGAGAGAAAGAGAGAGAGAACGAGAGAGAAAGAGAGAGAGAACGAGAGACAGAGAGAGAGAAAGAGAGAAAGAAAGAAAGAGAGAGAGAAAGAAAGAGAGAGAGAGAAAGAGAGAGAGAAAGAAAGAGAGAGAGAGAAAGAGAGAGAGAAAGAGAAAGAGAGAGAACGAGAGAGACAGAGAGAGAAAGAGAGAGAGAAAGAGAGAGAGAAAGAAAGAGAGAGAGAGAAAGAGAGAGAGAGAAAGAGAGAGAGAGAAAGAGAAAGAGAGAGAGAAAGAAAGAGAGAGAGAACTAAATTTATATGTCGCTGCTTACCGTAACCGGTTTATATATTATTTTTAAAAACCTGGTAAAAAGCAAGCAGCGAAATCAGCTGGAGAATAGTCCATGCAGGAGACTAACGATGCTCAGTTCACACTGAGGAGAATCAGCCAGACTGACTTTGGTTATGAATGTGAGTTGGTAAAGATTAGATATGGCCGATAATAATTCACACGAACACTTCTTTTCTTGTATGTTTCTGAAATGTTTTTAATTTTACATTAAAACAAAAATTTACCGAACGCTGTACTGAGAAAAAACGGTAGTTCAGACAGTACTTCGTGCAAGATGAAAGACAGTACTTCGTGCACGGTGAAAGACAGTACTTCGTGCACGGTGAAAGACAGTACAGTTGTACCGGTTTAAAAAAAAAATCCCAGCTCGATCACTTTCCTTCTTGACAGGTTATGTCCATACTTCTCGAGGGTTTCACGCTATCAGTTCGGTTTTGTCTTGTGTTTTCAAATTTACTAACAGAACCGCAATTTCCATTCGATTAAGCTGTTCTCTTTTTAAGTACTAAAAATAAAAATAACTCTGATATCATGCCTAAAGACGAAGATCCAGCGGTGAAAAAAGAAAAAAAAATGGAAGAAAATCATTTTCTGGGACTTGAGATCAGCGATTGCAAAATGTAGTCACTGATTGCGGGGGTAGTGAAAAGGTCCTTGGGGACATGGTCACGTGAGAGATGATTGGTATTTACAACCACGATTTTAAAAAATAAAGCTCTTAATAGGCTTTCAGTTTTGCCGGAAGAAAAATTGTACCGTTGGTAAGACGTTCTCGATCTCGTTTACATTTTGCGAGATGTTGACGAGAAGACATATCTGCGTTTGGAAGCGACATGTGAAAGATTCCGAGAAAAAAAAAACAGATATTATTATTATTATTCTGTTAAACTTCGCAAACAGATTGTAATGATGGTTTTCCTGTTCATCTGGTGAATTTGTTAAGATATTATATTCTTGTATGTGTCTATTATCCTGAGAATTATATTTCAGTGAAAGAAAAAAGGAGAGAGAGAAGGAAAGACTTAAGAACTATATTTTTAGCTTGACCCGTGAGTTGAGTATAAATGTCAGTATAGTTTTTTCAAACATTCAAGTTTTTTCCCCCTCTTGATTCTACATTTTTTTCGTTATCTGTAACTTTCTATATTGTTTCATATAAAGTTAGAGACTTTCCCATATACGATTTTAATATTCAGCAGAATGCTGATATTTAAATTTTTGGATGACCAAATACAATACAAATACACTAGCACCATGTATAAGTGCCCCTACTTCATGACAAGAATTCATTTTATCTTTTACCTAACGAATCTTATATGTAATAAAGTTACTATTGTATGCCTATACACTAATAACTTTGTTACGTGTAAGTTTCTTCAGGTAAAAGCACGACCCTGTACCTGGTGCTTGTATAAAGACTGTCCTTCATCTGTCGCAGAGTTAGAGGATGATGTGATGAGCGTCACGCCTGACCGACTTTTCTTCCTCAAAATGAGGCAGAAACTCTATTCTAAAGCTGGATGACTAGATCACATGGGGCCTGATTCAAACCGCTGACCCTCCAATAAGAGATAAGTACACTAACCACTTCGCTACTCAAACGCCCTGAGGTTTCTCTAGTGTTGAACGTATTCCTGTTTCAAGCCAGTTCAGATTTACAATTTTTGTGTTAGTAACTTTTCCTGGTACAAGTTAGCAACAAGACATTACTTCGTTGTCCTTTTCGGCAGTCTCCTTAGACAGGAGTTACATAGAAACAGATATTTCAATATTTGTTCCCAGTTTTTCCATCTACTAAGAGACGGAGAAGATTTAGCAGTGGCAGGATGCATCGTAAAAACAAAAGACAACGAGACTGAGAGTTCCATACATTTCTCATTGAGACAGCACGGGTGGTAATGATGAGTTGATGATTCTGACTCAAGACTGTCTTTGAAGGCACACTACAGTATAATTAAATTCTGTGAGGTTCTGAGTTTGACCACATAATTTATCAGTACGTCCCGTTGATGTTGTTGTTGTTGTTGCTGTTGTTGTTGTTGTTGTTGAAATGGAGTTGTGGTACGTGGCACAGCCAATGTTAACTGAAAAAAATAACGTGGTACATAACCCAAAAAAGGGTCATACGTTAGTAATGAGATTATATCCTGTCCATCTTTTGACATACACTGCATCTGTGCGAGGTTCACATGCTTATTTATCTCATCCTTCTTTCTGATAGAAAAGCAGAGACCATGTGGGGTCTATACAACATGGCCAAGGCACTTTCTGTACATACTTTCCCAAAAAGAAGAAGAAAATACACAAAGCAAAGCGATGTTCAGAAAATTATCAACTTCCTTCTTCTATCTGCCAAGATGAGAAGAGCTATGATTATTTGAGGTACGTAAAGGAGAATAGCTTTGATTCCCTGAGTCTATTTTGGTGGAAATTATTACCTTCAAACTGCATGGAATAACGACCGTTATTTTAAAGCGAGAAAAGAAATAAGACAAATGGCTGGACGCTGGTTTGTCCACTGGTGCGAGTTAGAAGAAGAAGATAGAACACCGTAAACAATCTTTGACGAGTGTGCATACCAAATCAAGGTCACTTTCACTTTAAACCTTTCTTGTTACTCACCTTTTTTTGAAACTTGTGCTGGTTTGTTTACATCTGTGGCATGCCACTTTAAATATATTTAATGCTGTAATGGAGTGTTTTTCACATTTTATGGTATTAATCTTATCTTGCCTTAAATATTTTGTAACTAAAATTAAAATGTATTACTTTCTATGAAATTGCTACTTTGCCTTGATACACTGAGGTTAATAGTTTTCCAATGCAAGCATGAGGAAGACTTTGACCAGCCAATCAGAGATTTTTATGACCAAGATGGCTATATTTTAAAACCATTTAGCAACACTCATCCCAGAATTTTTATGACCAAGATGGCTATATTTTAAAATCGTTTAGCAACACTCACCCCAGAAATCCTGGCAACAGAGAGAACTTTACTCCGATGCAAGGTTTTTTTATGACCTGTCTCCACTTAAACCCATTTCTAGCATATCTTCGTTCCTGGAAGGCACTTCCGCGCCTCTGATGTTAATTTTGATCATAGCTTACAGCGGTTTTTCCTCTTCATTTTCCCCTTCCATTTTTTTAATTGACTGAGCTCATGTGATCTTTGACAGCGCATCGTCATGACACACGTTTTGTGGTAGTGTAAAACTTTACTCTAAAACTGCAACGTTCTGTCATTTCCCTCCGTTTGCTTCTGCTTTTAGTAGACGGGGCGATAAATAGTTTTGTTTTAAACATTTGTCATTTGTGAATCTGTTTTATTATTATTATTATTATTATTAAATATGTTGGTATTTTTAAAAATCCATGTTTCTCATTAGCCGTATACAGACAGATAGATACGTGTACAGACAGATAGATACGTGTACAGACAGATAGATACGTGTACAGACAGATAGATACGTGTACAGACAGATAGATACGTGTACAGACAGATAGATACGTATACAGACAGATAGATACGTATACAGACAGATACGTGTACAGACAGATAGATACGTGTACAGACAGATAGATACGTGTACAGACAGATAGATACGTATACAGACAGATAGATACGTATACAGACAGATAGATACGTATACAGACAGATAGATACGTATACAGACAGATAGATACGTATACAGACAAGAAGACAAACAGTCGGGTATGAGGTAGATGGTGGGTGGGTAGATAGGTAAGTAGATGGATGGATTTATCTATGGATGGATGGATAGTCAGACAGACAGACAGATATTAAGGAATACTCACTTGTCTGTCAAAATACAGTGGTAATTTTGTCCCGTATTTGGTCATCTTGCCTATTATACTTCACGCCGAATAATGGAAGTACCGCAATTATGTGGAACTGGTCCGTGAAATATTGAGTGTGGAGGTGGACTTCTGTATAGGAAGTCGATGACTGCTAGTCCACAACAGGGCACAAATTTCGCTCTCCTTAATTAAAGTTTTCCATTTCTGCTAGAGAACGTGGGGAGTGTTTAGATCAATGCTCCTATTTCTCCAAGTTCCTATTTTCTGCTTAAAGCGCATTATCTGTACTATATTCTTGTTTTGTCTTGCGCTATCTCTTTCAGTATTCTTTGATTCATATTTTCATGTCACGTGACATCATTCATTGCTTCTGGAACATTTCGCTTTGTCACGTGTCAATATTCAAGTTTTCTGTCTGCGCCCACTCATTTATAACATTTTTCCATTATTGTATGCTACATATCAGAGTGCTAACTCTCTGTCCTTACATTTCTTATAACTTTTTTTTTTCACATTCCATATCTCTGTTTCTTTACATCTGTTGTTATAACTTTTATTTTCACATTCTATCTCCCAGAGATATTTCTCGATCTAAAAACAATTAGGCTAATTCTTAATGTACATCTTTTTCCCCCCTTGCGTTGTTATGTATTCTCTCTCAAGATGCCAAGTTAGTTCTTGATGTACATCCTTGTAGATCATGATGCGATGAAATACTAATATCCCTGTATTAGTGTACATCTGTTTCTTCTTGACCGTGTCAGTTCTCTCTCTCGCTTTATATCCTGCCATATTATCCATTGCCAAAGTTCATCCCATAGTTTGATTCTTAATATACTCTTTGGTTTCCTAGAAAAAAAAGTCAACATGTGAAATTCGTCAATATAAATTCATTATTTTCCCAGAAATGTGCTCATACAGTTTAGTGTTGTCCTTTGGCTCACTGTTTTTGTAACTTTTCTCTCAGAATTAAATGCACAGGTAACCATTTTGAGAGTATACGCGTAAATCGAACACTGTGATCGATGATTCATTAAACGAAAACAACGTCATAGAGAAGAACTGTTGTATAGATCGGTTACAAACACAGGAGAGAAAAGATTATTTTGGTCACTGAGTATTTCGGATAAAGCGATTGAGTTTTATTCTCAAAGGTGAAGAATTAGACAGACAGGCACGTCTAACATTAGACGTTAATTTTCATTGCAACGTAATAATTCAATATCATTCCAGTGCTAGTATTATACTAGAACTGGAGGTTGAGCAGTGAAGAAAACTGTATCAAGGAAAAGAGGAAGAGCAGAGAAACAATGTTAGCTGCAAGGAATGCCAGAGTTCCAAACATGAAGAAGGAACCGGTCGAACCGATGTTGATCGCTTACGTTATAGATCGCTTGTAGTGCCAGATGTAGCGAGACGCCTACACTCACACTCACGCTCCCTCAACTCCCACGCAATGTTTGTCACGTCACGTGCTCCCCACACATAAAACATCACTCCTCTCTGTCATAATTGCCAGACAGACTATCAGAGGTGAACTTGAAACAGTCATTTTGGGGCTTAGTTCAAGATTAGTGTCAGAGTAATTATCAAGGAAATCAAAACTTCATCCACGAGATTATACGTTTTTTTTTTCTTAAATCCACTTCTAGCTTCGTTTTCTAGTTTGTTTTTTTTTCCCCACTGACACCATCTGCCTGCAGCGCTCCTAAATGCATTATTCCGCAGTCCAGTAATCTTATCTAAGCGTATTCTAAGGATTTAACAAACTGATCTTTCAGAAGTAGGATTTTCCCGAAGTTGCTTTTATTTTCTACCACTGTACACAAGAAACTGTATATGAAATAGCAGCTAAACTTGACCTGGACGCTCCACGCTTAAGACGACAAAAGAAAGCGACTCCAAAAGAATGACCAAGAGTGTCACACATTTCTGCACAGCTACAGTGTTCGTGGTCTGGTCTGTTGTGCTCTCTGCTACATCCGGACAAAATGCCCGTGACCGTTTGTTCAACGTTCCTGACATACCCGAGATTATTTCAATGGTGATGTTCGATACAAATCCAGGTAATGTGTTACTAATTTTATATTAGTGTGTATCAATTATAATTACCCTCGCTGTCTGTACTATCGGAATAATAATAATAGACACCACTATTTGAATAATTCAAAATTAAAAGTACAATAACGCCTTTATAACTGTCATGATCATTATACATATCATCATCACTGCCAGCATCATCATTTTTATCGTCGTCATATATCTTCACCACAGTCATATACACCATTATTAGGGAAATCATTAGCACAAAAATAGAAACACAACAACATCAGCTTCACGAAACAGAAAAAAAGACAGAGACTGTAGAATTCAGAAAGTGACATATTTATGTATTATTTTAAAAAAAAATAGATTGCACATTATAAATAAGATGTGGATATAAAATGACTCTGTATTACAGCGACTCGCTTTCGTTGATGTTAGCTGTGTAACTGAAGACCTAGCTAGGACCGAGGAAACTAATCAACTGCTAGACTAGATTCCAGTTAGAGGAGGGAGGGGGAGGACTAAGTAACTGAAATACGAGCACTAGATCCATTAGAGAATAAATAGACAACTGAAAGAGCACTAGAGGGAACAAAACTGGGTAAAGGAAATACTCTATTCCATCAAAGGGGAAAAAGCTGTGCGACTGAAAGACTAGATCTCATTACATCTGCTATTATCAAGCGGTGTGCTGCGAAGAGTCTGTTGGTGTGCAGAGTAAGGTGTTTTTCTTTCTTTTCTTTCGGAAGAAAAGGGGGGGGGGAACGGACTCCATTTATGTACATTGTGTGGTCATTATGCAAAAATCCTTAAATCCATTTTGCTGCTCCTGTGGCAGATAGTTCTTCTCTTCCTATGTGAAAATAGATGGGTGTATGGTTCAGTTTTACAAAAAGATAAAAAGAGTCAGGAAAGTGGGCAGAAATAAGAATGGCAGAAAGACAGATGAGTACATATAAATGAAGTATATACAACAATCCAGTATTTCTGCAAAAACATCTTTCAAGGATCACATACAAAAACAACACAACAGATGAAAACACGAAATTTAGACTTAGTTTTTTGGCCTCCTCTTTGTAAGAAAGTCAGGCACGCAGCCAGCTTTCTCATTGCCTGGTATCCCACAGTGGGATAGAACCCACTGCAAGGTGACTATGTGTTGTGAACCAATTTTTGACAAAGCATCCTTAAGTTCTGGTAGTTTGTTGCACTGAAGAGCTTCCAGTACTGATATTGCATCCATGAGAATTACTATAGGGTTCAGTTCTAGAGTCAGATAGTTTTTCAACCGCGGGAATAATTGCCTTAACTTCTGCATCATAGTTGTTGCAGTATTTTCCAGTGGGTATGGAAATCTTGTCAGTGGTGTTGTTTGGATATTCAATATGTGCTCCTGCCCTTCCATTCTTTATGGCATTGTGTGCAGATCCATACTTATACACACGTATCCAGTTGTCACATGGATATGTGTCATCTAGCACACTAAACGTGGCTATTCATCTTACATGACTGCTTTGCATCTCACCATTCTGCACACATAAATTTGAATAGTGAATAGTTATTTGTGTACAGTCTCTGGTTCTAAGGATTGTAATAGCCGGAGGTGGGGTGGAGGATAAGCTCTCCACTCTAATTAAATGTCTCCAAGGCGTGCGTCTCAAATAGCCTCTGACAGTCCAAGTCCAGCTCCTGGCCTTCTCGTGGGGAACTGTTTAAACTGACAGGATAAGGGGCGAAAGGCGAATATCCGGCACCTGAAAACCAGACGCTCCGGGGCGATGAAAGTCTTGGTTGGTAGCTCATCTAGGAGAAGGAAAACTTTGATTTAAAACCCGCTGATGGCGAGATTCTTCAGCAGCCGCGCGTGGGGTGAAACTCCTCCCGGCCAATGAAGAAAGATGCGATTAGGGTTGCTGCGCTGTGCCGCCCTGGAAAAGGTGAAGGAAAGGATTAAGTGAAGTAACCAGTAGTCTCGAGGTCAGGGCTACTCAAATCACGGCACCTCTGCTCTAGAGGCTGGCCACGTCCTATATACACCCATACTGGGGCAGATTGCCTAAACCGGCTTAACCCAGGGATTAAACTAAGACACTGCAGGCGATATTTTTCGGCTCCCGCGCATGGAATGAAACTCTTCCCGGCCAATGAAGAAAATGCGAAAAAGCGATTAGCGCTGCTGTGCGGCGCCGCTGTGAAAAAGGTGATGGAAAGGATAAAGTGACTGATTTTGTACCTTGTCTAGATTATGCAGCGTAGTGTTTGATGCTGTGGACCAAGATGTAGAGCCATATTCTAAATGTGGTAGAAAACTTTGCTGATATACATTCTTGAGGATTCTTTCGCTGGCTCCCAGTGTGGTTCCACTCAATTTTCGTAATATGGCTAGTTTTCTTCTGGCTTTTGCTTCTGCATTGCTGATGTGTTGCCATATCGCAGCAGCACTGTCCATCCATTACTACTCTTTCTCTTCTGTTGTGTAAATAGGACTTTATCCAGTTGTACAATCTTCCACTCACATTGCAGTTTATTAATTTCCATAGCAGATTTTTTTTCCAAACTTTATCAGACGTTTTCATCAGGTCTTTCCATGATAAGGTTTTTGTCTTCGAATGCGTTCTCAATCTGTAGAGAGAGAGATAGGTCACTTGATCTTTTTTACTGTAGTATAGCCTAAAACGTTCTTGTTGTGGAGCCAGGTTTTCACTTTCTAGGTACCATTTTACCCTGAGGTCAATGATCTGTTCCATAGTTTTGCAGAGGCAGCTAGTGAGACTGATTAGCCTGTAGCTGGAGCACTGTATCGCTGTTTTCCATGACTTTAGCACTGGTACAGTGCTCGCTTACTTCCAGATATTGAAAAATCCAACAGTTTTCCCATTGCTGCCATTCCCAGGTTCTTGATCATTTCATTGGACACTCCATCTGGTCCTGGTGATTTCCTTGGTTTAAGTTTACTGACTGCTAGATCTAACTCGCTGCGTGTGACTGGTGCGTCCAAGACCTCCACTTTTCTGCCTTGTTCCTCTTCTTTCTGTAGGTCAGTGGGCACCGTACGCTCTTTCTCTGGATGGATATCAATGTTGCAGTCTTGTGCAAACATGCGAGCAAAGTGATCTGTTACCTGCTTACCTGTAAGGATTTTCACATCCTCTATTAGTGTAATCTTTGTATTTCTTCCAGTACTCTCATCATTTAACTGTTTGATTAGTTTCCACAGTTTGCTTCCATCCTTTTCAAAGTTTAGGGACTCTGTTTTCATTCTCCAACTTTCCCGTCTGGCTTGCAGCTTGGCTCTCTGAAATTTGGCCTTAGTCTGTTGGTAATTGTTGTGATATTCTTGGCATGGTCTATATTCTGCTGGCTTTCGAGATGTTTCCACGTCATTATGCAAATTTTCCAGCTCACTTACCAGTGTGGTTTATAGTCCCTACGAGCTCCTCTGGGAATGGTTTCTTGGGCGGCCTGAAGGATATAAGCATTGAATTCCTTCACTATGCTGTTAATATCATTACCTTCTATGGACACCTGTCCCACCAGGATACTTGAATGATGTCTGTACATTGTCCAGTTTGCTTTTTTATAGCTCCATCTAGGGAGAGAATTTTGGTGTTAATTACTTCATTTTCTACTGTCAGGAAGACTGGTCGATGGTCGCTACCTCCAGGTAATTTTCTAACTTTGCGTGTAATGTTCCATTTCAGGTCTGGAGAGTGGAATGCCAGATCTGGTGCTGAGGTTGTATGCCAAGCGTTTGAGTAAAATGTTGGGGGATCCATTGACTGGTTGATCAGGAGAAGTCCATTATCATCCTGCCAGCTCTCAATTTCCTCTCCTCTCTTGTCTATGTGGTCATAGCCCCAGCTCTGGGAATGGCTGTTAAAATCGCCACAGACCATCAGTCTTTCTTTATGTGGGATTGTTTCCAGAGCAAGTGGGTGGTCATTAGGGCAGTAATAGTTAAGGAGGTGGAAGTCTGTATTACTGATTTTTAGATGGATCATCTGGTATTCGGCTCCTTCCATGTACACTCCCACCTGGCTTGCGCTGATGTTATTCTTAACAAGTGTGAGTATTCTTCCTTTTCTTCTGTCCTGTTGGTCTGATCTAAAATACTGGTAGCCTCCGATTTTAAAGGCGGTATCTTTGGTTAGGTGTGTCTTCTGTATGCAGAATATAATTACCTGCTCTGCAAAGAGTATGTTCTTTAGTTCCACCTTTTTGCAATAGCCATCTCAAATACTGCTGACACCCTCAGCATTCGTTTAAGTTCTTTCTTTTTGGCAGTTTGCTGCTGTTGTATTTTCTGGCCAGTAGCTCTACTCTCATGTCTCCTGGCTCCACAAGACGAACTGAGAGGACCTCCAGTAGCAATGGGTGGACCCTTTCGAGGCAGAGGACCCGACACTGCACCTGCATGATTAGTCTTCACAGGGCGAGCACTATGTTTAAAAACTGCAGATACGGACATTTCATTAGCGATAATGCGTGGTACCCTGATTTTTGAGATGCGACTTCTGGGTGGGTACCTACGACAGCGCTTTTCCTTGCTAGGGCAGACTGTGGTCTTGCTCGGACTGCCATGAAGACAGTGTGGCTGGCCTGGCCAAAACTTTGCCTCTGGTGTTTGTACTTAAGCCTCTTCTCCGCGATAGACCCAGCGTGCAATGTTGGCTGGCCAGACGGCTTTGGGACAGTTCCACAGAGACACTTCTACCTTGGGAAGAGGAACCCGATGAGTGTCTCAGCGGTATCCATTCCCTGCGAGGCAGATAGTCTGCTGGCTCTGTTGTGTTTACCTAATTCTGATAGCCATTGTTGTAAAGACCCATAGGCTTGTCACGTCCTGAATGCATTGGTTTCACACCAGACTTTCCTCATCCCCGCCAGAGATCTCCATGTCCCCATTCGTCTGCCAACCTGACATTACATTTTACAAAACTAACAATTACAGTTTGTGTTGATTGCCACAGGTTTCTGGACTGCGGAAGTAGGTCAGAGTTTTTAAGCAATCAGATCTATGTTCCTTGTCTCACAAAGACACTTAAGATATTTATCACAATTGTTCCCTGGGGATCAGAGACTATGGAAATAGAATCAACGTATCAGTTCAGAATTCCCCAATCATTACTAAAAGAAAGTAAAACTAAATCTAAAAGTTTTGTTTTCTGTCGTTCATTCACTGCACTCTGATGCAGTTCTGTATACACGTGAACACCTCCATATGTACTTTCATTCACTGGCTTTGATGTGTGTAAATGCTTTCTAGTGCGTCTTTCTTTTCAGGCAAATATTTTCTAACTTTATGAGTTATCAGTAACACACTGTGCCTAGAATACAATGTTTACAGCTGGATCAGCTGGAGTACAGCAATTGGGGAATAGAACCCACGCCTGCTGGCATAAGAAACAACTCACTAACGATTCTGCACTCATACGCTAATTTAATTCAACGAACA
Source organism: Achatina immaculata (assembly GCA_009760885.1). Taxonomy (NCBI): domain Eukaryota; kingdom Metazoa; phylum Mollusca; class Gastropoda; order Stylommatophora; family Achatinidae; genus Lissachatina; species Lissachatina immaculata. The sequence goes on from CM019717.1 coordinate 28,688,214, forward strand.
GTTGATTTAATAAACACACCCCAAGGCTCTCTCGCCCTATAATTTTATATGACGTAAACGGAGCCATACAGGAATAATTAGAGCTGTAATTGGTCTAAAACATCGATCTGTGAACTCTCGAGGGTTGCCACGAGTCATGTGGGGATCCATAGATCAACTCTAGATCATGTGAAATGTTCCATAGATCAAATCTAGATCATGTGAAATGTTAGACATGTCTGAAGATTTTAATACCGTGTGTCAAGAGGGCATACCTGGGGACTGGGAGAGGAGGAGCAAATGAAGAGAATGGAAGTAAATAGGTTCAGTTTAATGTATGAATTTCTGGATCAGTTCTTTTGACCTGTTTCATTAATCTCTTTATTTACATCATCAAATCTTTAACTCATTTCATTATTATCTAGATCTATTTCATTGATACCTTCATTTAACCCATTAATCTCCAGTGCTTTAACTCTTTCACTGTTAGATTAATTTCCATGCACTGACATAACGAATTTTAATAAAAGATTTTATCAGAAGGAAATGGGAAAGGAGCTGTTTTATAATTTAAAATATAGATTGGGTTATACATTTTCTACTTTTCATTTATTTAGACTTTTAATAAATATCGATCCGAGGACCGATTCGCATAGGCGTGCAAGATCTACCAACACTGCCATGGCTATTCTGAGTGAAGGAGTTAAAGTAGTGAAATTACTGACTATGGTGACCTGTTTACTTGGTGTGACTTGTGTCTTTCTTTGCTATTGTCAGTGTTTTTTTGGGAAGTTGTTTCTTATGTTGATCAGCTGAATTTACTCAGACTACTTCACTTTTATCTACGAGCGCTCTTGTCTGAGTTACATGACCTCATATTCAATTTATAATGATAAGTAATTACAATATAATTATTAAGTATGACAGAAAATAGTAATACGCGTTATGTCTGTTGTAAATAAATTTGGCGGGCTAGCCTCGATTAAAGGAATTCAAGTTCACAGACTTTGATTAAAGATTTTCAGAGGAGAATCAATGATTAAGGAACCTCAGTAAGACGAGTTATCGTCTAACCGCAACAAGGCAGTTCATTAACCAACAGAAAGTGAAGCATCAGTTATTAACGCATTCCTTTCGATGATTTTCTGCATTATCTTGTGTTCACTATGTGCCTTCGCATAATTAAACAAAGCATTTTATCCCGGTATTCTCTTTTGCCTGTGGGATTTCATAGTGTTGGTGTTACCTCTGATTCTCATGCTGGACAAAAATTGTACAAGTTTCGATGTTTCTGTTATGCTTCAGTGAATATAATAGTAAAGAGAAGACAACTCAATGAGAATAATGGATGTATTTAAATGGGAACCACATTAAAAGAAAATTAAAGGATTATTTTCATATTCTTGCTAGTGATGAACATCGCTGGTATCGACTTTATTGCTTGTTCTTCCAGTTAAATATCTCTTTTGGACGATCTAATTCTGTCATTTCGAGAAATAAAGTCAAATTATTATTAACATTATTCTTCCCGTGTACTTTTTCTGCATACATTATTGTTGTTTTTAAAAAAAACATTTTTCTTTCTTAGAGTGGCAAGTCTAAAGTGGACTATCTGTCCAAGTTATTTTGTCTCTAATGACAACGTCAGCAGGTTTAGATTGTTCTCAGTCGTGATCTAATGTTTTTGCTGCTAACTATGTCAGAAATGTTGTTGACATCAGAATCTGGTCACAGATTGTTTCCTGCCAGTTTCAAATCTCAGTGGAAGTGTGTGCCGCTATTTTCTTATATATTTTCCAGCGTCAAAGTTTAGTTCCTCTAAGGAAAATTACTTCCTTCGTGGACGCCAAAAGGAGTTGGTGTCTTTAACTCCAGGAATGATAAGCAAAGAAAAAAGCATCCGTGTGTAGCACTCGTTGTGTCACATTACAGTATATAGGATATATGCGTCAGATATTTATGCCTGACTTTTTCAAAAAGATAAAAATTGGAGAGAGAGAGAGAGAGAGAGAGGTTGGAGCATTGTTAGAAGACCCAGAGTTCAAATGTCAGAGTTAAAGTGTGGATGAGACAGGAGAGGACATGACATGACAAGACATGACAGGACATGACAGGACATGACAGGACATGACATGACAGGACAGGTTGTGGGTTCAGGGTTGACCCCTCGTACTCCTCCCAGTCGAAAAGAAATCACATTCTCACTGAGAGAACCAGCGCTCTCTTGCACATGACAACAACAACAACAACAACAACAAAGTAGTTTTACTGAAATGGTACTGTACATTCAAAGTGCCTTTTACTAAGAAATATGTCAATAACCCCTCTATAGAAATACAACTCACAGTCTTATTCAGATCTGACAGGATCAACCGACAAACAAGAGCCCTTTCCACAACTTCTCCACTAGGAAGTAACGCCATCTTTAGCTAGTCTGCCATCTTGTCCTTCCCTTCCTTTCTTTATGCCTGCTCAACTTTTTTCTGACTTTTAAAACAATTTTAAATTTGAACTGGCCAACCACGAGGACTTGAATGTCTCAGCGGGTAAAACTAACTGCGCAATCATGGGCAGAGAAAAACAAGGAAAGGTAATGCGAGATCAGGGTGTGCTGTGGTATATCAGAAATAGGGGACTGGCAAGAGGGAGAGAGATAGAGATGAGAAAACCTGATGAGGAAAACGTGAAAGAGGAATTAGTGCCCACGAATGAGGCACTAAAAAAACACACAAAAATATAGGAGAGGAGTAGAGTAAGAGTGTTTGGAGGAGCATAGTAAGAATGCTTGCTAACATATAGAAGTGGGTTATCTGGAATTTAATCCATATGAATAAGGTCACCAGCCTTAAAAAAGCGTTTTTGCCTGAGCTTTGTGAATATTCTCGTCTGAAAAGCAAGTCCAGATATCTATAGCTAAAATGTATTTGTGCTCCTGTGTGATCCTCCAAATCGTAATGTTCAGCTACTGTTTTCAGTGCCTCATCAGCGATAGCGGCGATATCTTACTGAAATCTGCCTCGCACAGCTAGACCTGGCTCTTCTGTCTACACCACAGTACATTACGTGAATATTATTGCATATATTGCAAGTCAAGTATGACGAAATTGATTGTAGTGGAAATTTCTAGGGGTGACGAAATAACAAGTTGAGAAATTACCAGAATACTGTTAATGTTATACTAACTTATTTAATATTACCTTTATTTTGTTAATCATTGCTGCTTGGCAGATTGACCCGTGTAAAACATACAACATTGTTTTCATATATTATGTCCTCAAATATTAACAAAGACCAACATTTACTTAGATAAAAAATAGCGACCAGTTGGCTCTTCGTCTTCATCCGGCAACATCTTTGGCCATATCTGACCAAGAAACTTCTTTCTTTGAAAGTTTTCTCTGGTTTTCTTTCTCTCATCTAATACTTCTTCACTTCGCTGGAATCGATGGCTCAGGATGTCTGCGGTGATCATCCGTGTAGTCCTCCCAGAATCTTGAGCCTGCAGCCTTTAATATCACGTCTGTATTTATCTTTGAACAGCAACTGAAGACCTCATATTGCTCGTTGTCAGCTGTCTGTTCAGAAAGAAACCAAGCACTGAAACGAGATATGATTCTATGGTACCGAAATCTTTCTTTTCTCATTTTGTATGGAATGTGCAGTCATTCACGGCAGGCAGTTTTTGAGTGAATGCAAAAGTCATTCACCATTTCTTCTGTGTTGGAACTTTTCTTCTGGATGTTACAAAATTACCGTGGCTCTTATCTGTAACTAAATAGTTAACCAAGCAGAGAACAGAACTTTCATTATTACCTAAATAATTCAGATAAAAATTTGTTATTCTTAATTGGAGCCAGTCCACGAAGACATAAACCATTTATCTGTAGGACACTGATGCTATTATTCCAGCAAGAAATAAACCATTTATCTGTAGGACACTGATGCTATTATTCCAGCAAGACATAAACCATTTACCTGTATGACACTGATATTATTATTCCATGAAGGCATAAACTATTTATCTGTAGGACAGTGATATTATTCCATGAAGGCATAAACCATTTATCTGTATGACAGTGATATTATCCCATGAAGGCATAAACCATTTATCTGTATGACACTGATATTATTATTCCATGAAGGCATAAACTATTTATCTGTATGACACTGATGCTATTATTCCATGAAGGCATAAACTATTTATCTGTATGACAGTGATATTATTCCATGAAGGCATAAACCATTTATCTGTATGACAGTGATATTATTATTCCATGAAGGCATAAACTATTTATCTGTATGACACTGATGCTATTATTCCAGCAAGAAATAAACCATTTATCTGTAGGACACTGATGCTATTATTCCAGCAAGACATAAACCATTTACCTGTATGACACTGATATTATTATTCCATGAAGGCATAAACTATTTATCTGTAGGACAGTGATATTATTCCATGAAGGCATAAACCATTTATCTGTAGGACAGTGATATTATTCCATGAAGGCATAAACCATTTATCTGTATGACACTGATATTATTATTCCATGAAGGCATAAACCATTTATCTGTATGACACTGATATTATTATTCCATGAAGGCATAAACCATTTACCTGTATGACACTGATATTATTATTCCATGAAGGCATAAACTATTTATCTGTAGGACAGTGATATTATTCCATGAAGGCATAAACCATTTATCTGTAGGACAGTGATATTATTCCATGAAGGCATAAACCATTTATCTGTATGACAGTGATATTATTCCATGAAGGCATAAACTATTTATCTGTAGGACAGTGATATTATTCCATGAAGGCATAAACTATTTATCTGTAGGACAGTGATATTATTCCATGAAGGCATAAACTATTTATCTGTAGGACAGTGATATTATTCCATGAAGACATAAACTATTTATCTGTAGGACAGTGATATTATTCCATGAAGACATAAACTATTTATCTGTAGGACAGTGATATTATTCCATGAAGGCATAAACTATTTATCTGTAGGACAGTGATATTATTCCATGAAGACATAAACTATTTATCTGTAGGACAGTGATATTATTCCATGAAGACATAAACTATTTATCTGTAGGACAGTGATATTATTCCATGAAGACATAAACTATTTATCTGTAGGACAGTGATATTATTCCATGAAGGCATAAACTTTATCTGTAGGACAGTGATATTATTCCATGAAGACATAAACTATTTATCTGTATGACAGTGATATTATTCCATGAAGACATAAACTATTTATCTGTAGGACAGTGATATTATTCCATGAAGACATAAACTATTTATCTGTAGGACAGTGATATTATTCCATGAAGGCATAAACTATTTATCTGTAGGACAGTGATATTATTCCATGAAGACATAAACTATTTATCTGTATGACAGTGATATTATTCCATGAAGACATAAACTATTTATCTGTAGGACAGTGATATTATTCCATGAAGGCATAAACTATTTATCTGTAGGACAGTGATATTATTCCATGAAGGCATAAACTATTTATCTGTAGGACAGTGATATTATTCCATGAAGGCATAAACCATTTATCTGTAGGACAGTGATATTATTCCATGAAGACATAAACCATTTATCTGTAGGACAGTGATATTATTCCATGAAGACATAAACTATTTATCTGTAGGACAGTGATATTATTCCATGAAGGCAAAACTATTTATCTGTAGGACAGTGATTATTCCATGAAGACATAAACTATTTATCTGTATGACAGTGATATTATTCCATGAAGACATAAACTATTTATCTGTAGGACAGTGATATTATTCCATGAAGGCATAAACTATTTATCTGTAGGACAGTGATATTATTCCATGAAGGCATAAACTATTTATCTGTAGGACAGTGATATTATTCCATGAAGGCATAAACCATTTATCTGTAGGACAGTGATATTATTCCATGAAGACATAAACCATTATCTTTGGGAAACCGATGTCAGTATTCCAGAAAGACAACCATTTATCTATGGAAAACTAATGCCGATATACCAGTAAGAATGTCTCCTTAAATTTACGTTCAAGCTGAACATTCAGGGAGTCAGTGTTAGAAGTTCAAGGCCAAAATAAGATTATTAATACTGAACAATGACTGCCTGCTCTATTGTGTGATAATGAAAAAGAATTCATTACATTTACCTTAAAGAAAACAAGAAGACATCCACAAAATTCGTTGTGTGTTGAAAGAAATCGAAAGTTAAAACTGAATGAAAATGATATTCTATATTTCTTAACTTCGCTACGTTTTTTGCTTTCTTAATGACTGTTTAATAATTACATTTAAAAAATATAAAATGTGTATTTTAATGTAAAATAAAACTAGTAAATAAGGAATCGTTTTTTTTATGTTTAAATAGAGAATTAATAATTGCAGTTTTTGCTGATACTAGTTCTGGTTATGTAGTTTTGAAAATAACTATTGTACTTGTATCGTAAAAAATCGCCTTGAAAAGTTATTAGCTGGTCTGTATAAACTATGAAAAAATGTAGAAACAGCTTTATTACTTAACGACTACAAAGTTATGACATTTCGGCGTGAGCCTTAATCATACAAAAACATACAGGACGAAGAAATAGAGAGAGGAGATAAAGTATAGATTCACATGAATACTATTAAAAAGAAGAAAAAAAAATCAAATAGAGTACTTAGCTGTAAATTGTAAGGTGTGGTTTGTCCGGCGGTGTGTGTCAGGAATATATTTAGTAGAACGTGGATACTGTTTAAATGGGGACCTGTGATATGTGGTGGGTGGGTTGTAACTGAGGATGGTGGATGGGTATAGCAGTATTCGTGTACAACATAGTAAGGGCATTATTATAGGTTTTTCTTTTTCAATTTTCTCCTGTTGAGATCCTTCGAAAAGGTCACGTGGGCTGCAAAACCCGTGACAGGAAATTGTAGGGGCAAGGCTGAGTCCGTGGAGTTTTAGTCTTGGTTTGAACGTGTAACTTTGTGGACGTTTTTTTTTTTTTTTTGGAGCTGTGACATGTCTTCGTGGAACATATGAACATTTTATTTGTACGTATGAATGGACTAGCCACATGGCAGGGATAACCAGCCGGCAGTCGACTTTAATGTTATTTTTATCAGCATTATCATCCTTCCATCAATAAATGTTCCAAGTCACCGTTACCCAGGATTTACTTGACTATCTGTACCAGTTGTCGTCAATGCGAGGTTTTGAAGAACCTGGATGAGAAGTATGTCTGGAACAGTGTTTAACTAATCCAGCAAGTGAGAGCGAGAGCTGGAATTCTGTGTGTAACTAGTCCAGTAACCTCAACTCTCGAAGATTCAAGATGAAAGTCTACCCTGTATTGCACGGGCGTAACATGATCACTACGATACGATACGGCCTAAGTAAAGCCCCCATGAACAAGACCAGAAAAGAAGACCACAAAAATCCTATTATATGGGGAACCGGGGAGGGGAGAGAGAGTGATACAATGTTGACCTAGCCAGGAGAAATAGATGATTAGGGAAGAGGGGTTGCAAATTGATGCTGTGAGGAGGTTTGACAAGTAAGAAGGGGTGGAGCTTAGGGGAAAGGTACTATAATGATTGAAGAGAATGTTAAGTGTAGCCGAACAGCGAGTTTAACCCATGTGGCTCCAGTGTCCCATAATTTTGAATGCAGCGGTTCTCAAGTACCAGGCGGCTTGTATCATCTGCGTGAAATTGTTTGATGGTTGTTACCAGAAAATCAGATTTGCCTCTGTGGTTGGGACCATTGAAATGATTTGGGACTGGTTTCGAAGCATGCTGGGCGATGTCGTACAGATGTTTTTGCATGCGGTCCCCTAGTCTGAGGCCAGTCTCACCAATATTCGTTATCCTGCATCTTTTGCAAACTATGAGAAATATCACATTACGGGACTCTCATGTGAATCCCTCATGAAGAATGAGGATAGTTTTGGGAAAGGTGATCGTTTTCGTTTCCCAGACTACAGGGCAGGTAACGCAGCGGGGGTGGTTACATTTTCTGGTGCCAACATATGTAAGGCTCTGCTTCAAGTGGCTGTGGACGAGAATGTCCTTAAGATGTGGCTCACGTTTGTATGCCAACAGGGGTGGATCAGAGAAAATGTCACGAGTGTCGCGGTTGAGTTGGATTATCGGCAAATGACGATAAAGAATTTTCTTAACCATCTGACCATGCAGGTGGAAAGGCAGTACTAACTTAACTCTGTCAGATGGAGTAGCAGGCTTTTTCCTGAATACTTCTTTGCGGCTCACTAGTTGGATACGGTTGAAGGCTTCACGAAGGATCTTTTCTGGGTAGTGGCGATGACGGAAAAATTCTAATAACTTGTTGGACTGATCTATAAAGTCCAAATTATCCCGACATATGCGGCGAAGACGGAGGAGTTGGGAGTATGGAATGGAGTTCTTACAGGCTTCAGGATGGGAGGATGTGTAAAATAAATAAGTGTGGCTGTCGGTGGGCTTGTAAAATACAGTGGTGACAAGGCTGTTTGTGCCAATAGAAATTTTAATGTCTAAAAAATTAACCGACTTGTCCGAAATTTCAGAAGTGAATTTTATGTTGTTACTGAGTGAGTTGGCGAATTCAATAAATTTTTTTAGTTCTTCCTGTGGCATACTTATGATTCCAGTGCCATCATGATGCAACAAAACATTGTCGATGAATTGTGAATAGATGCATCAACCGCAGGGTCATCTTGCGTACAACCGAGAGGCCTTCAAGATTGCTGTGAGGGAGACAAAGTTCGTCAAGGGACATGCTAATGAATAAATGAATGATTTTTGCTGCATTAGTCATTTAACTTCTTTGTATATTGGTAATTTAACTCCAACTTTTTGCTACACTGGTTGTTTAACTCATTATTTGTGTTACAGTGGTTATTTAACTCCTTTGTACTGCAACACTGGTTATTTAACTTCTTCTTTGTGCTACTTTTCATTCACCCCCTTCCTTGCCCTGCTTGCTTCGTCTTCTTCCTTACACATAATGAAGTGTTGTGGGGGCAATTAGACCTCATCACAGAGTTGGATTTATTACACATAAAGAGATATATAAAGTTTTTGTTACCTTCTTCAGCCAATTCCCCCAACGGCGGCCTTCCCTTATGTTTCGTCTTTTCCCAGAAGAACTGTTTTCTGTGGTAATCTGCTTGGCCATGACAGTGTAACGTAATCAAACCATCTGCCACGTTTTTTTTTTTGTTGTTGTTGCAGTTTAACAACAGTTGTGTTACTTCATCTCTTTGCTGTGATTATGCCATTTCCTAAATCGACTCATCTGGCTACATTTAGAATTCTCCTCAAATACAGTATTTCATTTCTGTTGTACTGATTTCTCTTTATACTGCAGATGTTAGTTTCCGTGTTTGACATTGATATCACAGAGCTGGAATGAAGATTTTACTGCAAAACTTTTTTTGCATCGACAAAAAAAGTATCATTTCTTCAGTTTTCTGATTTGCTTTATTGCTTCTCTGCCTTCAGTTTCACTATCAGTTTTGCAGAGAATGATTCTCTGTTACCTAAGTACTTGGATTTGTCACTCGCTCGCTGATTGGGCGATTTCCACTCCCGGAGTTCACCCACTCTCAATAAAAAGTGGGTATTAGGGTTAACGCTCTGGGAAGGAAGAGGAATGACGTAGCTAGCTACGGAGTGCGCGCTGATGTCGACACTGGTCAGTAGTTTCTGGTCAGCTGTTGACTAGGCAACAGAGCACGTATGGTTTAACCGTGTGCTATGACGCTTTGGTTTCACAAGTCCTATCTTTTAAATTTGCTTCATTCGTTTCAGATGGTTAATTGCCATGAATGCTCTTCATCAGTAATTGTTATCAGTTACTATATAGTGAATCCTCTTCATCAGTAATTGTTATCAGTTACTATATAGTGAATCCTCTTCATCAGTAATTGTTATCAGTTACTATATAGTGAATCCTCTTCATCAGTAATTGTTATCAGTTACTATATAGTGAATCCTCTTCATCAGTAATTGTTATCAGTTACTATATAGTGAATCCTCTTCATCAGTAATTGTTATCAGTTACTATATAGTGAATCCTCTTCATCAGTAATTGTTATCAGTTACTATATAGTTCATCAGTAACTGTTATCAGTAACTATATAGTTCATCAAATAGAGATTACAAATTTCGTTATTACCTAAATAATTCAGATAATTTTTTTTAAAGTTTGCGTTTCTTCTCTAGCGATGTACGTAAGTTCCGCTTGTGCTTTGGTTAATTTAACCCCGTCTTATGCTGCATCATCTCAACCGTTCAAACATTAATATGTGTTTATTTTTGTTTACTTCTTGTGAGTCATTATACTGAACTTAATAATACATTATTTAATTTAAAAATTAATATGAAAAAATTAGAGTAATTCAGAATTCAAAGCAAATCCCTTTTAAAGGGGAGATAACGGCTGATTACAAAAATCAAAACAAGGAAGTGATATAACAACTGAGCTGGCGGTTTTCTTGTAAACAGAAGTTCTCATCATGCCATATGAAAACTACATCTCAAGCTTGTATATGTTTACAATACAGATATAGTTTTCTTATTTTTACAATACATATATATTTCCCTTATATTTTCAATACAAATATAGTTTCATTATGTTTATAATACAGATATAGCTTCCTTAGTTCGGAAAATGCCAACAATTTCAAGAGATATGATGGGTCCACAAAAAGCTATTAAGACACCAGTTCTTGAGAATGCCCTGTACTGATGTCACTGTGAATAGAGACACCGCAATAATTGTTTCACTGCGGAAATGTTGGCACCTCATTCTGGAATTAGTAAGAGAAGCAAAAGCAATTAAAACGAAACTTTTTTTGGGGGAAGTTTTGGCAGAGCAGTAGGTAAGATCAAGCGAGAATTAAGTAAATTAGAAAGTGAGCACTAATTATGAAACCCACTTGTAAGAATAATCAGCTGCTCCTTGGCTTCTTGGGAAAAACTAGCTGTCTTCTTCTTCTTCTTCTTTTTCTTCTTCTTTTTCTTCTTCTTCTTCTTCTTCTTCGTTCGAGGTTGTTTGTCCCATCAGATCTTGATCCTTGTTGACATGGCAAAGCCCGCAGTCCTCTTCAGATCCTGATAGGAGTCCCAAACATGTGTCCTCTGGCCATGTCTCACGCTTCAGTTCTGCATGGTTTGGGCACTCTTGTAGGATATGTTCTGGAGTATGGGCTCCGCTGCCACATGGACACTCGTCTGTGTGAGACATTTTGAGTCGATGCAGGTGGCTCAGTAGTCTGTAGTGGCCTGTCCTTAGGCGGAAGAGGATGGTTTGCTGATGTCTTCGTAGTTGGTGTATTGGATCTGGTTCATTTGAGTTGCTTTAAATCTTCATAAAAACATGCTAGCTAAATCGTGGCGGGCTAAATCTTGATAAAAATACGCTGGCTAACTCTCTATAAAAGCAAGCTGGCTAAGTCTTGATAAAAACAAACTGGTTTAAGACCATTGATCGCGTTAACCTGCAATAACCGGTAAATTACCCATTAGTAACGAGAAAAAATCGAAACTTTTGGAACTCGGCGGTTCCTGTAACCGGTATATAGTATAAAAATGCCTAGTAAACAGATTTTTGGGCAGCGGGCTGATGATGCTAAATTTGCATAGAGGAGAATCAGTCAGTTTTGACTTTGGTTCATCGTGTAAGCGAGTTGTAAAGATTAAATCTCGCCGATAAAAATAAGTAAGGAAAAAGAAAAAAAAGTTCACACGAACATTTACTTTTCGCTGTTGTTTGCAAAGTGTGTTTAATTTTATATTTAATTAATTGGCTAAGTTTTGAGGAAAGCAAACAGGTTAAATCTTGAGAGAAAAAATGAATTGGCTAAGTTTTGAGGAAAGGGAACGGGTTAAATCTTGAGGAAAAAAATGAACTGGGGCTAATTCTTGAGGAAAGCGAATAAGCTGTCTATAGAACAGTGTCCAACATTTGTCAGAAGAACATCACGCTCTTCCCACATTCAACCCCCCCTCTCCAACACACACATACACACAGACACACACACACAGACACACACACCGGTATCTAAACAGAATAAAAAGAAATCTCATTAAATTCATTAAATAGATAAAAGCAAGCAATTAAATACACGGCCTGCACGAAATAAGCAAAAAGATGTTGAAATATTCAACAAATTCTCCAATTGTTCATCGAAACGTGTTCAGTCAATATCTGCCGGATTACTGATAGTAATTATTATTATTATTATGACGCAGAAAATTTTATTAGAATCTTTTGCATTCTTGTCCCTGATATTTTTTTATGAATAAAATCTTTTGTTACACGTAACATTTCTTATTCTTTATTGTTTGCTTTGCATATAATTTTTCATATAACCTTTTCACGATGTTAATTTTTCTTTTTAAGACCATTTTCTCCATTACAGCTGGCTGGATCTGAAATGTTACTACAGCATACAATCTCAAAAGACAGGGTTTTTTAAAAATTTCATTTAGTTAACAATAGGTTAATATTTTATACATTTCCGCTGTTGTATTTCCTCAATGGTTTGAATTATTTCCCTTGTTTTCGTCCAATTTTTTGTTTAGAAATGGGCTTGGAGAATCTTCTATAGAGACAAAAGTAGTGACAGCTGTACATACAGCGATTTGCTATTAGTTTCTCATTTTGCGTTTCTCTCGAAGCAAACTTTATCCTGACGCTCAATTCTCCAACATGAACATTGTAGTTTTGTGCGGAATTTGACGTTATTATATTGTCTGTGTTCACTGCAATGTCTTCACTCATAAGATACCGGGCCAATAAACATTGACAATAATGTCTATTTTGTTCAATGGCTGGGAAACGACAGAAACAAACTTGACAAGCACAGAAGGAATGATAACGAATGTGAATGAAGAGATGATCACAGGTAAGGGATTTGAAAATAATCTTACATCTTACTTACTTCCCATTTTAGTTCGCCAAGATTTCCTGTCCTCGGCGAGTTTCTCAATCTCATCAAGGGATTTTATGCCCACTGAACTGGCCTCTCTTAACAATGTCCTCTTTAGAGTTTCACGTGATCGACTTCTTTTTCTTCGGCCTGTTGTGTTCCACTTGATAACTTGTTTGTGGATCTTCTGATTGTTTATTCTCATCACATGATCGACATATGTCCATCTTCTTTCCTGATCACCCATGAGACAGGTTTTCGTTTGCTCATCTGTCTTATCTCTGCGTTGTTCTTGAATTTGTTCCACTTTATACTGAGAATTTTCCTTAGGCAAGAGTCTAATTTCTTGTTTCTTTCTTTAGTTGTTTTCCAGGTTTCACATACGTAAATGAAGGTGGATATAAGATATTTATGTAAGATATTTTTGTGCTTATAACTTTTGAATGCCGTATGTTCTCAACATCCTTGAAGGACAATAGTGCTTTTGCAATTCGAATTCTAACTTCCTTTCGCGAAGCCCACCTTTGGAATGCTCCACCAATTCATTGTTTTGTTAATACTACTTTTCTATAAATTTGTTAGTTCTGAATGAATGTAAGAATGCAAGTTTATTTCATGCTGTTGCATAAATCAGAGTGTGGAGTGTATGGACATGAGATAAATTTATTATTTATTTAGGTAATCATTTAATTGTGTCTTCATGATTATTATGCTCATTAACAAATGCTGAATGACTGTGACTGAGTGAAAGCTGTATGATGAAGGGCAGAATGTTAGACGGGCCTGCGTGCCCAATTCTTAACCCTTTAAAAATAAAGTATGTTCGTTCGTTCGTTCTGGTGTCACCATCCTAGTCTATGTATCTGCCGAGATGATTTACTTCTTCAACAGCTGTTCCTTCTACGTATATTTGTCCTTCGTGGTTAATGAAAAATTTCATAATTTTTGTTTTATCATTGTTAATTTCAAGTCTTATTTTACCAGCCATTGAAGACAAGGTATCTGTTTTTACTTGCATTGATTTCACATTGTCACCGATAAGAGTTATGTCATCTGCAAAATCAAGATCTTCCAGTTGGGTCTCATGTGCCCAATCAATGTTCGTTATACCTGTTGAGCAATTTTTCATTCGAAGTCTATGGCAATTCCAAAAAGCAAGGGAGATAATATACATCCTTGTTTCACGCTTGTTTCAATCTGGAGCCATTCACTCATTCTTTCTTTTGTGTTGACTGCATGAACATATCCATTGTAGAGGTCTCTAATGATGTTGACAGTCATAGATGATATTCCATATATTCTTAAAGTCCTCCACAATGATTCTCTGTGTATGCTGTCAAATGTCTTTTTAAAGTCATTGAAGTTCGGGTCTTTGCTTTTCAATGTGTTCTTCAAGTATTTTTCTTAGAGTAAAGATCTGGTCGAGACAGCTTCTCCCTTTTCGAAATCCTGCCTGATGTTTTCTCATTGCAGCATCCACTATATCTTGAATTCTATTCAGAATAACTTTGCAAAATATTTTTGGCACAAGGTTACTCCTCTCCAGTTATTGCAATAACTAAGGTTGTCTTTTTCGATATTTTGACAATAATTCCTTTTTTTCAATTTAGAAGGGGCTTTTTCTTCTTTCCAAACTTTATTAAATATTCTCTACTGTTTCAATTTCATGCAGTGTAATTTCATCTAGGTTGACATTTGAAAATAATACCAGAAAAAATACAATAAAGAAGGAAGATGATCGAGTCTGAAAAGGAATAGAGGTTTAGAAAAAGGTTGACGCCGAAACATTGGATGTTGTATGTTTTTCAATCATACATTCTCATCTTACTTTCGTGCTTTCTGCCATTTGTGTTTTTTTCTCACGTTCCCCATTCCCTCTGTCATTTTGTAAAATTGAACCATACACCTCTGTCAACCATTTTGTTGTACTGTTTCTGTTTATCTACTATTTCAGTGCCAATCAGGGAGTTTATGGTCTTATTTTTCTCTCAGTCTCCATTCCTTTCTTTTTCCTTTTGAGTTTCCCAGTGATTGCCACATCGTCTGATGACACGTGTACAAAATTATGATGTATTTTGCATATATTTTTTATTTTCAGTGTTCAGCAACTTCTTCAGCTGTTTCTTGGCCGTCTAGTGTTATTTGTTGCATCTTTCTTCCAGACCAGATTCTGTTTCATTCTTTCTTTAGGACATCCATTTATTTATTAGTAGCTTCATGTTCCAGATATCTGCTAGTGCTTTTAAAAAAATCCTAATGAATCATTTCTTTCTTGTTCTAATTATGCTCTTGCTTTTGTCAGTTCAGAAATTCAGAATCAGAATTTGGCATCATCACATTCGGGATAGTCTCATACATTCCTCGTCGCATTCTCCAACATCCACTAGTTTCTCTACTAATGGTTCTTGTCAAATGTTGGTCGTTGATTATAAGTCAAATGTTGGTTGTTGATTATAAGTCAAATGTTGGTTGTTGATTATAAGTCAAATGTTGGTTGTTGATTATAAGTCAAATGTTGGTTGTTGATTATAAGTCAAATGTTGGTTGTTGATTATACGTTTTCTCCCATCAAGTTCAGATTTTCTGCCAGCACCACTCGTCTGTCCTAACGTCGTCAGTCTCTGTACATGCACATTGTCCACCCACTCCCTCTCCTCATTCTCCAGCAGTATGTCCAAAACGGCCTTCACAATGTCTTTCTTGTCCGTTCTCAGACTGCCTTGTATTCAAGCCTGTCCAGCCAACCTACGAGGAGTGATTGATAAGTTCTCGGCATAAGGTACAAGGATTATTTGTGGACAACTTTTTGGGGTTATTTCTCAACACAGTCCCCTTGCAAGTTTATGCACTTAGACCAGCGATCCTGGAGCAAATGGATCCCTTCTTTGTACAAGTTAGTATCTTGTGCCAGTAGAAAATGGTCTACAGCATGAATGACATCATCATCTGAAGCAAATTTGCGACCACTGAGCTCCTTTTTTTGAATTTGGTAAACAGGTAATAGTCCGAAGGGGCCAAATCTGGGGAAAAGGAGGATGTTCAAGAAGTTGGAAGCTTCATTTATGAATGGCAACCATTGCCACCACCGACTTGTGAACTGGAGCATTGTCTTGCTGAAAGATGACTCCTCTCGTTAATTTCCCTCAAAGCTTTTCCTTCAGTTTGACCCACAGTTGCTTCACGAGATTAGCGTAATAGGTCCCGGTGACCATTCTGCCCTTTTGAAGATAGTCTACCAATAGCAGACCTTCTGAATCCAAAAAAGGTAGAAATCATCACTTCACCTGCAGACAGAACCAACCACCATTGCTTTCTTTGAAGGTGGGGATCCATGATGTTTCACTGCTCTGATTGTTCTTTGGTTGAAAATGATGACCCCAAGTCTCATCCATAGTCATAAATTGCTGAAGAAACTTTTCAGGATCTGCAGAAAAATGGCCAGAATTGTCTCTTGACATGTTGAGACGCTGTCGTTTGTGATCAGCTCCAAGAAGTTTCGGGACCCATCGAGCAGAGACCTTTGTCATTTGAAGATCATTGTGAATAATGGCATGAACACGTACCTGGGAAATGCCCAACTCAGTAGCAATGTACCCCTCAGTTAGTCGTCGATCCTCTATTATCATGTCATGGATTTTACCGGTGGTTTCATCGGTGGTTACCGTTCTTGGTCTTTCTGGACGGGGATCATCATCCAAATTCTCTCTTCCACGTTTGAACTGAGCTGTCCATTTCTTCACTGTGCTGTAAGAAGAGGCACTCTTTCCTAGAGTCACTACCATATCCTCATGGATCTCCTTCTATGATAAGCCCTTGATGGAGAGGTAGCGAAAGATTGCTCGATGAGAAATTTTATCCAATTTCTCAATTTTTGCCACCCTTACCACTTCAGTAGCCTGTAAAAATAATGATTGCAGTTACTTTCTTGAAACTTGGTGTCTAATCTTACATTAACTTGATCTATAAATGTACATAATATCAACTGTGTGTTTCATGTAATTGTACCTTAGGCCGCGAACTTATCAATCACCCCTCGTATCAGCGAACTCATTTCCATGTACACCCGCATGCCCTTGACAGAAGATCCACGTTAATGCCCTCACATATGATTTTCCCAACAGGTTCACCCATTCTCTTCGAAGAAAATTCTTTTCAGTCTCCCTTCTCATTCTGTGAGTCCGCCATAGCAATACCGTGAGAAACGCTCTGATTTACCGGCCATTCAAATAACGTCGATTAAAGAGGACAACTAATCACAATCTCCATTCGCATGCTGGATGTAGTGACTGCAAAGTCGCGCGAATCCTTTGCTACAACATTTCAGTTTCAGTACTCGACAAAGCCCCACCCGCTTTTGCTTTCTTTAGTACCTGAGCCTTCTGTACATGTTACCAGATCTGAAGACCCACAGTGTCACTGGATTATCTCCTAGACCCGAAGTTAATTTGCAGCGTGCACCAAATCCCAGCATTCATGACGGAGCTGTACAACAACTTATGTTTTCTGAGGTTTGCCCTGTACTAAAGTCCAGTCCTGGCCTATTAAATCTCGCCCATATGACACACTGCCACGATTATATTCTCTGCTTCAGGCATCAGGGATATTCCTCGTTTAATGCTCCTGCCCTTTGCCAGCCGGAGTTCCTTAAGAAAGATTGTTGATACTGGTTACCTTGTGCATGTTGACCTGTGCATGTTAGTGTCTTAGTTTTATACTTGGCATATCAAGCAGATATCGCATGGCCATTACTGGAGTATCCCTGGTGCATCCAAAACCCATTCTCATGGCCTCTAGTTTGGTCAGCTGTGAATGAAGACAGAGTTAGTAGACCAACAGCAGAGTCCACTAGCGACACCACCAGCGCTTGCATGTTTTGCTTTTGTTCAGTTATTGATGCATAAAAGTTTTAAGCATGATTATATCACCGCACTTGTACACCATTCGTGCTAGAAAATAATCCAGTCTTGTTATCAAAGCAAGTTGCACGTGAAAATACTGTCTCTCTATTATCTCATTTGATTAAGTTTCTACGGCCGTCTCTGACTCACGATATAGATGCATTAATCACCAAACGTCTCATCTATTCTCTAGTTTTAAAGTGTTCCAATGAATCGTAGTTCTAATGGCTTCTTCATGCAACTATCACATTTTAAAACAGCACAGTAATCTGCTTTTCTTCATCCTATCGTGTTTGGTTTGGCCATATTTAAGTTTCTTAAATCCAAATCAAAGAGAGTTTTAGCATTCGATCGAACTAACAAACGAACAAACTAATAAACTGTTTTTTGGAAGGCTAAAGAATTTGGAAAGCAGGTCTGATCTGGCATTCTGCATTCTGTGAGATCCGTATCTGCAAAATATATTTCAGTCTAGCTATCCATTGAGTTTATAAAGGTGAGACATTAAAACATAAGGATCAAACGATATATAGACAGACAGGCAGATAGGGATTGACTGATCGATCTTTATTTCAAAAGGGTTAAGAATTGGGCACGCAGGCCCGTCTGACATTCTGCCCTTTATTATACATCTTTCACTCTATTCCAGACATTCTACAATTATGCTGTTCATATAACAAACATAACTAACACTGAAGTTGAAAGACGTAAAATAAAATATAACATTTACATTTCGCTCTTAAACATTCACTCAGTACAGAAGTAACTACATACATTATAAATGACTATCTACTAAACAAAATTTTCGGGACTATTCAGAAAACAATTAATTGTATTCCGTGCCTGTAAGAGCAGTTTAAGATAACTTTTAAGTTTTATAATTCATGGAGCCATGTAGTCGACATTAAACAGATATTGGGAAAGCTTATAGTTTTAGGAAGGAGTATAATTTATATTTTTTATATAGGATGGGAGGGTATTCCAAAGATGAGCAGCAGAATAACTAAGGCTTTTCTTGTAAAGATCAAGTCTAGGTTTTGGAAGACATATGTTGTTCAAGCGTTGGCTGCACTTTGGGCTAAATTTAAACAGGTTCCATAGGCAGATAGACATACAGACAGATAACATTGCTTCTGCCTTTAAGTTACAGAAATTTGTCTTTAATTGTCAGGTTACGGTTCCAGTTGGTAAACATCTGTGTACGCTTTTCTTCGTAGATTCGTGCGCCATACTTGATCTTTGGAATAACAAAAATTCTTCTAGAAACCTTCTAAGGCTTCTGTTACTGAGAAAATAATTTATAGCAAAAATATTTATAATCCTTATATAAAACGTTTATACGTATATAAAATCCTTCTTCCGTGGGCTGTTTGCTTTCTTAAATCAGATTAGTGTTATAGTTAAGAAATATTTCCGATGATATCCATAGTTTATGATGTATTTGTGACCAGTTTTCCTGTATCTGGCTCTTCTTTAACAATATTTACTTTAGGAAAGCAAGATATAGTATGAAACTCTCCAATGTTTCTAAAAAAAGAACATGGTAATTTTCAGGAAAGCAGAAAGCAAATAATACCAATCCTTTGAGTTAATGAAGTCTGGAGAAAATATATCAGGAAATAGTGAAGCGCAAATATTTCAGTTATTCCTGTTATTTCACAGCTGCTTTCCGTCCGCTCCTGTTTTCTTTCATTTTATGAAACAATGAAATGTTTTACCGGCCTAGAAGTTAGATTTCCCATAATTTGGATGTAGTTCTGCTAGGTCAGTCCCTTACCAGATATTAAAGTTTGGCGCGTGCATGCAAGCGGTGAAAACACCCAAAAAATAACAAGACGCTGTGTAGCATAACAAGTTCACATTAACTCTGAAAAACTATACAACTATAGGGCCGGCTGGGGAATATTCGAGTGACTGCATACGAGAGAGAGAGAGAGAGAGAGAGAGAGAGAGAGAACAAACTAATTTAAGAGCGGTGAAGAATTTTGGCAAACAGGCCCGTTTGACATTCTGCCCTTAAACATGCGACGATCATTCTATTCCAGACTTCGTAGATCAGACAGTACAAATATGCCGTGCGTGTAACAGACATAATTAAGACTGAAATAACACAACGTTTCCGTTTCACGCTTATACCTACAAGCATGAAGTAACTTAAGTGTAACACATCTATTCTCTCACAGTAATGGAAGTCTACCTATTGTTCAGTAAGAGAATTCAGTTTGAAATCATATACAGACAGACAGTCAGACATATAGACAGGCAGGCAGGTAGGAAGACAGGCATGGAGACAGACTGACAAACAGACAGACAGGTAGATAGATCAGAGAACAGGCCTCTTGAAAGTTGCTCGTCACACTGTAGTGGTATTCTCCTTTTTAAAAATGCCCCGTAATTTACCAAAATTCATCTGCTTATAACAAATTCAAGTGCCAAGTACTCTGGTAAAACTGGCTATAATCATTTTTTCCTTTTACGGCTCATTTACTTTACACAGCTTTGTTTACTTTACAGAACTTTACAAACAGTTTTTGTGTGCTCTTTACTCGTATTTTTTACTTCTTTTTGCAGGAAACAGCAGCTTTGTGGTTTCAAACACTGATATAAACCATATTTCTAGTTCTAGAGATAGTCTGGCCTCTACAAAACTTTCTTCATTCGCAACATATTTCCGCTTTCTTTCTCTTTATTTTTTTGTTGTAGAAGGGGGAAGAACAGGAATATCACCGATTTCTTGTTATTGATTGTAAGGTTTCCTCTTAAGATAATTTAAGTTGCTTTCTAGGTAGGCGCGTGAGTAGCAAAACGTTAGTGCGCTCGCTTCTCATGGTGAAGATCGTTGGTTGGGGTTCAGACGAATGCACCCCCCCCCCCCCAGGTCATCCAGATGGGTACGCCTGGAGCTGTGGAAGAAAAGCCGGCCAGGCTTGATGCTGACCACATCATCCTCTAGTGTGCTGAAAGATGAAGTACAATATGAGGGATAACACGTGATCCCTATGTGCTTTCATTTCATAACAGGCCTACCTTTCTTTCTACCTGTGATGTTGGATCGTTGTGACAGAATAAAACAGTTGAGGCCATTTTATAGAGGGAAAAAAAGGGTAACGTTAAATGATTCTTGGAATATCTGGCACATTTTCAACAACATAATTATGGAGTATCTATCATAACAAGTATAATCTTGTGAAGCTTTTTCTAACTCGTATTCTAGTTTCAGTTGTGTTTCAGCTGGACAGATCAACCCATTCCTGCTCTTTCTGGTTACTGGTTTGACGGTTTTAGTTACACTCCACTATAGCTCCGACTTTCTGTGGTAACTTTAGCTGTTCAGTTTCAGCGTCCGAATGAGCTCATCAGTTTGAGAATCCCGTCGTTTTATGGCCAACTTCTACTAGACGGAGAAAGATTTAGAGTGACGATTTTTGTTTAAAATCCAATTTATTTATACCCAACATATAAAAATGTCTATAAAAACGCAAAAATACAAAAATTCGATTTAAAAAAAATTAAATTAAATGAAGTCAGTAACCTCCCGTCTGGGATTTCGCTGTGAATGGAAGCTACAGACCTTGTTTTTCATTACTTGACATTAACCGAAGGTGCATCAACCTTAAATAAGATATGGGGATACAATTAAACAAAACCAGACTAGTGTTTAATCTGATCTAGGAAGACTGAAGTTCCAGTCTCTTATTTTAAAAATGCTTTACAGAGACGTTAAGACTATGAAGATCTTGTTCTAAGCATGGTTTGAATATATCGTGATAGTGACACAAAAGAATAAGAATGGAAATTTCCCCAGTATAACAGAGGTTGGAACACAAACAGTGTCATATAATAGAGCAGTGCGGGTCAAATGTGGTTCTGTTGCCTCAAGGAAATCTAAGATCTCTAAGACAGCCAAGCTGGTGATTAACCAGATGTTATTGTGCACTGAAATATTCATCAGTCTGCCGGTTCTATTAATTCTGCTTTGAGCTCTCCTCCGGCATAACCTTATCCCCCTGTCAAGCTAAAAAGTTCACGTCTTTGAACTTTGACCCAGCCTCATTGACAGACATTTCTTTTCTCATCAAGAATGAACCACAGGTTACATCTCATTTACATGCCATGAAAGATGTACAGTTAGAGCAGCCATGTCCTAGAGGTCTCTGTTTTCATGCATGATACTTCCACTATGGTCAAGAAGAATAACTTATAACAATACCAAATTCCTTGGTTAGTGTTTCATCTTCTTGAGTTTGCATAACAGGAAGAGAAAGGCGTGTGTAGGGCCAAAGAGAGAGAAGCAAAATCTGATAGAAAGATATCTGATCAGTTATAACGTATATACCAGTTTCCCGATATTCACTTGGGGGGGGGGGGGTTATACTCTTAAAGTGAAGGATTAATGAGCACTTGGCCACAGCAATCGTTACAGAGTGTACAGTTGATGCAGTTTCTCGCTATATATTGCACTTTACGTGCCCCCTTCCTCAAAGACTTACTGCTGAAGAGTACTGACGGTGTCTTCATATGGGGCCTCCTGTGAGATGATTTCAAACAAGTAACACAAAGTTACACATTGATAACGTAACATTTCCTGTATCATAAACACTTAGCAGGTACCCAGGTAAGACATATCAGGTAGACAGTCCACCAGTTGACACAGCATGTTACCAGCGTCATCGATGAAAGAAAACATCAGGTCAGTTCAGTGGCGGCTCAGGATGATGATGAGTTCATGATGAGTGATGGTAAATCAGGTTACATATAAAAATAATGATGGCATAACACAGATAACAAATTTCGGTGGTATAAATAACCATAGCCAAATGGAGCCACCAGAAGACAACGAAACACAAGTAATAAAGACAGTGCTGTCTCTCTCACACTTAAATGTTCACATCGTCACTCGAGCACAAAACACGACCTTTCTCACACAACGTTGGACACAGACTATCAAACTCAGACTAAACTAAAAATTAATACCTTAAAAATCGTGCTCAGACTTTCACAAATCACGTGCCTTTTCCAAACAACACATTAATTACACGCCGAATCTGAGCACAAGAGTCAAGTGGAACCAGAAATATAAACAAACAATCAGGGGCGTTAACTTTAAATGACACTTGGAAGGGAACTCACTCTGACAAACATATTCTGTTACAGTCTGGGGTTTTAATGTTGCTCCATACTCACCATTCCCCTGAACCAAACAGGTGAGGACTGGTGTACTAAGCCCACGGCTCTGGTGAGAGATTGGCCACAGTAAAAACTAATTGTAGAAGTTTATAACTAAAAGCAGAAAGACAGAAAGTTAAGAAAACTAGAAATGAGCTTCAGCGAAGAAAATTGTAACAAGGAGGGCAAAAAAGATGATTTTCTGTTGACTGCATGCACTGTACGTTCATAAACCAGAAAAAGTGTGAGGAAAAAAATCAATATTTACAGAGGGGGCAAAATTAACATTTAACAAGGAAAACTCAACACCTAATGATAACAAAATCAACATTTACGGAGAGGAAAAAATCAACAATTACAGGGGAATAACAAATCAGAATTACATCACTCTTCCTGTAAGTTTTGATGTTCCATTCTCATTTATTTTAAAATAAGCATATTAATTAGCAGTCAGGGTATATCTATACTGCAGTCAGGGTATATCTATACTGCAGTCAAGGCATATCTATACTGCAGTCAGGGCATATCTATAATGCAGTCAGGGCATATCTATACTGCAGTCAAGGCATATCTATACTGCAGTCAGGGCATATCTGTACTGCAGTCAGGGCATATCTATACTACAGTCAGGGCATATTTATACTGCAGTCAGGGCATATCTATACTGCAGTCGGGGCATATCTATACTGCAGTCAGAACAAGGTTCATCCTCCTCCTCGTCGTCATCCATCATCATCATTCTCATCATAATCAACAACAGCACTGTCAATATCATTTTCGTCATTATTATCACAGTGTCGTTATTATTTACAAAGCTGTCAAGAAAGTTAACAAAGTACAGTGAGTGTTCACGTCAGAACTGAACAACCTTTCAAAGTTGTGCAGTCAAACGCCAAATATAACATCTCTACAGTCATTCCTCAAACTCTCCTACCTTTGACCAACAAAAAGGAAAAAAACTTGAACAAAAATTGCGATCTGAATTTAAAATCCTGTTTTACATTCCAGAAGATTTTCAGCTTAAATTCATCCATTTTAAATCTTGACATTAAAAACACAAATGTCAAATACGTTCAAATAGAGTGGCTTAATCTCACAAAGGAAAAGCAAAATAAAGAAGTTCTGGGTATGGAAATCAAATTAGATGCAGTATCAGTGCAGATATTGGTTGCCAACAGCGAAATAAAGAGTGGTACATGCTGTACAAGGCAAAAATATAAGTGAAAAAGACAAAGCACATTAGGATTTAGACCAATGGTTTCCCATCTCAGGTCGCCTGGCAGGGTCAAGAGAAGATAATATAAGCCTATGTTCAGGTTTTATTGAGTCGTGGATGTCACATAATATTACTGGTTTAGGGGTACGGATCACGTACGATCCCAGGTCACGTACCATTTCTGGTTTAAGGGCTGAGAACTACTGTCTTAAGCCGACTCAAAAAACCAGAATGACTGACAGTGGAACCTCTTTGTTTAGAATGACCTTTCAGTTGTCTGATGACCTGAAGACAGTGTTGTAACCACGGCTAAAGAAAGCATGAATACGAAAATCAAGATATTTAAGATCAATGTTCTAAGTGTACTACTCTATGGAAGTGAATGTTGGAAAATCACCAAAACCATAGAAAACAAGTTGAAGTCTTTCCAGACTAAATGTTTACGAAGAATTAGAAAAATATTTTGGCCAAACACCATAAGAAATAACATCCTGTTGGCAGAGATGCAGATGAAGCCACTGACAGCAGTTATTGAGGAAAGACGCTGGCGATGGTTTGGACATGTGCTCCGAATGACTGACAACTCACTACCAAAAACAGCACTAAGATGGACACCACAGGGGAACAGAAGTAAGGGTAGACCAAAAGAGACATGGAGAAGAACAACAGAGAGGATGTTGAGCAATAGAAGGCTCACCTGGGCAAGAGCAGAAAAAAAGGCACAGGACAGGCATTTGTGGAAAACCCTTGCGGAAGTGCCCTGGGCACTTAAGGTTCAGAGAGAGAGAGAGAGAGAAAGTCACTCGCCTAAAGACTATTATTCATGTGATATTAAACAAAAACGAGGCTATGTAAACTCAGAAATTCTGTCGCTGTACATCAAAATCATAACATACGTGCTACTACTGGAATATCTACGAATGTCTAGTGAGGGCAGAACAACAGAAACCGCAATGACAATAAGCAAAGAAAGCTGGCATTGGTAAGCTCAGATTTCAAAACTTTTTAATGGCGAAAGATGAGCGTCATTATTGATAAAACTGAAGGTAAATAAAACAAAGGTTGACAGAAGTATATGGTTCATTATCTTCTTCCATGCAAGATTTCTGCCAGGGAAAAACATTTTTTTCTTAATTTATTTGTCTCTTGTACTGCTCCCGTGGCGGTGGAGTCTACTAAAAAAACAAAAGCTCTGCACACCCGTTACATTTTAGTTCAACCCAGGAATTAAAATAATAGACGGCAAAATCCGCTCCCAAACTGACACACTGTTGTGCCTCAACACCTTTGCAGTATCTGATCAAAGAGCATCAGTTTGCAGTTCAAAGGAGATAGAAGAAGAAATTGTAAGATCTCTCCCATTTATCTTTCCTGTTGTTATTATGTTTTCTAGCCCTCCTTTTCTCATTATGTTCAATGAATGATAACTGTCGTTTTCTTATGTATTCAATTAGGTTCCTTTCTACATTTGTTTTTGTTAGACATTCCCCGTTTGTCATCTTAGCTGTCCTTGGAAGTCTTAACATTCTTCTAATGAACCACATCTCTATTTCCCCTCTGGTGATCTTTCCATCGATCGGTTGATTGTTCATGATTTACTTCCATAGAGTGGGACAGCCTCAATTTTAGAACATTTTTTTGATATTCACTGACAGAGATACATTGCACAAGATGTTTCTCATTTGTTGGAAAACTGTTTTGGCTTGGTTTATTCTATTTTTTATTTTAGAGATATCTAGATTGTTAGATGTAAGCAATAGTATCAAGGTTGACCCTTTTACCTTAACATTGCATTCAGGCGGGTTTTTCTTTCGTGGCATGACCACGGTTTCTATTTCTCTCACTACATAGAACGAACTCTTTCTTTTCTCCTTCTGTCTACTACTATATCTAACAGACTCTTTTGTTTTTGGCTGTTAGTACTGTATCATTTGCATATCACATATTATACCCGTAGCCTCCAGCTCGAAGTTGTGGCTTATTTGTGATTTCCCTCGTGATACTTTCATTGTTCAGTGAGAACAGAATCTGTGAGGACATAACCTTTCCTAACTCCTTGCTTTATTGGTTGATATTTGAATATTATTTGTGTAAATAGATATGATTTCCCTATTTTCCGCCTCTTTTGCTAAGTCGTGTGCTATTTTTTGGACTTTTTTTTGTGGAGTGTTTTGTAATTATTATAAGTAGAGTGGAGAATCAATAGTTTCAGTGCATTAACCTTTTCCCATCCGATGTACAACAAAATTAACAAAACTGTAGGAGATTTGCCAGTCATTAGACCGATATCGTGAAATTTAGTTTCGTATCGTTAGTAGCCAAGTTAGCAAAAAATAGACCTGATCACACTGTTTCTGTTTCATGAATGTCAGAAACCGTAAAGAGTTTAGAAAACTGAGACTTTATTTCTGCAAACAACAGGAATAATAATGGCTTATTGTTGTCCCAGGATGTCTCGAGTAAGTAGATGTGGGCTGACGATGAGCATCATTTTTCTGAAAAAAATATTCTCAAGGCTGATTCTGTCAATGTTTAAATTCCATAATTGGCCACTGTAAAAACAAAC
This sequence comes from Achatina immaculata, assembly GCA_009760885.1. Classification (NCBI taxonomy): domain Eukaryota; kingdom Metazoa; phylum Mollusca; class Gastropoda; order Stylommatophora; family Achatinidae; genus Lissachatina; species Lissachatina immaculata. The sequence continues at coordinate 28,714,999 of CM019717.1, forward strand.
TATGTTTGTACTATGAGATCCATTATCTTCACGCTGGTGTCTCTTCTAAGCATAGGATAGCAAAGGGTTAATGACCACTTTTCAAGTACTTCATGCTTCGATAATTTCCAATAGTTTTCAGTCAGTCTAGCATCTGTTCTTTGTTTCAATAATTTCCCATCTTTTATCAGCTTACAGAGGCAGATACACAGCCCAGCTCCCAAACCCTGAGGAAGGGACAAATACTGGAATATCACTCAACAGTCGGACCAACTACCCTTACGATGACACTGAAGGAGGGACTCAGGACGACATAGATGGAGATCTGAATCTTCCAGCAGCGTTGGGAGACAGAGACGAGCGTCTACCGTTCTCTGTTGTCAGAAGAGGAGAATATCAGCCCAGCAGCCAGAGTAAGTTTACTTTCATCTCTCTGAGAAACTTTTAAAAGTTTGAGAGAATCAGTTTTTTTTTCTCCATAAACAGTTGTAGGTTCACAAATAAACATAGTGAACTCGCGAAAAAGCAGGGTGGTCGCCATGGGCAACACATTGACGCTGATCAGTATTGGGGGGGGGGGGGGGAAGAATAATTAGAAGAAACTAATTTCACCTAATTTCTTGACATTATTTTAGATGTAGAGTAGCATAGTGTTATCTTAACTGTTATATGGAGGAATATTTTTCGAAGCATAATTTTTGTAGCAGTTTCTTTTCAGTTTTGTACAAACTTACATAGAACGTTCCTGTCTACGGGGGGCGGGGGTGGGGTGGGGGGGTGAGTACTCTGGAATAAAAATGAGATTACGGCTCAAGTTTTGTATCTGTAACTATGAGAGATTTATGTAGTTCTCAGATATTTAGAAACCTTATTGATCCCAGCATCAATCTCGAGAAGCCATCACCGGAAATCCCGTCTGGATTATTCACAGATCCTAGATGTGTAAGAGTGGCCGAGAATGTTTTTGTGTTCGTATTACCAAAAACTCTGGGATGAGAATACAAATTTTGCCAATATAAAAAGTATAAGAAAATGTGAAGCTGATGTCAACTGAGGTTTCATATTTGGATCGGGTTAGTTGATGATAAACATGACAGGAAAAGAAAGGCAAAGATTTAGGTAGTCCGCTTGTATTTTGGAGTCAACTTCATAGTAGTCCGAGTGTATTTTGGCGTTAGCGTCATAGTAGTCCGCGTGTATTTTGGCGTCAGCTTCATAGTATTCAACGTGTATTTTGGCGCCAGCTTCATGGTTTAGAGAAGGCGGCAGTTGAAGTGCTATGTTGTGTTCATATGAAACGTCATAGTTTTATTAAAAGAAAGCCTCATCAGCAGCAGCCACAGATGCTTACAGCCGTCCACAAAACGTGGAGTAAACATTTTTACAAATAAAATACGCTTGATCACACACAGCTTCTCAGAAACGGACGCTGCGGACAAAAGTGACAGAAGATTCTGTGATAATTTAAGAGGGGGCTAGAATGAGATAAACAAAATGCTTCAGCCACACGAATATCATTTTCTAAGGATTTCAAAGTTGGGGCCGAATCTGTGAAAGATTTAGCAAATATTCTAGTGCAGTGGATCTATTAACCTTTTGTTCAAGGACCCACAAGGAGTCCACAAGATTTTGGAGAAGTTTTTGTAGGGGGTTGGGGGGGGGGGGGTCCCACAGACCAGTACATGGACTGGCTCGATTAAAAAAAATCTTAGTATCAAGTGACTTTTATCTATTCTTTACTTTCAATGGAGAGATCCACAGCTTTTCTCTAGCCGGAAAGGGGTCCACGACTATTCTAGAGCCTGAAAGGCGTCCACGACCAACAGAAGGTTAAGGACCACTACTGTAGTGGAAAAAAAGATGATAAACAAACACATGTGATTTTCTTCTTCGTTCGCTTCTACCACCAAGACCGTCCCGTGATCCTCCTGAATTTACTCCTGTGGTCTTCGATAGGTCCAGTGGTCCCCCCGTGGTCCCCGAAAGAACCACACGAGAGGACCACGGCAGGTTCAGAGTATCGTCGGGCTTGTGCCTGTATTCTTGGTGGTTCTCAGAAGCAGGATTGCGTAACACCGTGGTTTTCGTTGCGCCAGTTTCATCTAGGAATTTCTCATCGGAAAACCTCAGCGTGATTAAGATACGCATACATCCCCTCCGGGTGAGAGGTGGTTGCCTATCTAGACTGCCTTGGTCCAGTGTCTCTGACTTCAGCATTTTGTGCTCGTGGCCGCTACCCTTCCTAGTTGTGACCAGGACGGAGCTTTTGTCCTGGAGGACGAATCCTCGCCACTAGTAAAGTTTCACCCCTGGGTTGAGCCGGTTTAGGCATATCCCAGTATGGGCGTGTTTATGACGTGACCGACCTCTAGAGCGGGGATACCGTGACATGAGTAGCTATCAAGTTTGACCCCTGGTTTAAGCCAGTTTAGGCATATTTCACCAGTATGGGTTTATATCCGGCGTGGCCGGCCTCTAGAGCAGAGGTGCCGTGGTATGAGTAGCTCTAGCCGTGAGACCACTGGACATACCGACTAAGCTTCACTTTAACCTTTCCATCACCTTTTCACATCGGCGCCGCACAGCAACCTTAGTTTCTTTTTCGCATTTTCTTCATTAGCAGGGAGGGAGGAGTTTCACTCCACGCGGCATCCGAAGAATCTGGCCAGCGGTGTAAACACATGTGATGATATAAGATCACTGAAAAAGGAAGATTTCAGCGAATAAAAAGCACCATTGAACAACTGTCACATGCCCTCATAATCTTTATGAAACACCCAAAGAAAATCACACAGCAAAATATAATGATCCACAGGTGATTCCATCTTCTTTCGTGGAAAAGGATTTCATTCTGAAGCGCATACGCCGCTTTAGCTGGCGAGAATCCTGGAGACAGGCAGCGGAATCTGCAGTCTGATCAGCCCTGTCAACATCATCTCAACGTTCGCCCTCCAACAAAACAGCATACAACGATGAAATAACGAAGCTAAGCCAACAAACGCAAATCGGATTGAAACTCGCTGAAAACAATCGTTAAAGTGAACTGTGAAGAGAAAAGTATAAGTTAGATGAGAAGCTGATCGTCTCGGCTACTAGAAAACCGGATATATGAAACGAAATAAAGGGAACAAATCGTTATATTCACACTATATAAACGTTACAAAGTTATAACAAACTCAAAACTGGAACTATTGATTAATGTAGATACTGGTTTAAGGTCAACAGAGCGTGTGATACACAAATGTTTTGCTTATGAGAAACTGTTTAGCAGCATGTGATAAGTATGATGTGGCATTTCTTAAGTTTAGAAGAAACGCTGTTTCACTGAAATAAAATATATCAGTTGACATTTGAAAATATACCACACAGAAAGAAAAAGAAATGGAAGAAATATATTTTATCACTTTTTTGTTGTTGACAGTAGCTGTTTTATTCTAGAATGGGCTCAGTTTATGCCGATGTATTCCTTGTCAGGGTCTACGCGCTGTTTTCTGTGTCAGCCAAGCCTGCTATGCTTCTGTACCCAGCTGTGGAAGCCAAACTATATATATATATATGTATATATGTATGTATATATATATGTATCAGTTTACTAATCCTGTGGTACTGGGTCCAGTCCCAGCAGTGGGATTTTTTTTTCTGGTACACACTAAAAAGGTCCCGGGGTTGACCCAGTCTCTAAAAATGGGTACCGGAGAAATCTGGGAAGGTAAATGCGGCCAGCCGTGATACTGACCACCTCACACTTTCATGTGCCTAAGGTCAAGAAAATACGGGCCTGACACCTTATCCCTGTATGCCTTAATGGCATGGAAACGGGGATTTTACCTGATATAATCACACAGGGATCCTGATATAATCACACAGAGATCCTGATATAATCACACAGAGATCCTGATATAATCACACAGAGATCCTGATATAATCACACAGAGATCCTGATATAATCACACAGAGATCGCGTTAACCGGCAAATACCGGTAAATTCCGGATTAAAAAAGACAACAGCAACAAAAGACCGGAACTTTTGGAGGTTGTCGGTTGCTGTATCCTGTTTATATTATATAAAAAAAAAACAACTTTTTAAAGTGCAACCAGCGAAATCTGTTAGAAAATAACTTGCACGTGAAATTTCCTAACTATGTATATCGCATGTACAAAGATTCACTAGGTGGACAGATATTTCATCAGATTGCTGTGGGCGCTAACACCATATCCATATGTGCCTCTAAGGCATGACAGGGTTACCTTTACCTTTCCCCTTTTGCTCTGACGCGGTTTTTATTTTCTTCTGCGGGTTTTCCCCTCCTACAAGAACCTGGGTCTTGGGTTACCAGAGGTCGCACAGAGTGTTTATTATTGATCAGTTTATTTCAACGCTCGGTTAGTTTAGTTGACAAAAGTTGATGAAATATTTGATGTTTTAGCCGCGTGCTGGAAAAACCGAAGCTCACAGTCTGAGGTTGCTCACCTGTAGGTCAGCGGTTCTCAGACACTTTTGCTGCACGGCCCACATTAAAAAAAACATTTTTGCGGCCCACTAATAAAGTGCTTTATATTTGCAAGGTATAAATCTAATTTTATAAAGTATTATGTAATTATTTCTCTGCATGTTTTTCTCTGCATGTTCAGCGCTACACAAAATTTCTTTTCATTTACTTTAAAGATGGCACTGTTGCCGGTTGGATAGCATGTCTATTCTGGCTGGAATTTGTGACAAGCACACTTGAAGATCACCATCCACGTTTATTCTTAAACGATATTTGGGTTTCATGCAGTCAATGCAGAAAATGAAACTTCGCATAAATAAGTTGTTGAAAAAGGTAGAAGAAGTTTCATCGCCAGGGCTGACAAAAACGGATATCCCAGCGAAACAGTGCACCAAAAGAAAGATATCCACAGCTGGATCGTTAAATTTGATTTGTAATGTGCGATCGCTAGACAGTTCCGCTAATTCTTCTTGTGCACGACCGGTCAGTTCAGAGAATGCACACTGTAAAAGATTACGAATCCAATCGTACGCTTTAATGTCTTCGGATGTGAAGTATTTGTCAAAATATTCAGCAAGAGATGTCAGATGTCCTTTTATTATACCAGTGACCCCTCCCAGAATCTCACCATTAGCTTCATTGGTCTCTATAAATTCACAGAACAAATGAAACATGTCTTGTGATTTGTTCTCGAGTCGCATGCGCCAAAGTCGTAGTTTCTTCTTAAAGGCTGCAACTTTGTCGTATGTCTTGAGTTTACTGGCATCTCTATCCTGCAGTGATTTGTTCAAACTGTTCAAAAGGCTAAAAATATCCGCAAGGTATGTCAGCATGGCAAGCCACTCAGTATCAGCGACCTTACCTGCCAGGTCGAGATAGTGTTCTGTCATAAACTGCAACAATTCTAAACGAAGCTCTAACACCCTTGCAAGAACTTTTCCTCTGGACAACCAACGCAGAGTGCAATAGGTGATGCTTGTGTCTGACTCAATACAAAGTTGAGCAAATAATCGACTGTTCACTGTTCTAGTTTTTATAAAGTTAACAATCCGAACACAGTCTTCGAGTACATATCCCAGATTTTCAGTCCACTTCTTTGAAGTGAGTGCCTCACGATGGATCATGCAATGGGTACCTACAATCTCGGGTGACACTTGCTTTATGCAGTCATTGTGGTAGCACCGTCAGTGCCAACACCGATGCAATTCGTCCACTGCAGTCCAAAAAGTTGTGAAAATCGTTTAAAACACGGAATATTTCATCTGCCATCGTTTTCGCTGGCGGTGACTTGCAAAAAATAAATTCCTCTTGCATAATATTTTGCCAAAAATAGCGAGCATGGACAAGCAGCTGTGACTCGCCGGCGATGTCAGTTGACTCATCTAACTGAATAGCAAATTTAGTTGGTTGTAATCGTTCATTCAGCTGCGCGACAATGTCCTCGGACATTCAGATATTCTTCTGCGGACAGTATCGTTCGAGATGGGAATGCTTTTCAGTTTTATAGCATATTCTGAGCAGAACAATACGTCACAAATCTCAACAGCTGCTGGGATGATAAGATCTTCTCCAATCGTGTGCGATTTGTTTGATTTTGCCATTCTCTGGGCATTCATGTATGATGCTTTAAGAGCTTTTTCGTTGAGAGTGGCTCTTGTTTTTAACACTGATTTCTGTTTACTATATTCCTCGTCTTTACGTTCGAAAAATTATTTGGTTTTATTCTGTAGATATGGATGTCTTGTAGTTAGATGACGACGCAATTTCGCCAGCTTCATTGCCTCATTAGAGATGATTTGCAAACAAATAACACACTGTGGCAGATCTTAGTCATTTGTTCATGGAACGAAACCGTACTTAATAACTCCACATCGTATTTTCGAGCGTATTTAGTTTTATTACAAGTATCAACGTTAACGTCGTCTCGATCACAGTGACTTTTGCTGCCACTACTATCAATTTGTTTGCGCGAAGTCGAAGGCTTACGTTTAATAAGTCGATCCATTTTAGCGCCTAAAGTTTTAAAGTTTAAATAATAAAAAAGGCTGTCGGAGAAGTCTCCACGATCACTACGTGGGTAAATAGAAGCGGATGATTAATCAAATACGAATTACACACAGCAACAAGACCAAATAGCGGCTCTCAAGCCAACGAAATATGATTTGAAAACTAAAACACAATTGCTGAGAATTATATTTCGCTTCTGCTCTCTCGCAGAGTCCACGCCGACTGTTCTCGAAAATTACATGGTAAAACTGCACGTTTCAGCAACACTGTCAAAAAGACGCCGGTGTCGCACTTCAAAAGCGATGCCATCTTTTTATGTACGTCACATTTCTGTTTGGTGATGGAAGAAACGGTGTCTGGACCACCTTTTCCCGATAGCCACACTGGGACATGCTAATAAGGCGACCTACAATTATGCAGCTTACGTCCATGCAGTCAGCCCCCATTGTATGTACTTTTTTTCTCTTTTTTTTTCTTTCTTTGCTGCTTTGAGACTTCAACGCGGCCCACAATACTCCCTGTCGCGGCCCACCTTTGGGCCGCGGTCCATGGGTTGAGAACCACTGCTGTAGGTTGTTAAACCTCCGCTGCTGCATATTATTATCACTGGCTGGTGACAGCGTTAGTTATTACCTTATCTGCTGTGTGTAATCAATTCACTTGCTTTATTTCCCGCTCCGCCTCATGATCTGTCTCAAACATTTTTTAAAAATCTTACTCTCTCTCTCTCTCTCTCTCTCTCTCTCTCTCTCTCTCTCTCTCTCTCTCTCTCTCGCTCGCTCGCTCGCTTTCTCCATCCCCCCCCCCCTCATGAGTTTTTCAGTGGTTATCAAGTTCCTTAACTTGTGTCTACTTATGGCATGTCTAAATAATTTCTATTTCCTTTTTCCCAGTTGTTCTGACTAGTTCTCATTGTTCATTGTTCAACAGATCATCTCGTTACATCAAAAAATGTAAGATCTTCATTTGCCTGCAGTTTAACTTTCTTTGAATAACATCATCAACAACCTGTTCTCCCAAACATCTTTCTACAAGTCATCCAGACCATACGTTGCATCTTTCTCCCAGTCATCCAGATTTTACCTTGCCCCTTTCTCCCAGTCTTCCAGATTATACATTGCATCTTTCCCCCAGTCATCCAGGTTATACATCTTTATCCAAAATCACACTGTGTTGCTTCATATTTTAGATTCATCCATAGATATAGCTTCTTTACATACTCTTCTTCTCTGTTGCATACGATCTATTATTTTAAATATGATATTGCTTTCAAGCAAGCATTTTTAGATTTATAATCTTCAGGTAACCTTTAAAATATTCTTGTCTGAAACACATATGCAGGAAACTTTCTACCGTAGAGAGCGGAACAACAACACAACTCCTTCAGATCATCAGAGGAAGTACCCCCCCCCTCAGACAAGTGTTTCGGCCCTTTAAACTCCTGACACTCTAAGGGGGGTGGGCCCCTCTGGGTCATGACTCCCAGAGGTCTTGTGAGTTGTTGCTTTTTTTGGTCCCGGGATCGAACCCATGATCTTCCAGTTGCCACGCGTCTTTAGCGATTTAGCTATGGAGGACTGGTATTGGTTGTGGCAAATGAAATTACTTATGTTCCCAATGCTTGTTTCGCATACTCCACAGCCAGCATGAGGCCTTTTCTGCTGTTTCTGAAAGGCTTCTCAATGCCCTTGCTCTTGCTTGTCCCTTTATGCCCAGTTGCTTACATAGGTCATATGCTGATGTTGCTACGAATCCTCTTGCTCCCACTTCTACAGCTATCACTTTTGCCCTGATTCCTGCCCCCTGCCTCAGTTGCTTGACCAGATCATTGTACTTCTCCATTTAGCACTGACTTAAAAATATGGGCCCAAATACTTGTTATACACTATGCACACTCAGTCATTACACATACTTAGCTGCATGTACACATTACACATAACTTCCTGCCAGTCAGTACACTTACCTAGCTCCATGTACACATTACACATAACTTCCTGTCAGTCAGTACACGTACCTAGCTCCATGTACACATTACACATAACTTCCTGTCAGTCAGTACACGTACCTAGCTCCATGTACACATTACACATAACTTCATGCCAGTCAGTACACGTACCTAGCTCCATGTACACATTACACATAACTTTCTATGAACGTAATGAAATATATGAGTACTCGTACCTAGCTCCATGTACACATTATACATAACTTTCTATGAACGTAATAAAGTATATGAAAATATTACAATTCTGGATGATTTCTTGCGAGCGAGCCTACACTGTTAGATCAGTGATTCCCAAAGCCAACGGACACTGCCTCCTCCTCCCCTTCCTCCCGGAGGCAGAGAAACAATCCACATATGAAGGATGTTAAGGAATTAAGGAAAAATACAATGGCAGGGGTCATTAGAGTCATAACGTGGGAGGCAAAGGGACCCTGTTCGAAAAAAGTTTGTGAGTCACTGTGTTAGATGAATTATTTACTTTCTGTGAACATCACTGTTTTCAGTTACTACTAAACACAGAAGAAGAAGATAACAACAGTCATCTGTGCCCGTTTTCCACACCAGAGACGGCAAGATGTATGATCTCATTCTCTGTTTTATACTTTCTTTTCAGCCGTGAAAAGAGCCAGTTTGAGCGATTTGATACGGCGCCTGATGGCTCTCAAGGGAAATAAGTTCACTGACGGAAGGATAACCATGATGAGATTTGGAACTGGCAGAAGAAAATAATTTAGTTCCCTTGGGTAATGATATTTGTTTTTTCGAAAACTGGTAATTTATTTCAGTTATTAAATGATGGTATGTCTGATCATTGTTATCTTTATCCAGTTTTCGTCACCACAGAAACATATTAGGCCTTCGGATTTCGTGTTCAGAACATGAGCTCTTTCTTTTTTTTTCTGGGGATGGAAAAAAAAGAACAAAGAACATTTTTCTGAGATACACAGTCGTCGTTTGCTAAGATCACGACATTTAGAATTTGTCAGAGTACGTACATTAGTTAATGAATAGCAAAAGAGTTCTTGAGCAATGTTTAGAATACTCTCTTTTATGCTACGGCTCTGAAAGATTAATATTTCTTTTCCGAAATCTATACTAATAAATGTCAAACTCTCTTCAGCTGCAGAGTGAAGGTATCGTTGCTGTGCTATCTTCCTTTACTTGTCGTTTAATCTTTATCACATGCTTTTTAGCAGTCAAGGAAGTCATGGCAAAAACAACATATGTTCAGATCAAGTCTCTTTCAGCATGTTCCGTCTGTATTATGTTTTGACCCTCGTGTCTTCCTTGAGTGGCTAAGCCCATCAATACAGAGTTTGCTCTGTATATAACAAGTTTTTTTTTTTTTTACCAGACCTTCCTAGTCTTGGTGTATTTATTACTTTCTAAATACGTTTATTTAATTTATTCTCGCATACATATTTTTTATCCTTCTACTCAAATATATTCTTTATCCTTCTACTTACGTATATTTCTCTATCCTTCTACTCAGGTATATTTCTTTATTCTTCTACTCACGTTTTTATGATGTTCAAGTCTTCGCTTTCCAGTTTCTCCAAGTTTTATCAAGCTAAAAAGAATATTTGCAACTCACCCTTGAGATACATTCCTGTCAGCCACAAGGAATGAGAAGAGCAAGCACAAGACCGGGCCACATGGAAAACTACCCTGCGTAAGGGGCAGCATTATTTCAGGGCCAAAACTGAAGACAGAAGAACAGAAACGGAGGAGACTGCATCTTACAAGCAGGCATTGACTTCGGTTACTATGGCCATTTACGCAGATCTAACATTGATAGAATCAGTTGTGAGGAGAAGCTGTTTAATGAAATATTGAGCTCTACAAGTATTTCCCTCGGTCTTCTTTAAACTTCTCCTGACAAATCGGAATAATCCATTGCTACATATTTCTGGAAGTATAGATGCCAGCTCTGAATATATATTTAAATCTATTATACTAATAAGAGTCGTTATAGTTTTGTTGTCCATTGACTAGGAATTAATGAACACAACATTATAAGCCACAGATGACTAGATAAATCTTATGTCCCTTTGCTTTAGAAAGTTTAACAGATGAAATCGGCATGGACTAAAGTTTGTGTTTGTTATATAAATCATATGTATACGAGTGGTGTAATATTAGAGGAATAAGTTTCTTTTTTCTTGTGTTAATAAAGTCACACATTGCTATTGCTTCTCTTGTTTCAATAAACGATCACGACTTCATCGAATTTGTTGCTTTATTTCTCTTTTATTATTGGAATGAGTGGTTATGTCGTCCGTCTCATATTTATTCACATTAAAGTTTTTTTTGTTTATTCGTTTTTCTTTCTGTCTATCTATTTTCTTATTTATATTGTCTTAGAGAAATCCATCAGTACAGACGAATCAGGAATAATACATTTTGTGATGAAAGTTCCTGCAACTTTTCACACATCAGCAGAAAACAGAGGCCGCTAAGATTGAGTGGCAAAAGTTTAAAAAAAACTCCTTATCTAGCTAGTCTGTACATAGCAAATTTTTATCGGAGAAATTATCATTAATTAAAAAGAAGAGAAGTATGTGTGACAGAGGTAAAAATAAAGATGGACCTATGATATACAGATAAATGAGAAGATATGGTGTCAAATGTCTAGTTTTTCCTGATCTTTCGGCTAACTAGACGACGGCATGGTCATCATAGCTCGTGATCGTCCTTTCATTCTGTTGCAAACACAGCCAGGTTCTACCGGTGAAGAGGTGGGGGTGTGGGGGGGGGGGGGGGGTTGGCTTCAGCCAGATTGAAAACGTCGACCTTAGGCGAGTTCATTAATCACCTCCTCACACAGTCTTGCTGCTTCCCACAGTATTACAGTAAACAAGAGCTTAGTTTGCACTCCTCACACAGTCTTGCTGTTTCCCACAGTATTACAGTAAACAAGAGCTTAGTTTGCACTCCTCACACAGTCTTGCTGTTTCCCCACAGTATTACAGTAAACAAGAGCTTAGTTTGCACTCCTCACACAGTCTTGCTGTTTCCCACAGTATTACAGTAAACAAGAGCTAAGTACTCACAATGTCATGATGTTTCCAATAGGATTACAGTAAACAAGAGCTTAGTTTGCACTCCTCACACAGTCTTGCTGTTTCCCATATGATTACAGTAAACAAGAGCTTAGTTTGCACTCCTCACACAGTCTTGCTGTTTCCCATATGATTACAGTAAACAAGAGCTTAGTTTGCACTCTTCGCACAGTCATGCTGTTTCCCATAGTATTACAGTAAACAAGAGCTTAGTTTGCACTCTTTACACAGTCATGCTGTTTCCCATATGATTACAGTAAACAAGAGCTTAGTTTGCACTCTTTACACAGTCATGCTGTTTCCCATAGGACTACAGTAAACAGCACAGTACAGTTTGCAGCACTAGGTGTTTGTGCAATCCATGTAACTGTAACAACGTTATCCAAATGTACATTTATTATTTACACACCCAATTATAAGTTGGTGTACGAAATCAAAAGGGTTCATAATGTTAGTATAGTACCATGAACGGATATTTAATAAACGAAGAAAGAAATACTACTTCTGGGCGATACATAATAAGATCTAAAAACATAATGTTTTGTATTACCAAGGGCTGGATGGAACTTATGATAAAATGTACTCTGATGTTTTCCTGCTTTGCAAGCCGTGGCGTGTACATCTGTATTTAAAATGTTCTCCGTATAATTCACAGAGCTGAAACATATCATTGTCATTAGAAATGTATGAGATTATGTTGAGAAATTAATGCTTTTTGTGTCTCTACTTTTAGTTCTCTCCTCTTGTAAATTACGCCAGTAGATAGGTTATTTCCCTTTTATTGCACGGCGACATTAATTAAACACTGAAAGAAAAAAAGATACGCGAATGAATACATGAAGAAAAATGTATAATTCGAGGTACGATTATTTGTTCCATATATAATATAGCACTTACAAGAGTAAAGAAATCGGTACACAAAAACAGAAAGTGAAATAAAATAATAAAATCAGGAGGAAAAATGTACCATATGACTCTAGTCATAAATATCTGAGGCAAAAATACCGCAGAGATACTTAGGATATCATGTTAGTACCCGTTAGGATATCATGTTAGTACCCGTTAGAATATCATGTTAGTGCCCGTTAGGATATCATGTTAGTGCCCGTATTTTCCTTGGCCTTACGGTACTTTGGGGGTGATGTGGCCAGCATCAGTCTGGCTGCCGTTCCTTCTTACGACGGTTTGGTACCTATTTCTACAGCTGACTGACTGGCTCTACTCAAACAACAGACCTACGTCTGAGATTCTGCAACACTTACCATTACGCTAAAAAGGCTCCTTTTTCTCATGAGATGGTAAGCATTTTTAAGAATATAGTTTCTGTTTTCAAAAAACGTGAAACAAATTATTTGACAAAAAGAAAAGTTACCATTTGGAAACAAAATTATCAGGCTATCAGGGTTAATCTGACAGAGAGCTAAAATTTACAGAAGCAGGTCTAGACGATTACATTTAAACCGTTCCTTCCATTTACAGATCATTCTTTGAAATCATTAAATACATAAAACGTTTTATCTTCCGTAAGAGATTTTAGCCATCTTGGCGTCTTCTTTGGAAAAGTGTTCTCAAAGAGAAAAAGGGTGACCATCGAATGTTTTTCAGAACAATAGAGTAAAATACGTATACAAAATCACCATTTTTTCTGAAAGTACGATCCTCAAAATTAGTGTTCGTAATCAGAACTGAGAACTAGCAGAACCCAGAAGTGAGTTATTAGTTGATAAAACTTTAACTCTGTGAGAAAATACTTTTCACAGATCAGCATCAGTAATAGAATGTTGTCAATTCGTTATCTCCTGCCACAGTCTAGAATGTTGACACCAGGCAAATTCGTTATATTCAGCCACAGTTTAAAACGTTGACACCAGGCAAATTCGTTATCTCCTGCCACAGTCTAGAATGTTGGCACCAGGCAAATTCGTTATATTCAGCCACAGTTTAAAATGTTGATAACAGGCGCTTTTGCAATCTCGTGCCAAACTCCGTCATTTTTTAGAAGAAATCTCAATGGAAACCTCCTGATCAACTGTAGGAGACTGTGGGATTTGAGAAGGGAAATATATTTTGGAATAGGCATCACTGAAACAGAAGATTTGTATCGAAAATAAATTCTATCATATTTCACTAACTGAGGCCAACCTTTCATAAAACTTCACTAAATCAGAACTTTGGGAAATACAACCTACAGATTCATTGCGATGTCTGTGATAGACATCATCGTATCACTTACACTGAGATCAGTGACAAAGTCGATTTTTCAGTCTTTGAATTCAACCTTTAACAACAATTCTAGCAGAAAAACAAATTAACAGCATATTTCAGAACATTTTTCCCTACGAGGATTCTCTCTCTCTCTCTCTCACTCTGTCATTCACTCTCTTTCACTCTTTCTCACTCTCTCTGTCTCTCTCCCTCCCTCACTCTCTGTCTCTCTCTCATTCACTCACCCGCTCACTCTCTTTCTCTCGCTCTCTCTCTCTCTCTCTCTCTCTCTCTCGTATACAGATAAAAATTATACGAGAAAGTCATGTTTTTCAATGTGTGGTTAATAAATGAATGTAAGAGTTTGTTACTTACATTTTTATGTTAGGTGCATCTAGTAACAGTGAATGCAGCGAATGTGTGTAACATTTTAACGACGGGTAATGAAGGATGTAATGTTAAAATGAGCCTGTTTACTCGTTTCTTCACCTCCATCTATGTACTTTTTTCAAACTGTGACGTAATTTCACTGTATGTGTAAGTTAGAATGTGGTATTAAGTTACTCCGATGTATCAGTTATTCTCTGTTTGTGAATGTATGGATTAGAGGATGCTTCTTTTGTTATTTTGCGTTTTATTAATGCTCGTTATGTTTTTATGTTCTTGAGTTAATGATAGGGAAGAGTGAATGATGAGACAAAGGGCAGAATGTCAGACGTGCTCAATTCTTCACCCTTTCCAAATAAAGTTCAATTAATAAATCATTCTTCTCTCTATATATATATATATCTCTCAGTCTCTCTATATCTCTCTCAGTCTCTCTATATCTCTCTCAGTCTCTCTATATCTCTCTCTCAGTCTCTCTATATCTCTCTCTCAGTCTCTCTATATCTCTCTCAGTCTCTCTATATCTCTCTCAGTCTCTCTATATCTCTCTCAGTCTCTCTATATCTCTCTCAGTCTCTCTATATCTCTCTCTCAGTCTCTCTATATCTCTCTCACTCCTCTCGGCCTCCCCCTTCAAAACACAAACACACACACCCATGTCCACATACAGGAACAATGCCATCATTAGATCACCTACCTAGTCATGCATGGCGCAGATCTCAAAGGGGCTCATACTGACCATTGAGGGCACACTTTCATACAGATTAGTTAGCTATTCTTGACGGAGGCATAAAAATGGTTGATACCAGCACTGCAGGCACATGGGTATACTATCCAGGCTTGCTTGCTACCATATAACTAAATGAGACAGCCATGTGTCTTGTGGACGGTTAGACATAGCCACATGTTCAGGGAGAAAAGTAATTAAAATAAAATTAAAGAGAAATTAAGCATTGACGTATTACCAATCCCCCGTGTGGTACTCGGGATCTATAAAGAATAGGTCCACTGTGCCCTACCACGTATGATCGTAAAAGGCGACTAAGGAGGGTTCAGCATAGGGCCAGCAACCCTATCTAGTAAAAAAAACACTATCAGACTGCTACAGAAACGGAAGCAAGGGAAAAAGCAAATGCAGGTGGAAGGAGAAATGCTTATCAGGAAACTGAGCCCATGAAGGTTGTGGATGAAAGCCAGCCACTGGAAGTCCCCAGCCTGACTGCAGACCTCCTGGAACCTAAATACAAGATGCAAATAGGCAGCTGGAATGTAGGAACACTTAATCAGACTGGAAAACTAGCACAAACTATCAAGGAAATGCACAAATACAAACTAGACATACCAGGAATACAAAAAGCAAGATGGACAGGACAAGGCAGAAGGAAATTAACAACACAGCACACAGAATATACAATAATATGGTCAGGTAAAGAAGATCATCATGAAGGGGGAGTAGCATTGATTATAACAAAAGAAGCATCAAGAGCATTGTTGAAATGGACCCCTATAAATGAAAGATTATTATATGCACGCTTCAACTCAAGATTCACGAAGCTGTCTATTATAGTTTGTTATGCACCAACAGAAGCAGCTGAAGAGGAATTAAAAGAAGATTTTTACAACAGCCTCCAAGCCACAGTAGAAACAATACCCAAGCATGATATGCTACTCATCTTGGGTGACTTCAATGCAAAAGTATGTGAGGGAAGATAGAAGAAGAACCATGGGAAGAGAAGGAATTGAAGAAATAAATGAAAATGGAGAAATACTGTGCAGTTTCTGTGAAGAAAACATGATGACCACAGGAGGGACAATTTTCCAACATAAAAACATCCATAAAGTGACATCCATAAAGGTCCCCAGATAAAACCACAGAAAACCAAACCGATCACATACTAATAAACAACAAGTGGAAACGATCACTACAAGATGTGAGAACAAGGAGAGGAGCAGATGTAGGAAGTGATCACAATCTTCTGGTAGCAAAAATAAAACTAAAATTAAGGAAAACCAAAATCGGAGAACACAGAAAGATACGTTTTGATACAAGAAAACTGAAAGACCAGCAAACAAGGAATTAATTCTCAATAGTACTTAAGAACCGCGTCAGTGTCCTACAAGACGAAGCAGAAATACCCATACCAGAATTCAATAAAACACTACAGGAAACAGCAAGAGCTGCTGGGATATCAGAAACGGAGAAAAAGAGGAATGGATAAGCACGACCACATGGGAGAAGATAGAGCAAAGAAAAGAAATCAAGAAAAAATTACTGAACACCAAATCATAACGGCTTAAAGAACAAGTTTTTAAGTAATTATGCACAAAAAGACAAAGAAGTGAATGAATCATGCCGTCAAGATAAACGTCAGTACTATGACAACTTAGCAGAAGCAACATAGAAAGCAGCATATGCAAATGACATGAAAACCATATATAAAATCACAAAGCAGATGACAAGTAACTTCAACATAATATGTGAGAGTGCAGTAAGGACACATAAGGGACAACTGGTCAATGGAGAAAGGTTGAAAGATGGAGGGAACACTTTAACACCCTACTAAACAGAACACAAGCAGCACAAACAATAAACGTACCTGAAGCAAAAACGGAACTAAACATCAATACAGGACCAATAACAATAAATGAAGTAAAAGAGGCAATAAAGAAGCTAAAATTAGACGGGGCACCAGGTGAAGATGAAGTGACTACTGAGATGTTGAAAGCAGAAGAAACAGAAACACCAAAACAACTCTGCAAGATACTACAACAAATCTGGGATCTAGAAAAAGCTCCAGAGGAGTGGAAAACTGGCCTTATAGTAAAACTACCAAAGAAGGGCGACCTCAGAGATTGCTGGAACTGGAGAGGCATTACCCTACTGCCACTCATCAGTAAAGTATTTTGCAGAATAATCATCAACAGAATTGTACCAGCACTTGAGGGAAAACTCTGGAAAGAGCAGGGAGGATTTAGGAAAGGAAGATCATGCATAGACCACATATTTGTACTTAGACAAATATTAGAACAGGCAAATGAGTGGCATAGCACAACAGATGCATTGTTTATAGATTTTGAGAAAGCCTTTGACAGCGTCAACAAAGATGCACTGTGGAAAATCCTAAGATGGCATGGCCTCTGCCATAAGATAATAAATGTAATCAAAGCAAAGTGATCTGTGGAGAACATACCTCGAGCACCTTTAGGGTACAAACAGGAGTGAAGCAGGGATGTGTACTATCACCAATATTATTTATCTTGGTAGTAGACTGGTTAATGAAGGAGGCAACATCAGACAAACGCAGATGATTACAATGGACCCTTGACACAGTGCTGGAGGACCTTGACTTTGCGGACGACATTTATCTACTATCAACCAGCCACAAAGATATGCAAGATAAAATAAACAAGCTAACTCAGAATGCAAACAACATAGGACTAAAGATCAACGTAGGAAAGACAAAGTTAATGAAGTAAAATGTGAACAACAGAAATGTACTCAGATTAGATAGCAAGTTAGTGGAGGAGGTCAACGAATTTGTATATCTTGGCAGTAGAGTAGTAGAAAATGTAGACAGCGCAGAGGACATCAACAGCAGACTTACTAGAGCAAACCAGGCTTTTATAGTGTTGCAGACTATATGGAAATAAAAAAAAACTAGGTATGAATACGAAAATCAGGATACATAAGAGTAATGTTCCAATTGTATTACTCTATGGAAGTGAATGCTGGTGTTCCAATTGTACTACTCTATGGAAGTGAATGCTGGAAAATCACCAAAACAATAGAAAACAAGTTGAATTCTTTCCAGACTAAATGTTTACGAAGAATTAGAAAAATATTTTGGCCAAACACCATAAAAAATAACATCTTGTTGGTAGAAATGCAGATGAAACCACTGACAGCAATTATTGAGGAAAGACGCTGGCGATGGTTGGGACCTGTGCTCCGAATGACTGACAACTCACTACCAAAAATAGCACTTAGATGGACACCACAGCTGAACAGAAGTAATGGCTGACTAAAAGAGACATGGAGAAGAACAAGAGAGAGGATGTTGAGCAATAGAGGGTTCACCTGGACAAGAGCAGAAACAAAGGCAAAGAACAGGCATTTGTGGAAAACTCTTGCGGAAGCCCCATGTACCCTGGGCACTTAAGGTTCAGAGAGAGAGAGAGAGAGAGAGAGAGAGAGAATATTACCATATCTAGACCCCTATGCTAAACTTAACAAGTGCCACGCCCTCTTCGACCTAACCTTCAATCTCTTAATATATGGTCTGATTTACCCTGCAGTTGTAGTCTCTGATATTACTTTGTATGACCGGCCGAACACATCTGATTCTCCATTATCTTTAAGATAACATAAATTGTTAGTGCAGTAATAATAGTTATGGATGATTATCACTTGAAATAATAATCAACCTTTGAAGAGCCCACCCCCCCCCCTTCCAAAACCGGCCGGACTTCTTACGTTTTCGAGCCCCTAGCTTTAATTAAGTCTGTTCAGCCTAATGTATAACCTGCCAGTAACACTAAGATTGAAGGTAGGGAGATATTTTCCTGCCATGTCCTGCAAATCCTGTGATAGTTTATCAAACATGGCTTGTTCCACTTCTGTTTGGTGAACTCATTCACGGAGAACAGAGAGGGGTTAGTGCACATCTACACAGGTGAAGCATTATCCCGTCTCTCTATCCACACACACACACACATACACACCCACATATGTGCGCGGGGGCAAGAACTGTACACGATACAGTACTGTCTCATCTTTGTGACTATACAGTATATATAATCAGTGTGTACCAAAGTCTTCGAGAATCAAATTAACGAGACATCGGGGTCAAGTGCTAGTTACGTTTGTGGGACCTTGTTCAACTTCAGTACTCTTTTGGTGCAATAAGATAAGATCACTCAAGGTCTAGAGTGTGTGAAGGCAAGCAGAATGTTCTAATATAAGCAACATTATTAGTAAGAAATGATCCAGATGGCGCGTTTTTGTTTTTTTTTTTGGTACAAATTTGCCACTTTTTTTTAGGTATATTGCACTGAAGCGATTATTTAAAAAAAAAAAACGAGGACATTTCAAGGTTCAATGTTCAAAATTCAGACTCCGGCATTCAGGAAAATATATGCTCCTCGGCCGCGTGTAGCAGAACTCAACCCAAAAGTTTGTTTGCTAAGAGTTCCCGTAAAGTGTTGGGTCTTTTACCATGCGTTCCCCCCCCCCCCCCTAAAAAAAAACACAGTTCGCATACTAACATCCTTAATTTGTCCCAGTCAGTCAAACACCTACAGTTTTAACAAGACAAAAGATGGCTTAGATAAAGATGCGTCCGCAATTTAAAAGAAAAGAAGGGACATAAAAATAATAAAAATTAAGAAACACTAAAGACCGCATTTCCTTACTGGACTGGAGTTGTACACCACTGTCAGACTAACAGTTCAAAGTTCAGACAGTAATTAAGAGACATTTCAGATCTTAGGCAAGAATTCAGCTAAACTGGGACTATATATTAACAGACAAGTAAAACAAAAATAATGAAAAGTAATAGTGCAAGCAATAGTCTCAAGGTAATTGAGGGAGGGCCAATTGAGGAAGTAGAGTATTTCACATATTTAGGCAGCATAGTGGATAAATACGGGGGAACAGAAAAGGATGTTAAAGCTAGAATAACCAGGTAAGGACAGCATTTATCCAACTTAACAAAAATATGATCATCTAAGAACATCAAAACAAGAACTAAACTTAGGCTTTTCAATATAAACGTAAAGACTGTCCTACTATATGGTTCAGAGATATGGGTTATGACCAAGACAATACAAAAGGGGATACAAACATTCATGAACTACTGCTTGAGGAGGATTTTAAACATTAAATGGCAGGATAAGATCAGGAACTAGGAGGTCTGGGAAAGGGCAGGACAAGAACCTATGAACCTACAAATCATGTCTAGGAAGTGGAGGTGGATTGGCCGCACTCTGAGGAAACCCGACACCAACATAGCAAGACAGGCACTGACATGGAACCCTCAAGGAGACAGAAAACGAGGAAGGCCTAGACTTACTTGGAGAAGAGAAATTATGACAATGCTCAGAGACAAAGGATACACATGAAAGGAAGCAGAGAATAATTCCAAGAACATGGATGACTGGAGAGCCTCTATCCGTGGCTATGCTCTGAAGAGAGTGAAAGGCGATGATGATGATGATGATGATGACGATGATGATGATGATGATGTTGATGATTCAGACAGTAATAATTGAAGCAGCAATCTCATTATAAGTGCTGTTTACAGTCTGTTCCATGTGTTCTTTATATTTTCTTTCTAACGCCAGAATTACATACAATTTGATAATAACAGTAGCAGCATACCTCCTTCTGTGTTTGAGGTTGTTGGTCACATCAGATCCTAATCCCTGTCGACATGGCAAAGCCCGCAACCCTCTCCAGATCCTGATCCCTGTCGGCATGGCAAAGCTCGCAGCCCTCTCCAGATCCTGATAGGAGCCCCAAAGCTTTTGCCCCAAGCTTGTGTCCTCTGGCCATGTCTCACGCCTCAGGTCCGCATGGTTTGGGCACTCTTGAAAGATATGTTCTGGAGTGTGGATTCCATTGCCACATGGACGCTCGTCTGTGTGAGAAATTTTTAGTCGATGTAGGTGGCTCAGTAGTCTGCAGTGGCCTGTCCTTAGGTGGAAGAGGATGGTTTGCTGATGTCTTTGTTGTTGGTGTATTGGATCTGGTTCGTTGTTGCATTTCAGTTGTTTCTTCCATTCAGATTTGCACTGGTTACAGATTATTGTTTTCGCTTCTTGGTAGTTTCCTGGATGATTTGTTTGATCTTGATTCCTGTCATGTTTTGAACAGGGTGTCAGCTATTTCATTGCCAGCTATTCCACAATGGGATGGTACTCACTGTAGGGCCACAGTTGTTGACAGTGTAAGGTGCTTCAGTTTTGTTGTGATTTCCTGTATGTTTACCTGTGGGTTGTTTATTGCTTTTAGTGATCCTAGAAGTGTCCTGCAGTCTGTGAAGAAGGCTATTTTGTGTGGTGGCTGCTGGTTTTCTGTTTTATGTGTTCTGAGGGCTTCAAGGAGGGCTGTTGTTTCTGCTTGTAGTTGGAGGAAATCTTTCTCGTCGCGAAGGCCTTTTTTGGTTTGTCTCCCATCTGTGTATCTTACGTAAACAACCCCACCTCCATTTTTAAACTGATTTTTCTGCAGACTCCTTAGTGTACAGACATGTCCATTCAGCTGGGTTGTATTTGCTGTCAATCAGTTCCTGGGTCAGTGTCTTCATTTGAAGTGTTATTTAGGCAGTTCTTTTTGTGTATGCCTGGTACCTCTGTGAGGACTGTTGTCTTTTCATAGTGACTGTGCTCCTCCACAATTTGGAGTGGTCCAATTTCTTCGTGAGATGTGGGAAGGAGGTCTTTATAATGTTGCTGCAGCTGTGTTGTCATATGGTTGAAGCTGGTTCTTTTCAGTCTGGTTTTTTTAATGGACTCCTGAATTCTTTTGTTCACTGGGTGGGTTGTCAGGCGCATTAACTTTGGTAGGACACCAGTGTTACATCGAGCCAATTTTGTTTTATGGATGTGAAGTATGGTCCACGAATAAGAGAGTACAGCAAGAAATGGAGGCCATGGAAATGTGGTTCATAAGAAGGATGTCGCAGGTACCGTGGACAGCTAAGAAAAACCAACGAAGAAGTCTTAAGAGAGGCTGGAGTTAAAAGGCAAATTACAGCAAAGATCAGAGGCAGATAAACGAGATTTGTAGGAGATTTTCTGAGAAGAGGAAAATTGGAACACATTGTGGTGAATGGAAAAATTGAGGGAAGAAGAGACAGAGGAAGACAGAGAGAGAAGTTAGTGGGTGGGTTGTCAGTGTGGCTAGGAAGAAAGTCACCTGCGGATCTCATAATCAAGTCTAAAGACAGGGAGTTGTGGAGAGAAATGATCGCCTACGCCAAGCGGCACGGCACTTGATTGATTGATTGAGGACACCAATAAAAATAGTTTGAACCGTAGAATTCATTCATTCATTCACTCACGTGTCCCTTGAGGAACTTTGCCTACCTAACAACACTACTGTAGGCCTCTCGATTGTGAGCAAGATGGCCTGCTGATGATGCATCCATTTGCAGATCATCGACGGTGTCATGCAGCCATCTTCGCATTGGTCTTCCTCTCTTTCTTTTTCCCATTATGTACCCTTCCAAGACGGTCTTTTCTAGATTATCATGACGTTTAATGTGTCCAAAATATTTAAGTTTTCTAAATTTAATCCTCTTTACTAGACAGCCTTCTCCAATAGTTAAGTTCTTGCAGTATGGGTATATGTGTTCTTCTTTGTGTCCATGATATTTGAAGAATTCTTCTGTAGTATTTACATTTAAATGCATTTATGTGTTTCTCAGTTGTTTTATTAAGTGTCTAGGTCTCACATGCATATGTTGTAATGGGAAAGATACAAGATACAATCTTATTTTTGTAGTTCTGTCTGTTCCTCTCCACAGATTCTTTAGTTGTTTTACCTTCTGAAGAGCGATAGATGTCCTCCTTTTAATTTCCCTCATTGTATATCTCCATTATTAGTTAGCAGTGATCCAAGATATTCAAAACTCTCCACTTCTTCCAGTTTTTCCTCACTGATACATATTTCAGCTGCCTTGTTTGTTTTGTCAGTTGTCATCAATTTAGTTTTATTCGCATTAAGATAGAGGTTTTGCTCTTCGCTGTTCTTACAGACTGACATAATTAGTTTTTCCATTCCTTTTTTTTGTGTTGTGGACAATAATACTGTGTCATCAGCATATCTAATCTCTGATGCTTCATAACCTCCAATTGTTATGGCATCGTAATATTCTTTGTCTACGTCTTCTCTAACATTCCTCATGATATTTTCAGTATACAAATTATAGTTTTTAAATGCACAGTACTATAACCCAGCCTGAAGTTGTAAAAATTTTCCACGGAATGAATAAGAAACGAAATTTCGACAGTATCGTAGCCTAGTGTCATATCAGAAAGGGTTAGTAAATATAGTTGTTTTTTTTTAAAATTGCATTAGATATAAACTGTTTGTCATTTTCATGATAATGAAGTTGATAATGTTTTATAATGTAAAGTATTTCGTTAAAATGAAATCTTGACCAAGACTGCAAACCGGCTAACATACGATCTACTGTAATGCTCTATAAGGTTAAAAAAAAATGTCATTAAATTGTAACAGTTTGTAACGCTGAATTTATTTGCAATTACTTAGAGTTTGGAAAGTAAACATCTACAGAAATGTTTATGTTATTGTGTCCTGAACAAGCAGGAAAACTTCAGGAAAATTTTATATGAAACCTATGGAGTGCAGAGACGTTTTACCTATCACTGGTAGAGCAAACAAGGCGACCGTATTTCTGTTTAAGAGTCCTAAAGAGAGTGGAGTTGATAGGTTTACGGAGGTAAGAAGTTATAACGGTGTTAGATTTTGTATAGAAAAGTTTACAGAGGTATTGAGTAGTAAAAGTGTTAGATTTTGTTTAGAAAAGTATACAGAGGTAAAGAGTAGTAAAAGTGTTAGATTTTGTTTAGAAAAGTATACAGAGGTAAAGAGTAGTAAAAGTGTTAGATTTTGTTTAGTTCTGAGGTAGCTGTGAGTGTGATCTTTATTCATACACTACTAGATTGTTTGCTGGTCAACAGCAGGAGTCAGACTACTTGATGTTGTAGAGATGAAACTACTTGACGCTGGAACCATTGACTTCTGTTCCTGTTTAGTATATCTTACATTTCTTATATCTTATATCCTTCCTGTGCCGTTAAACGTCACATAGGGCTCGCAAAGTAGTTCACTAATTTTTCCTGTCTTCGGCGAGTCTTTCAACCTCATCAAGGGATTTTATACCTGTTAATTTGGCCTATCTTAACAATGTCCTCTTCAGAGTTTCACGCGGTCTGCCTCTTTTTCTTTGGCCTGTTGTGTTCCACTTGATAGCTTGTTTTGGGATTCTCTGATAATTTCTTCTCATCAAGTGACCAACATATGTCCATTTCCTTTTCCTGATCACCCATGAGACTGGTTGTTGTTCAGTTATCTGTCTTATCTCTGCATTTTTCTTGAATTCGTTCCACTTGATGCCGAGTATTTTTAGTATATCTGCAGCAGTCTTAATTATAGTGTTAGATCAGGACAGGGGATGTATGAGGTAACTGTTGGGCCAGAAGTAAAGCAGAAATATCATCATTTGCATGTCTTGTTTTGAATATAATCAGGTCAAGACATTTGCTTTTAGTTTTCTCACAGCGATGATAAATTTGAAAAGCATAGAATATCGTATGCAGGCCCTTTAATTGTGGATATGAAGAAGAATGGAAAGTGAAATGATAAAAAATATAAGAACTAGGTAGTTAAAACTGAGAAACACATAAATGCCTTTGAATGTAAATGCTACAGAAGAGTTCTTCAAATATCATGGACACAAAAAAGAACAAATATATCCATACTACAAGAACTTAATATTGAAGAAGGCTGGCTAGTAAAGAGGATTAAAGAGAGAAAACTTAAATACTTTGGACACATTAAATGTCATGATAATCTAGAGAAGACCATCTTGGAAGGGTACATAATGGGAAAAAGAAAGAGAGGAAGACCAATGCGAAGATGGCTGCAAGACATCGTTGATGATCTGCATATGGATGCAACATCAGCAGGCCATCTTGCTCACAACCGAGAGGCCTACAGGAGTGCTATTAGGGTGGCAAAGTTCCACATGGGACATGCAAATGAATGAATGAATGATAGTTAAAACATTTTGAGCATATGAAGAAGCATAACACAACAATGAAAACCATACTTGAGCATAACATTAAAGGAGACAGAGCAATGGAACAAGGATGCGAGTGGACAACATCATAAGATGAGCAGTATCATCTAGGACAGGTGCACAGTGTGAGCAAGGGACAGAGCAAGTTGGAGGTAAGTTGGCACCAATCTTTGCTGTATAGATAGCACAAGATGATGATGGTAGTGATGATTTTCTCACTGTTGGATGTTAGTGAAAATAGGGTGCTGTATCATATCCAGGAACATACATAATAAAAATAGTTTGGTGCATTCTAAGTTGGTACGTATAACTTTGTGATTGGCTCCCCGGGGCGTGCTAATGAAGTAATGTGTTTTAAGTGAGCACTTCATGGAAGTGAGCAGAAGGTTCTTTGTTAGCTATGAGTTGCCTGACTTGATGCCAGCTCTCCTGTACCTATCATCTTTTGTCTCAGGATGATAATCTATGCACTCAGCATCATTCCATGATGCATAGAGTAAAGCAAGAACAACACTGTAATGCTATGGCTCTGGATTCTCTATCAGTCTTGATAAGATATGAGAGAGACTGTCTGTTTTATTTTAAGATATCTTGCAGCAAGCTCTCTACTATGGAGAGCAAAACTACCACACAATATTCTAGATCCTTAGACAAGTGTTTCAGGCCTTTAAATTTCTGACACTATAAGGAGGGTGTTCCCCTCTGCTTACAAAGCTGTATATGTTTTTGGCTTTTTTGTACTTCCTCATTTTCTGTCCCAGACTTGATCCAGTGTCCCATGTGCTACTGAATCTTGAAACACACTTAGCTATTGTTCCACACACGTTCAGTGTTAAAACTAATTTTTAAAAAAATTTTTAAAAAGTAAAAATAAAAATAAAAACTGTAATTTCTAGTTGATGGAGCAAGACGACTCACAAGGGGTCATTGTAACAGACTCCCAGAACATGTTAAAGAGAATCGAGAGACATTTCTTCCATAAGGAGTGGGTCCAGCTTCTACAGAGCTCTCGGTTATCCAGTTTGATGCGGATCTACTGCCAAGGTCAAAGGTAATGAGAGAGTGGACAAGCTGGCAGGCATGTCATCAATTCAGCGCTCCCAGATGGACAAGGAAGATATTGCAAGAGCCACCTTGGATAGATTGTGCATGGATGATGACATTGGGTTGAATGATGGCAATCACATCTGAAGGATGATTGAATTGGGAGAGGAGAAGGGAAGTGGACGCTTTTCTGAACAAAGTGGTTTAGCATGCATTATCCACAACCAGTGTGTGACTGGCTCCATCAGCAGGTACACACTTCGGTTGGTGGTGAAACAGAAGACGGAACACATATGGAAATTCCCAGAATGCAGAAATGCCAGTCTTTGATTACAGATTACAGATCAGTGTTAAAAGTGATAGATTAAACTATGTTTAATTTACATTTATATTAAATACATATAAAGGATAATTGACCAGATATCCATATGTTGGAAAACATATCAGAAAGCTTTCTTGTTTTTTTTTTTTAATAAATAAGTTTCCATTTTGTCAAACACCAACAGAGCTTAGAAGAAGTTGGCCTTGCCTGTGTGACAATACCGGTGCTATCTTTCCGGTTCATCAACAAGTCGGTTCTGCTAAGCCACCTCTCAGCCATTCACCTCTTTTCGGCGATCATCTTCACTAGTGTACGTGCTGTGGAAGCTGTTGCCAGTCTTCTCAAAGGTATCATGGTTGTACTTTCATCTGGGTTGATATGTTGGCACTGAAAAATGTAAAACTGCAAAAATTGTTTTTTGGTAAAGTAATCTGCATGTATTTCAGTTAAAATGGAGGTTTGAAGTATTTATGCTTAATATTATGTTTTTAGTTATTTACTTTATTTTGTACTTTTAAATGCTTATCATTGTCACCTTCATCCTGTGAGTCAGGTCAGGTCAGGTTAATCTGCTTTTGTACGACAGAATGTGATGGTAGCTGAGGCTGACAAGCCCATGACCTTGATGGCTCAGGAGAGATGACAGAATGTGGTGGTAGATGAGGCTGACAAGCCCATGACCTTGATGGCTCAGGAGAGATGACAGAATGTGGTGGTAGATGAGGCTGACAAGCCCATGACCTTGATGGCTCAGGAGAGATGACAGAATGTGGTGGTAGCTGAGGCTGACAAGCTCATGACCTTATTGGCTCAGGAGAGATGACAGAATGTGGTGGTAGCTGAAGCTAACAAGCCCATGACCTTGATGGCACAGGAGAGATGACAGAATGTGGTGGTAGCTGAGGCTGACAAGCCCATGACCTTGATGGCTCAGGAGAGGCAAAAGTTAGGGCAGTAAGTCCTGACATATAAATTCAGGACAGACCCAGAGACAGCTGATGGGAAGGTTCTTTCTTACCCAGCTTCCGAGAACCCCTGCAGCTTTCCTCAGCTTCTGACAACCCCTGCAGCTTTCCTCAGCTTCTGACAACCCCTGCAGCTTTCCTCAGCTTCTGACAACCCCTGCAGCTTTCCTCAGCTTCTGACAACCCCTGCAGCTTTCCTCAGCTTCTGACAACCCCTGCAGCTTTCCTTAGCTGTTAACCCCTGCAGCTTTCCTCAGCTTCTGACAACCCCTGCAGCTTTCCTTAGCTGTTAACCCCTGCAGCTTTCCTCAGCTTCTGACAACCCCTGCAGCTTTCCTTAGCTGTTAACCCCTGCAGCTTTCCTCAGCTTCTGAAAACCCCTGCAGCTTTCCTTAGCTGTTAACCCCTGCAGCTTTCCAGAGCTATTAACCCCTCTAGGATTATTTTTTAAAAAAAACATCACTCTACCCATGGCAAGTTTTTTTCACAAAGGAAAAACAAAAGTGAGTAGAACACACAGTGGTTACAGAGATAAAGGAAAGATTTATTATGCCAGAAATTTAAAAAATACATTTCTTGACATGATGATGATGAAAATGGCACCAATGATGATGATGGTTATGTTGGTATAATAATGATTAGAGGAAATGTTGCAAATGATAGTGATTATTATCATGATAATGACGATTATAATTTCTTGTTATGGGCTCATGATGCTGATGAAGGAGGTAGCGACAGTGATGGTAGAGTGATGCTGATGTCCAAAATAATAGTTTTTATTTATTTGATAAACTGCACAACAAGGTCACTTTGTGCTTCTCCTAGAAACACTGCACTTCCCTGCGAATCTGAATGCTGGCCTTGAACGTGGTCGTTGACCACTCTTGGATCACACAGATTCAGGTGCAGCTTCAACAGTTTCATGTTGTCATCATCATAAACATCACTCTCACTGGAAGAATCTAAATTGTCTGCTCTCCGTACAGGTAGAAACATCAGTCCCATTGTGCAGCACATTCTCATCAGCTCCGAAACAAATGCGTTTACGTGTAGCCATTGTTCTCAAAATGTGTAGCATGATACAACAACACAGCTATATTTAGCTTGACCCAGTTGTTGAATTTGCTGTTTCAGCAGCCTCCCATGGTATGTGGTAGCTGGTTCAGCCATTGTTTACAAGAGAGTTAGAAAACTCGAGGATAACACTATGAAAGTGTGTCTGTATATAATCAGTGAGTTAATTTGGGGGGAACACTGTATGAATGACAGTCCACACAGGATTCTCAGGGTCAACACTAAAGGGGTTGAGTTTGTCCTTCTTTTGTAGTAAATCAAAAGAGAGCCACATCATCCTGCTGTTATTGTGCATTTCTGAAAGCATCTTGCTGTGTTGTAGACTACTTCAGCACCAACAGTTATGGTCTATTATGAAATATGGGTTTTCACAGTCATCTGGTATACTTCATCGCCAAACTGTACCAAGATCAGGAAGCAGAAGTGAGAATAGATATCAAAACATCAAGCTTGTTTGACGTACGAAAGGGAGTAAGACAAGGATGTATCCTTTCTCCATACCTGTTTAACATCTACGCTGAAAACACCATGAGGAATGTAAAAGATGAACAGGAAACGGCTAAATTTGATTCTTTCAATGCTGGGGGCCCACTAATTCCAGAAATGAGATACGCTGATGATACTGTTCTTCTATCAACAGGTCAGAAGGACTGCAGCAGTTGATTTTCTCAACTAAAAACACAGTGAACCTCAAAATCTTTTTTTTTTTTAAACACCAACAAAACCAAAGTAATGATAATTGACAAAATGAGAAGCAAACCACAAATTACATTGGACCATCAAGACATTGAAAATGTAAAAAAATTTGAATGCCTAGGTTCAGCCATCACCACCAGTGACAACTGCACAGTGGAAATCAAAAGAAGACTAGCATTTGCATCGCAGAAACTAGCACAAATGAAAAGTATGCGGCAAGATACCAACAAGAAAACAAAGTTATGTTTACTGAGTGCTTACATGCTCCCAAAAGCAACATGCAGATGTAGAACATGGATATTTAACAAATCACCTAAAAGAGAATAACAGCATTTGAAATGAAATGTTACAGAATGGCAATAAGAATATCATGGATGGTATGAAAATCAAATAAAGAGATACTAATGGAATTAAGTGTTGCAGAAAACTGGCTCGTTAACACCATAAAAATTAGAAAGCTGAGATACTTCGGCCACATCAAGAAATGCAATAGCTTGGAGAGGTTGATAGTAGAAAGCATGTTTCCCAGCAAAAGAGAAAAGGGACGACCTCACTGCAGGTGAACACAGGACATCGCGGAAAGTCTGAATATGTCATTGTGAGATGCCGCTCAACAAGACCATCCAGAGGACCAGGGAGGCTGTGAAAGGGACAGTGTTCTGGAAAGGACATGTCACAAAAATGAATGAAAGCATCTTGAATGGTGATGAATGCACTGAATGGTGGTTAGTGGAACTTGGGCAAGTAACCATTGAATGAAGAACTCCATTCTTATTTTCCTGGTGAAGCAGGACATAGACCAGTCTAAACTATGCTCAGTGATTTTCACAAGCAAATGTCCACAGCTGCTGGAAAACCATGTTAAAAGATGAAAAAAGCTTTAATCACTATGGTTATCTTAGTGTTGTTACATTTTTCTCTTCAAGTGCTTGATTGCTCAAGATTTCTTACTTTTTCAAGATTTGTTAATCTACGGAGTTATTTCACATAGAACTAAGAAAAAGTGAAGCATAATGGACGCCTGAAGGAGAGAGAGGAAAGGAGGCTGAGAACTGGCATGGCTGGAAGTTGTCTTGAAAATTCATTTTTTATTTATAATCTTCATCAGTAAAATTTCGTATAATTTGTAGGTTCTCATGCTGAAGACTTCAAATTATTTTATATTAGCTATATATTGTGTATCTTAATGTATAATGTATAGTTTATTAGTCGCTAATAGTGCTTCAGTTTAATTTTTTTTTGTTGTTGTTAATGGTTACTTATGAAATCATGTCTTTCTGACAGAGCTTGATGATGAAAGAAGTGTTTTTCAGATTCAGAGTTTTGCTGTAGGGAAAGCTACAGCTGATGTTGGTATGTCCCTGGCTCTTTGTACTTTGTTGTATATTATTTAATATTTCATGTAAATCATTTTAGCACGTATACAATATCCAGCATAACATATAACTTACTTATAGCTTAACTCTCAAACCCCATTTCAAAATGGGTCTCTAGATTCCAGAAAGCATTTTGCAGATCAGTACTTAAGACCTCAAACCTGGTCCCTAGAGAAGAACATAGGCGGAAAACTCAGAGGTTTTTTATTAATAAAAGCAGCTTGTTTCCCTGGCTAGATGATTGAGCAGGGAAAACTGAATGCAGAAGAAGAAACATTTTATCACACAGAGAAGCTGATTTATTTTTGAAAGATCCAGTTCGCTCATTTTCTGTGCTCCTGTTTTTTGCCCTGATGACCTCCAGCTGGTCATCTGTTCTCACGATTTCTTACTAAGCCTTTATGTTGTCCTTTTACCAGGTTTTGGATGCTGTCTGTTCTCACGATTTCTTACTAAGCTTTTATGTTGTCCTTTTACCAAGTTTTGGGTGCTGTCTGTTATCACGATTTCTTACTAAGCTTTTATGTTGTCCTTTTACCAAGTTTTGGATGCTGTCTGTTATCACGATTTCTTACTAAGCTTTTATGTTGTCCTTTTACCAAGTTTTGGGTGCTGTCTGTTATCACGATTTCTTACTAAGCTTTTATGTTGTCCTTTTACCAAGTTTTGGATGCTGTCTGTTATCACAATTTCTTACTAAGCTTTTATGTTGTCCTTTTACCAAGTTTTGGATGCTGTCCCACTTTAGTGCTTCTAGTTTGTTGTACATACTTTTCTACTGCATTCTTGTATTTCAGCTTTTCAGTCAAATGTAGAGAATGAAAAATATTTGTGACAAACAAGGGGCAAGATGGGAGATGCCATACCACAATGATGATGGTGGAGAAGAAGATAACAGGAAAATAAGAAGTTATAATCTGGATAAAGATGATTTCAAATTGTTGCTTATGTTGAAGTGTATGATGGAACATCTGCTTACATTGCATAAGTTTATATGATGTGTAATGTCGTGTGTGATGAGTGATAATCGTTAGACTGGAGAGACTGGAAAAGAGACTGTGCAACTGTAATGAACCATGGAAAGCTATATTTTAATGCATATATTATAAGACATATTTATGAAAATTTTTGTTGTTGTCTTCCAGCAAAGAGATCAGGTTTCAGTCCAAAAGGTGAAGACTGTGGAAATGCTAGAGCATTATCAGAGTTCATTTTACAGGAAGGTGAGAGAACAAAGAAAACATAGTAAAACAAAGAAGAAGATAGAAATAGCATTTATTTGTGATTTTTTTTTTTCCTTTTGTTACTTTGGAAAAGAAAGAAAGAAATTAGAAAATTTAAAACTTGTGGTGATCTTGCTGATTTTTCCATGAGTGATCACAAACCATCAATAATTAGTGTATGAGTTAACTATACACGGAGCCACTGCAGTAAAGCTGTGATACCAAAATGCATAAACTAGGCAAAAAAGTGGGAACAGCTTTATTACTTAACGAGTACGTAGTTGTGACGTTTAAGCATAAGCCTTAATCATACAAAAAGAAACAGGACAAAGAAATAGAGAGAGGAGATAAAGTATAAATTCACATGAATGCTGTGTTAAAAAAAAATAAAATAAAATGAATAGAGCACTTAGCTGTAACTTGTAAGAAGCTGTGGCTTGTCCAGTGCTCTGTGTCAGGCATACATTCTACGATCACAAACCACAGGCAGTAAAAAAAACTAAAAAACTTCTTTGTCTGGTTTACAGTTTCAGCCAGAAAACTTAGAACCAAAGTGAAGACAATTACACTTCATCAGATTTAAAAATATGTCAGAAGAATGGTTTGTGGCTATATGAGATAGATGTCTGAGTAAGATGTCAGAATAATGGTTTGTGGCTATATGAGATAAATGTCTGAGTAAGATGTCAGAAGAATGGTTTGTGGCTATATGAAATAGATGTCTGAGTAAGATGTCAGAATAATGGTTTGTGGCTATATGAAATAGATGTCTGAGTAAGATGGTTTGTGGCTATATGAAATAGATGTCTGAGTAAGATGTCAGAATAATGGTTTGTGGCTATATGAAATAGATGTCTGAGTAAGATGTCAGAATAATGGTTTGTGGCTATATGAAATAGATGTCTGAGTAAGATGTCAGAATAATGGTTTGTGGCTATATGAAATAGATGCCTGAGTAAGATGTCAGAATAATGGTTTGTGGCTATATGAAATAGATGAGTGGCCAGAGGAATGACATAACTGATGTAATTTGACATCATCTGTGTCACAATAGTAGCAATGTGGAATAAACCTGTTACAACATTAAACTGTATTAGGGACAGATTTTTTGTTTTAGTTTCAGTATTGCTGTTTTTTAACAAATTGTAGACTTCTATGATAGTAATAAAATATAAAACAAGAAATGAGAATCTGAGAAATTTTATCAGTTACAGCAGTTCTGTACCTTCAAGAAAACAGCAAACAAATCCCCTAATTGTATAAGTCTCTTAGTTACAGCAGTTCTGTGCCTTCAAGAAAACAACAAACAAATCCACAAATTGTATAAGTCTCTTAGTTACAGCAGTTCTGTGCCTTCAAGAAAACAACAAACAAATCCCCTAATTGTATAAGTCTCTTAGTTAAAGCACTAAATATGTCCACAGTTGGTGTTGATAGCTCTAAACCAATGCTGTATCCATGCTCAAGTATACATCGTGACACTCTCCCAGAAATACTTGCCAGTCACGGTTAGTAGATTCTCCGTTCTGTTTATTTTGTGCATGTAGTTGTGTTTTCATTTGTACAGATGAGTTCATGACACTGCACTGTTCTATGAATTTAGTTGTGTTTTCACTTGTACAGATAAATTTGCATGTCCCTTGTGGAACTTTGCCACCCAAACAGCACTCCTGTAGGCCCCTCGGTTTTATACAAGATGCCCTGCTGCTGATGCATCCATTTGCAGATCATCAATGATATCTTGCAACATTGGTCTTCCTCTTTCTTTTTCCCATTATGTACCCTTCCAAGATGGTCATCTCTAGATTATCATGACATTTAATGTGTCCAAAATATTTACGTTTTCTTTGTTTAATCCTCTTTACTAGCCAGCTTTCTTCAATATTAAGTTCTTGTAGTATGGATATATTTGTTCTTTTTTTGTATCCATGATATCTGAGGAACTCTTCTGTAAGCATTTACATTCTGAGGCACCTATGTGTTTCTCAGCTGTTTTGTTAAGTGTCCAGGTCTCACAGGCATATGTTGCTATGGGAAAGATGCATACCATTAAAAATCTTATTTTTGTAGTTCTGTCTGTTCCTCTCCACAGATTCTTTATTTGTTTTACTTTCTGAAGAGCGATAGATGTCTTCCTTTTAATTTCCCTCATTGTATCTCCATTATTAGTTAGAAGTGATCCAAGATATTCAAAACTCTCCACCTCTTCTAATTTTTCCTCATTGATACATATTTCAGCTGCCTTGTTTGTTTTGTCAGTTGTCATCAATTTAGTTTTATTCGCATTTAGATAGAGGTTTTGCTCTTCGCTGTTCTTACGGACTGACATAATTAGTTTTTCAATTCCTTTTTGTGCTGTGGACAGTAATACTGTGTCATCAGCATATCTAATCTCTGGTATTTCATAACCTACAGTGGTTATGGAATCGTAATTCTTGTGATATATCCAAAGAATTTTGATTGTTTCATCCTTATGATTTTGTGTTTATTATTCTGCAACTTCTTTTATAATTTTTTTTCTTGGTTTTTTTAGTTTGTCTGGTGTATATGTTGCATCTTTCTCCAAGACCACATTTCTGTTGTTTATGGTTTCTGTTTCCTCAGTTTTTTGTTGTTGTTTATGTTGCCCAGATAGAATCTATCAGTGCCATGCGGACAGTCCTTGGTGGTCATGAGTTTCCGCAGTTCTCTTCTTGTGGGTGTTAATTATGAGCTGGACTGGTGTTCTTTCTCGGTTCCACTTCATCAGTCCATCTGTCACCTTCTCTCTTTGTCTGCCTAGGTTTCTTTTGCCTTCTATCATCCCTGTTGTTATCAAGTAGAATGCCATATCAAGTAGAATACCACAAAATAATAATAACAACAATAGCAGTAGTTCTGTATAGCAGTGTAGCTTTATTTTTTTCTAACTGTATATTTTGCCATATTTACTAGAATCTTCTTTTGCCATATTTACTAGAATCTTCTTTTGCCATATTTACTAGAATCTTCCTTTGTCATATTTAATAGAATCTTCTTTTTTTCATATTTACTAGAATCTTCTTTTTTCATATTTACTAGAATCTTCTTTTTCATATTTACTAGAATCTTCTTTTGTCATATTTAATAGAATCTTTTTTCATATTTACTAGAATCTTCTTTTGTCATATTTACTAGAATCTTCTTTTTTCATATTTACTAGAATCTTCTTTTGTCATATTTACTAGAATCTTTTTTTTTCATATTTACTAGAATCTTCTTTTGCCATATTTACTAGAATCTTCTTTTTTCATATTTACTGGAATCTTCTTTTGTCATATTTACTAGAATCTTCTTTTTTCATATTTACTAGAATCTTCTTTTGTCACATTTACTAGAATCTTCTTCAATCATTAAAAGCTGCTTTTGCTATTCTTATTCTTTTATTTTGACTGCATTTGCCATCTTCTTGCTATATTAGTGTTAGGGAACTGAATTTATCTGCTTGCATTAGTTAAATAATATGAAATACCTCAGAACATGCCACAGATTCTGTTGTAGTGAAGTTAAATGCCTCTGTAATATGGTGTTTTTGTTCTGAATAGTTCACATGTTTTCACAGGTTTTCAGCTCACTGAGGTTGTAGCCTATGAAACCTGTACTAATGAGAAACTGAAAGAAGCCACCCAGGATGCTTTGTGTACACAGGTATAGACTGCAGCATGAAAACCTCTGTGATATAAACATGAGAAGCACTGTCTTAGTTAATCTTAAAACATGAAAAGCACTGTCTTAGTTAATCTTAAAACATGAGAAGCACTGTCTTAGTTAATCTTAAAACATGAGAAGCACTGTCTTAGTTAATCTTAAAACATGAAAAGCACTGTCTTCGTTAATCTTAAAACATGAGAAGCATTGTCATAGTTAATCTTAATATAGTCTTATTATGTCTGAGTGAGCCATTGTCATAGTTAATTAATCTTAAAACATGAGAAGCACTGTCTTAGTTAATCTTAAAACATGAGAAGCATTGTCATAGTTAATCTTAATATAGTCTTATTATGTCTGAGTGAGCCATTGTCATAGTTAATCTTAATGTAGTCTTTTTATGTCAGAGAGAGGCAATGTCATAGTTAATGTAGCCTTATTCTGTCAGAGAGAGGTGTTTTCATAGTTAATGAAGTCTTATTATGTCAGAGAGAAGCACTGTCATAATTAATAAAGTCTTATCATAGTTAATGAAGTCTTATTATGTCAGAGGAGGTACTGTCATAGTTAATGAAGTCTTATTTTGTCAGAGAGAAGCACTTTGGGATTTGGTGATAGTGCCCATATTTTCCTTGACTGATGGCAAACCACAGAGTGATGTTGTTCAGCATCTAACATGCTGTCATTCTTTACCCTTTAAAAATAAAGATTATTCATTCATTCATTATTCTCCCAGGCTGTCTTTCTTTCTCCCAGGCTGTCTTTCTTTCTCACAGGCTGCCTTTCTTTCTCCACTCCAGATCCAGAGAAAGCCAGGTACTCATTTCTGTTGCAGATTTACTGACGTGGGGGGGGGGGGGGGTCCCTCTGGCTGGATTCAAACCACCAACCACCACATGAAAGATGAGCTCACTATCCATTATACTCAGGCACCACATGGTTAATCTTATTCAAAGTTTTGAAAGTATCAGAATACTGAAGTTACCAGAAAAGTAGCCGGACTGTAGGGACATACAAGGTAGAATATATATTTTCAGTGAAAATCAGCAAAATGATAAAATGAAAAGGATTACTGTTATGGCTATATTTAAGAAAACTTGTGAACAAGTGAGCTATACTCTGTAGATGATGCTGTGATGAAGGTCTTGACAACGTTCATCAGGTCAGGGTCAGGCAAATCATAGTTAAACTACTGAGTAAGTAGCTGTGGGTTCACAGGTTGCTGGGACCTTTTCACTTCGATAGATTTCTTCGCTCAGTCGACTGATTCAGTGGTACCAGGCTCAGATACCAGCAGCGGGATTTTTTTTTTTTTACACACTAAGAAGGTTCAGGGTCGACCCAGACTCTAAGAATGGGTATCAGAGAAATCTGGGAAGGTAAATTTGGTCAGGCATGATACTGACCACATCATACTTTGATGTGCTGGAGGTCTTGGACATACAGCCCTAACACCATATCCCCAGTGGAAACAGGGATTTTTGAGGTGTTGTATCCTTTATGATTTTGTGAATGAGACTGAATGCAAACTTCTGAAAGAAAATGAGAATCATTACAGTAGCACTGGCATCAAGCTCAGGGTTACAATACAATAGCAACAGCAAAATAACTGACCTTGTTCATGTATCTAAGTTGGTAATTTTTCTCATTCTCTGTGAATTCAATCTCATAGGTCTTTAGCTGTGAAAACATGAGAGTTATCTGCCCTTCTGACAGTTCACTTTGGCTGATTGTTTCTGAAAGAGTGTATGGCCTAGTTTTACAGAAAGACAGAAAGAGTGAGGAAAGTGGACAGAAACAAGAATTGAAAGAAAGCAAGATGAGTACATTCAAATGAAGGGCATACAACAATCCAGTATTTCGGCATAAACCTTTTTCAATGATCACACAAAACAACAGATTAAAAACATGAAAAATGGATGAGAAAATATAGACTTAGCCTTTTGGCCTCACCCTCGTAAGAAGGTCCAGCACTGAACTATTTTCACTACCAAAACCTTTTTAGCACAGTCTTGCATGGCTTGCGGGTTATTGCTGGCTGGAACATTAGCTGACGGTGGCATTTGTTAGCACAGTCTTGCATGGCTTGTGGGTTGTTTCTGGCTGGAACATTAGCTGACTGTGGCATTTGTTAGCACAGTCTTGCTGGCTTGCGGGCTGTTTCTGGCTGGAACATTAGCTGACGGTGGCATTTGTTAGCACAGTCTTGCTGGCTTGTGGGCTGTTTCTGGCTGGAACATTAGCTGACTGTGGCATTTGTTAGCACAGTCTTGCTGGCTTGCGGGCTGTTTCTGGCTGGAACATTAGCTGACTGTGGCATTTGTTAGCACAGTCTTGCATGGCTTGTGGGCTGTTTCTGGCTGGAACATTAGCTGATTGTGGCATTTGTTAGCACAGTCTTGCATGGCTTGTGGGCTGTTTCTGGCTGGAACATTAGCTGACTGTGGCATTTGTTAGCACAGTCTTGCATGGCTTGCAGGTTGTTTCTGGCTGGAAGATTAGCTCACTGTGGCATTTGTTAGCACAGTCTTGCATGGCTTGCGGGTTGTTTCTGGCTGGAAGATTAGCTCACTGTGGCATTTGTGCTTAGCTTCTTTATCTTCTAAGAGGTGCCAGGCTGGTTAGTGCACTTGCCTCTTGATGAGAAGGTCCTTGGTTTCCTTCTGCTCTTGGATGGAGCTTTTTCAGACTAACCATCACCTGAGTCAACACAGCCTCAGAAAATGGGTGCCTGGGATTACCTAAGAAAATAAAGGTCATGAGGACAGGTGCTGGCATCCCTGCTTCAAATTCTGTAGAGGCCTAGAAATGTGAAGGCACCAATGCTTCATACCCGCAGCATATGTATTCCGTGGGACATCAGTCTATTTATGTTTCAGAAGTATCTCTGACATTTTTAGTAAAAGATTTAAAAGATAATATGAAGTCACTTGTATGTGATGTTGGGGGCAAAGATGTTGTCCAGTTTGGCTGTCATTAACTGGTTTCAGGTTTGGCAAATCATAGGTGATCAAGATCATTTCTTGCCTCTCCATTGGCACCCCCCTCCCAGTAATAGGCCTATCCTGACTAATGGAGAAGGGATTTCCATAGTTCCCATGGTGGTGGAGTCTGCTAAAGAAGTATTACACATCCTCTCAGGGCCTGACAAAATAGCTGCTGTAGCCTGCTCACAATCTGACACGATGCTGTGCTTCAACAGCTTTACTATGTCAGTTTCAAAGAACACCGGCTCGCAGTTCCTAGAAGACTGAAGAAGAAGAAGATGTGATGTTAACCATATGAATCTTGCCTTTTATTTTGCAGGGATTACCAGATTACGCTGTCTTCTTTAGCCCATCAGGATTCCAGTATGTCCAGGAAACAATAACACAAGATATACTACAACTGGACAAAGTCAAAGTGAGTTTACTGTCTTTCAAAGATCTTTGCTTCTCAGTGACTAACTTTCAGAACCCTTGAACAATGAAACTATGCTAAAACGCAGATAGGTCTGAGCATCCATTTACCAACAAAGATAAGCATGAATTTGAATAAGTTTCTGTATTTATATTATATTTTTTATGACTGTTCAGTACCTGACTGTGTTTCCAGATTAGGTGACAGTTGTTAGAAAATGATATTTGTAGAAGTTCTCAGTGCTGATATCTAGGGAGAATTACCTGAATCCAATGACAGCAAAAAGAAAAGTTCTAGAGACTGACCAGGAAATAAAGAATTCAGTGATGAAACCTGGAAGCATCAAAGCAAAGTACATGTGATCAGCTTAGAAGCATTGTAAAATTATCATATTAGGTGTGAGAAAAATAAAAGCAGTAATATAATGACTGAGAATTAACCCTGGACCCCAGTAGGGCAAGGAACTGCCTAGCCATGATAGGACAGAGCACTGTCAGCTCAGCTAAATTTGTGATGAAAATTCTGAAACATAGTCCATAGATGAAGAAGAAAGCATGCTACCTTGACATGGAATCCACAGGTCAGTAGAGGATTGAAACACCCAGAAACTTGAGGCATTCTATTAAAAGAAAGGGTGAAATTGTCCATGTATGTTTTGCTTTGTTAAAAGTACTGGGAGATCTGAACTTTGGCAATTATATGAGTGGCTGCCATATGCTTATGACTGGCAGAAATGATAGATTATGGTCCTGGTTTACATGGAAGTCACTGATTTTAGGTTTTTTTCTGTCTCAGATCATAGCTCTTGGGCCGAGCACACACAAGTCTATCTGTGACAGCGGATTCATTCCATTTGGCATGGCAGATAAACCTGAACCTTCCTGCTTGATCCAGCTTCTGTCATGAAATCTGTTGTTTTAGGCATGCAAGATTTGTGTCATCATTGTACATCATTGATCCAGCTTCTGTCATGAAATCTGTTGTTTTAGGCATGCAAGATTTGTGTCATCATTGTACATCATCATCTTTGTGCTGGACAAGTCCATTGATGCCATGACCCCCTCTTCAATATAATCTTCAGTGTGCAGATACTGACTACACCAGTTCATAGAATTTACTGGTTTTCTGGAGCTCTTAAGTGGTTTTTCACATCTGACATGACCTACATTTTACTGCCAGTTTTGTTTCATCTGAAGCAGTGTTATGTTTAAATCTTCTATCACCATACTTAAAACTGTTCACAGTTCTTAAAGTTAAACAGTTTATGTTGTTTTCTGTTCCCATCAGGACAACAATCTGCATTTAAACGTTTTTAGTTTTCTTGCATTGGATATTCAACTGAAGCATAATCCCATATTTAAGGCATTCATTTTTATGTAAATGTCATGTTTTCCATCAGTGCCTTGACATTTCTTGTAGCATACACTCATTGTTCCGCAATTTGCAGATATTCTGCTTTCGAACCATTTATTGACTTCGGTGCTGGTCTACAACCTGCTTCACATGTTTTGAGAAGGCAGTTTACTATTGACCAGTTACTCCTATCCTCATGTGTAAATTTGTTTGAACAGTTTACAGTACTACACTCATTTAATAATAAATCAACTGGTTTTTTTTTTCTTAATAGTGACATTTCAGATATGCTAGATTTATGGGCCGTATCACTCGTAAACACTGTCTGTAGTGTTCATGCCACAATGTCTGATCAACATTTTCCGTCTGGTACTTATTTTTCTGTCTAAACCAGGAGGATAAAAATAGCTGCCATTTTGCTGAGAACTGAAGCCAGAGAAATATGTCATTGAAATAAGAACCAGCTTTCTGCTTCTCTTGGGTTGTCCTCTTTTTTTTTTTTTTTTTTTTTATTTTGGATTTTATGTGGAAAACGGGCTTCTGTGTTTATATACTCTAACTAGTGCCCTGTTGACATGATTTGCTGAAGTAGGAGAGCCTTAGATTATTTAAATATACAATGAACTGAGATCATAATTACACCTCTTTTGCTATTTTAAAAGCGAACGAAGAAGAAGAAGAAGAAGCTATTTTAAAACATTGTTTAATGCCAGCTTTTTTTGCTGTTCTGATTGCAGAAAGTAATTTTCAGTTGCCAGTAAAAAATTTGCAAATGACAGGACTTATTTTCTTTTCAGTTTTTTATTTCATACACAAGTGTAGTTATAAGGAGACTAAGTGTGTCATGTATATTTCTGCAACACAAATCAGGCTTTATCTGCTCTTGAAGGAATTGTTAAATAGAAAAATTGAAAAGTATGTGTAGGTACTTGGTGAGAGTTTTTAATTTATTCATTCATCAGGTGCCGTGTGACTGAACTTTGATGGCCATGCGTCTCCATTTTGTTTGGTCTTTAATATTTTTAGTCAGAGTGGTTGACCTTTTCATTTCTGTTCCACTTGGTCAGCCAGTTCAAATAATTTTATCTCACTTTCCCTCTTGTATTCATTTTTATAAATTTGTAATACTGAAATGTAATGCAGAGTGAGGTATGTATATATTTTTATTTTTTAAATTTTTTTTTTTTTGTGTACTCAGTAGTCCCACAAGTAGTTTTTGCTAGAGTGAGCAAGTTCATTTCTGGTCTCTTCACATCATTTTCTCTGTACTCTGACAACATTCTGGTCTCTTCACATCTTTTTCTCTGTACTCAGACAACATTCTGGTCTCTTCACATCTTTTTCTCTGTACTCAGACAACATTCTGGTCTCTTCACATCTTTTTCTCTGTACTCTGACAACATTCTGGTCTCTTCACATCTTTTTCTCTGTACTCAGACAACATTCTGGTCTCTTCACATCTTTTTCTCTGTACTCAGACAACATTCTGAGAAGTGGTCAGATAATGCTGAAATCTAGTTTGAGCCTCGCAGTACGTGGGTGACATTAACACTGAATTAGAAGTATAAATGTTTTGAAGAATACCACTTGTTCATGTTCTGATCTTCCTATGATTGTCAGCTGTTTGTTCATGTTCTGATCTTCCTATGATTGTCATCTGTTTGTTCATGTTCTGATCTTCCTATGATTGTCAGCTGTTTGTTCATGTTCTGATCTTCCTATGATTGTCAGCTGTTTGTTCATGTTCTGATCTTCCTATGATTGTCAGCTGTTTGCTCATGTTCTGATCTTCCTATGATTGTCAGCTGTTTGTTCATGTTCTGATCTTCCTATGATTGTCAGCTGTCTTTTATGAATATGATGTTGTGAAGATGTAGAAGCAGAGCTGTCATGTTTCAGAAGGATTGG
Organism: Achatina immaculata; assembly: GCA_009760885.1. NCBI lineage: Eukaryota > Metazoa > Mollusca > Gastropoda > Stylommatophora > Achatinidae > Lissachatina > Lissachatina immaculata. Next base: position 28,756,989 of record CM019717.1, read on the forward strand.
AATGTTGTTGCCTGCTTGAAGATGCCTAGTACATCCAGGAAAATGAGCTTCTTACCAGACTTCGTTACCATGGAGACCATAGTGAGTTCTGTCCCTAAGCTGAGGTGAAAGATTATTAATGAGGGAGTGGGATAGGATCTTGACCAGGTTTGGTTCATTATCTTGATATCAGACCTTCGCTAGCACATTTACCCATGAAGAACTCCCAAAGACCTGGTTGAAGGTGTTCAAGAAAGTTACAAACAAGAATCAGTGTTATGTAATACCACCATAGGAATATTGATAATATAGAGAGTGTTATTTGGTATGCTACTGTCAGTGGAAAAACTGACATGACTAGAGTACGCAGCTTCTGCCAAGTCAAACAAATGAGCAGACAGACTGTATTTTCAAAGGGTTAAGAATTGGTCATGCAGGCCCATCTAACATTCTGCCCTTCATCATACAGTTCTCACTCAGTCACAGACATTCAGCCTTTGTTATTGAACATAATAAGCGTGAGGAAGCAAACATATGAATAAATAAATAATGAACCATCTCTCTCAAAAGTAGAAGAGACAGTTGCAGTGTTTGTTATATAAGGAAAGTCTGTACTAAGAGAATTTTATTCCATTTTTGTGTGGAAGAGAGTTCTAGAATTCTGAGTGGAGCCATGTGTGACAGCAGATCAAGGGAATGTGGTCACATGATGGCATTTCTTCTAAATGTCTCAATGCATGTGCTATGACTGTTTTTATATATATTTTGAAATGATAAAGATATGCCAAAGTCATTATTTTGGAAGTTTCAGTTTTATTTAGCTGTTATCTTTTAACCATCCTCGTATTTTAATAGCTATTGAAATTGATAAAAGATAATAATAGAGAAGTATTAACTGGAAGAATGAATTGTTTTTCATATACATATATACCCATTTTACAAGCCAGATCAACCTAGGGCCATATTTGTTGGAAAAAAAAAATGCCACTCAGCTAGAGATTTGAATCCTCATCCATTCAGTTGCTAGACAAGTGCTCTAATCACTACGCTAGCCAGTGTTCCAGTTTACGATAGACACAGTTTAAAACTCATGGGAAATATATATATATATATTTTCCCCCACTAATCCATTCCTTATCTTGTGTCAAAGAATTTTTGTTAGATAAACTGGTTCTCATGTTCTAGACCTGTGTTGAGGGTTTAAATCCCCAGCTAAGTGGGGTGGAAAGGAAAGGCTGATGGCCCAGCATAATGAGGTTTCTAACACTTCATCCCCTATGACATTTACTATGGGACTACTTTTAAATTTCTTCTTCTTCTTCAGCTTTCTGAGCCATTAAGGCTCATTGCTGCAGATAAAGTTCGCCTCCATTCCTCTCTATTCCTAGTCTTCTCTCTCCAGTTGGTGACACCAATTTCTTTTATATCCTCTTCTATGTTGTCTTTCCATCTCTGTCTTGGCCTACCCCTTTGGTCTTTTTTCACTCATCTCCTGTGCATACACCATTTTTGTTTGTCTGTTCTCTTCCATTCTTTCTATATGCCCAAGCCAGTGTAGTCTGTTCAGTTTCAAGACATTTATAATTCGTTGGGATTCCTTCTTCTTCGTTCGCTTCTGCCACCAAGATCACCCCGTGATCCTACTGAATTTACTCCTGTGGTCCTTGATAGGTCCTGTGGTCCCCAAGAGGATCACAAGAGATCCCCGAGAGGACCACAAGAGGTTCAGAGCATCGCGAGGCTTGGGCCTGTATTCTCGGTGGGTCGCAGAAATGGGAGTGTGTGACATTGTGGTTTTCGTTGCACCAGTTTAATCTAGAGTTGGACTTTCTCACTGGAAAATCTCAACGTGTTTTGGATATCAGTATATCCCGCCAGGTGAGAGGTGGGTTGGGATTTAAATAAGTTGTTCAGTTCAGTCTTTTTTCAAGCTCTCCATTCTCCACTGTTGGTATCCTTTATCGGCCCAAAGATTCCTCTTAGGATCTTGTTTTCAAAGATCTGCAGTTGGTGTTCATCTTTCTTTGTTTTACTCCATGCTTCTGATCTATGCATGAAGGCTGGTCTTATTATAGTTTTGTAGATTGTTATTTTGGTATTTTAGGACATGATTTTGGATTTTAACAGGTGCTGCAAGGCAAAGTATATTTTATTCCCTGTTTGTACTCTGCTTTTAATTTCCTCACTTACTGTGTTGCTTCTGTTGAAGGTTGTGCCCAGATATTTGTATGTTTCTGCTTTCCTAATAATCATCTCTCCAACATTTATATAATCTGGATCATTCTGCCTCTGTTCTCTTGATATCTTCATATACTCTGTCTTAACTTGGTTAATGGTCAAGCCCACTTTTAGTGCTACATCTCTCAGGTGTATGCAGATATTGATGACTTCTTGTATAGAAGTCCCACTAGGTCAGTGTCATCAACGTATTCAAATATTTTAGCTTGTTCTTCTGTACTGCTTTCTTCTTTCGCTTTTCTGATTACCTTTTCTAGTACTAGGTTGAATAGTAATGGAGATAATGTATCACTTTGTTTTAAACCATTTCTTATAGAGAGGGGTTCTGACTTTCTTCCTTTATATATTACTATATTTTGTGCATCCTCCATGCATGTTCTGGTCAGATTATTTATTAGGTATCTCAAATTCTTTCATAATTTTCCATAAGCTGCTCCTATCTATGCTGTCATAGGATTTCTTGAAGTCAATGAAGATAGTATGTACTTCTTTTCCATATTCCCAGTACTTTTCTGCTCTTTGATGTACATAAAATATTTGGTCTATTGTTGATCTATTCTTCCTAAAACCCACTTGATTGTCTCACTGTATGGTTTTAATCTATTTAAGAGTATATTAGATAGTATTTTGTAGCTTGTTTGTAGTAATGATACTCCTGTAGTTTTCACACTTGCTCTTATCACCTTTTTTGAATACTAGGATCAGTAATGATTCTCTCCATTCACTAGGCAGTTATAGTGCAGTCTGTTTGAAAGATTTGTTACTCAGTAAAGATATTGCCTTGATCATGCCATGTTTACTCAATGGTGCAGCTATATTTTGTGTCACAGGACAGATTTAAGAGACATTAAGTTTAAAAATTTTTTTAAAAAAGGTAGCCCAACATGGGTAATTTGTCATAAATTCTCAACTTTATACTTTTCTTTAAATGCCAGCTTGGCAGGTCAGTATATTTTTGTTAAAATGTGTCTGCTCTAAAAGCCTTGTGGGTGCCGTTGACTAATTATTTAGAATATTTTTTATTTCTTTTGTGTCTTTGCATGTACTTCCTGAACATTTTAAAGCACATACAGGTTGTGACCAGTGAGTTTTTTGTTCGGTCCATTATTTTAAATAACTTTCTAGTTTGCATTGTTTCTTAATCTCATGCAGGTAGAGCCACTCTTTCTTTTGCTTAAAAAGTGGTCTGAAATAGTCAAGAGTGCCAAATTAGTACTAACACTGAACCAGATCCATAAATAATTACCTGCTTCTGAATTTGTTTAAATTTATTTTCTTGTCATTTGTCTATAAACTTTTCTGTCTGTCAAAAAATGTTATGTTGATGTTTCCTTTCCTCTGGTAAAACCATGTTATTTGTTTTGTTATGTTCTGCTGTATTCGTATTTTAAAAAATATTTTCTTTAATGTACATGTTAGGTAGGTTTGATACTTTAAAAAAAAAAAAAACTTCCATTATGTTGTCTGCTTCAATAATTGGTAACTCACCCTACGTAGCAGTGGATGATGGGGCAACTCTGGCTGAGAGGTCCTACGTAGCAGTAGATGATGGGGCAGCTCTGGCTGAGAGGTCCTACGTAGCAGTAGATGATGGGGCAACTCTGGCTGAGAGGTCCTACATAGCAGTGGATGATGGGGCAACTCTGGCTGAGAGGTCCTACATAGCAGTGGATGATGGGGCAACTCTGGCTGAGAGGTCCTACATAGCAGTGGATGATGGGGCAACTCTGGCTGAGAGGTCCTACGTAGCAGTGGATGATGGGGCAACTCTGGCTGAGAGGTCCTACATAGCAGTGGATGATGGGGCAACTCTGGCTGAGAGGTCCTACATAGCAGTGGATGATGTGGCAACTCTGGCTGAGAGGTCCTACATAGCAGTGGATGATGGGGCAACTCTGGCTGAGAGGTCCTACATAGCAGTGGATGATGGGGCAACTCTGGCTGAGAGGTCCTACATAGCAGTGGATGATGGGGCAACTCTGGCTGAGAGGTCCTACATAGCAGTGGATGATGGGGCAACTCTGGCTGAGAGGTCCTACATAGCAGTGGATGATGTGGCAACTCTGGCTGAGAGGTCCTACATAGCAGTGGATGATGTGGCAACTCTGGCTGAGAGGTCCTACATAGCAGTGGATGATGGGGCAACTCTGGCTGAGAGGTCCTACATAGCAGTGGATGATGGGGCAACTCTGGCTGAGAGGTCCTACATAGCAGTGGATGATGGGGCAACTCTGGCTGAGAGGTCCTACGTAGCAGTGGATGATGGGGCAACTCTGGCTGAGAGGTCCTACATAGCAGTGGATGATGGGGCAACTCTGGCTGAGAGGTCCTACATAGCAGTGGATGATGTGGCAACTCTGGCTGAGAGGTCCTACATAGCAGTGGATGATGGGGCAACTCTGGCTGAGAGGTCCTACATAGCAGTGGATGATGGGGCAACTCTGGCTGAGAGGTCCTACATAGCAGTGGATGATGGGGCAACTCTGGCTGAGAGGTCCTACATAGCAGTGGATGATGGGGCAACTCTGGCTGAGAGGTCCTACATAGCAGTGGATGATGTGGCAACTCTGGCTGAGAGGTCCTACATAGCAGTGGATGATGTGGCAACTCTGGCTGAGAGGTCCTACATAGCAGTGGATGATGGGGCAACTCTGGCTGAGAGGTCCTACATAGCAGTGGATGATGGGGCAACTCTGGCTGAGAGGTCCTATGTAGCAGTGGATGATGGGGCAACTCTGGCTGAGAGGTCCTACATAGCAGTGGATGATGTGGCAACTCTGGCTGAGAGGTCCTACATAGCAGTGGATGATGGGGCAACTCTGGCTGAGAGGTCCTACATAGCAGTGGATGATGGGGCAACTCTGGCTGAGAGGTCCTACATAGCAGTGGATGATGTGGCAACTCTTGCTGAGAGGTCCTACATAGCAGTGGATGATGGGGCAACTCTGGCTGAGAGGTCCTACATAGCAGTGGATGATGGGGCAACTCTGGCTGAGAGGTCCTACATAGCAGTGGATGATGGGGCAACTCTGGCTGAGAGGTCCTACATAGCAGTGGATGATGGGGCAACTCTGGCTGAGAGGTCCTACATAGCAGTGGATGATGTGGCAACTCTTGCTGAGAGGTCCTACATAGCAGTGGATGATGGGGCAACTCTGGCTGAGAGGTCCTACATAGCAGTGGATGATGGGGCAATGACTGAGGGGCCTTACACAGTAGCGAGTGGTGAGCCATCTGTGGCAAGGTCATGTATAAAGAAAAAGGTACCTGGCTGCTCCGGGAAGTGGGAAAAGAGAGACAGTCTGGGGTTATAATGACTGCATTATGTTCTAGTGTGCCGATAGATCAAGGAAATATGGGCATTAATATCACTAAAAATGCACAGTGCAACAGAAGCAGTTGATTCTTGATTTTGATTCTTTCCCTACAGTACAATATTTAAGGAGGTAAGAGTAATGGAAATATAAAGTGGATACTTTTCTCATAAGTGATATGGTTATGACAGGAAAACTATGCAGGTAGCAATTTCATGGGCACTAAACAAATCACAAAAAATTATATAAGCACAGATATAACAAAAACAAAATGAAGTACAATAGTTCTGAATTCTAGTCTAATAATGTTTATTATAAACAAGAATTTAGGAAGGAAGAAAAATACGTTCACAAAGCCAGTAAAGTGACTACCAAATCACACAATTTTGAAATACCTTTAAGATCAAAGAAACATGTTCACATTATGACCGTGCCAGACTCAATGGTAAACAAATGAAAATAATGTAAAAACTGATACTTGTCACCTGTGATAACAAGTCCACAAAATGTTTGGTTTGCTGAGCTATGTAGTCAGCCATGTTGGCATCTGTTAGTTACTCATCTGTAGAGTGAAAAAAAAGTAATAGCCTGAAGATAAATTAGGAGTACCCAGTGCAGCCTAACCTAGTGGTGCCGCAGAGTATGGTGACAAAGTGCTGTGATGGGACAGAGTATGATGGCAAAGTCTTGTGATGGGACACAATATGGTGGCAAAGTCTTATACTAGGAATGATCTGCCCACATGCAAGTAAGTGACTTCTCCAAGCCTGAACTCATGTTGAGTGTACCATACTGGCTGTGGACTATTCATGCTCAAAAGAGAAAAGAAACAAGGAGAAATCTGGAAATGAAAATAGCACTAAACAAAACTTGGGCAGCATCAAGCATGGACAATGGCCTTTATCTGCATCCAGTATAGATTAGCACGATGAAATCCTACACAACAGCAAAAATGTAGCTGATGAAATACACCTCTATACTATCTTTTTGTTGCCACAGTCAAATCTGGGTCATTCAGTCAGTCATTTGAATGTCCCTTGCGGAACTTTGCTTTCCTAATAGCTCTCCAGTAGGCCTCTCGGTTGTAAGATGCCCTGCTGCTGATGCATCCATCTGCATATTATCAACGATGTCTTGCAGCCATCTTCACCTTGGTCTTCCTCTCTTTCTTTTTCCCCATTATGTATCCTTCCAAGATGGTTTTCTTTAAATTCTCATGACATTTAATATTACTCCTTAGAAAGGATATTTCTGGTGTTCTCTGCAGTTGACACATAGATGATCTTGGAATGCAGGCATCGTGTTGGGTGGGAAATGGATTACAGATGCTTATTTCAAGTCCTGGAATAGATCCAAAAAAGATTTACAGGCAGTATCCATTCAAGAAGGCTTACAGGTTCGCATCCATTCAACAAATGGGCATGGCCAAACCTTACTCCAGCAGCTAAACTGAAGAAGCGAAAGTCAGTTACTATGAGTCGCTGAAAGATTTGGTGTAGAATTCTTCCCAGTTATAATTCGCCGGTCTTGACTTCTGCACCTCTCTTGCTAGCACAAATTCACTGAGCAGATTTCACCTTCTGCCTACTCCTGTAGACTACACTGAACAATGCCTGACATTCGTTCACAGTCATAACACAGACTGTCCAGTTGTAGAAGCTCAGATATTTCATACTGATCACTTTCCATATCATATAGGAGACAGCTGCCTCTTTCTTCTTCTTCTTCTTCTTCTTCTTCTGCGTTCGAGGTTGTTGGTCACATCAGATCCTGATCCCTGTCGACTTGGCAAAGCTCACAGACCTCTCCAGATCCTGATAGGAGTTCCAAAGCGTTTGCCTCAAGCTTGTGTCCTCTGGTCATGTCTGTCGTCTCAGGTCCGCATGGCTTGGGCAGTCTTGAAGGATATGTTCTGGAGTCTGGATTCCACTGCCACATAGATAGTCATTAACATTGTCTTCAGAGTGTCCGCGTCAAGCTGTGTTTTGTCACGGTTCATGAGGGAAAATATATTTTTAGTGGATGCTTTAACTTCAGGAAGACAGACAAGAAACTCGACTAACTTTTCTCAGCTGCACCTTTTGGGAAAGGAACGAGGCTTGTGTCGAAGTGTCTGATCATTTCTATCTATTTTGTTGTCGGTAAAGTTTTATTAGCACTCCATTCGAATTTTTTTTTTCAAGTTACAAACTGGTTTTCATAGACATACTCATTATACATTTCAAATTCATCAAACTGAAAAGATGGTTGAGTTTTAGTTACAAGAGATGGTTCTCTCGATGTCTGCACATGAAGATATTCTGTTTAAGAGTATCTAGCTGTAGTATTCCATGTCCTGTAAGCTTCTTTTCAGCCTATTTTTTTCGGGTATCTTAGAGCTATTTCATAGTGCAAGAGTGCAGTGGCATGAAACTTTTGTACCTTTTCTGAAAGTAGTTCTTCCTATCTTTCCAGTTTCCAAGCATTGGAAGGAAGAAAATGGTCTTCAAGTTTGGACATCAAGACAGTTTTCAGTCCATTATTCTTTTCATTCACTTCAAACTTTATGACTGTTTGCCTATCTACCATTTTTTTGTTCTGCTTCATGAAAATATGAAGCCAAACTCCGAAAAATGTACAGCTATACTTCAGACAAATGGTTTTCAAAGAAATTAGTGGACATAATAAAGGTAAAAGGTAAAGGTAATCCTTTCATGCCTTAGAGGCACATAGGGATATGGTGTTAGTGCCTATATTTTCCTTGACCTGTCAGCACATTAGAAGGTGATATGGTCAGTATCACGCCTGGCTGCCTTTCCTTCCTCAACTCCAGAAGAAGTCGGGTACCCATTTCTACAGCTGGGTGACTGGGGCGCCTCCGGCCGGATTCGAACCCCCGACCTTCGCCATGAGAGACCAGTACACTAACCACTTCGCCACTCAAACGCCAGTGGATGGACAATGAAAAATACGGTTTCAGGGGAAAGAACATTTTTAGACGTCTTATAATAACAGAATAACTGGGAGCAGTGCTAGCCATCTCATTTGAACATAACCAAACACTACTTCAAGCTCTGTTTCAACAAAGTTACAAAATTCCTTCAGTTTCAACTCTGTAAGATATGAAGACCACCATCTCTACAACAACAGGTAACAATCAATAACTGCTTGAACATCTTGTGGATGATGCTGTCTGCTTACCCAGCTTCTATCAGACCATGTTCAAAGTGTTTCTGCAGTTTCTTTCCAGCACCTCCAAAATTAGAATTCATGTTATTCTAGAGTCCAATAATTTTTCCGATTACTCCATTTTCTGTTAGACATTCACTGCAGTAATCACTCACACTAGCAGATTTTTTCACCGGAAAACGATTGCAGGTCTAATGCTTTAATTTTCACTCCAGTTCTGTAATCAAAATATCTGACAAGCAAGGAACAAATTTTGATCTCTGTACGGCGGATGCGTCAGTCAGTGCTGAAATGAATGCAGTCTTTTCTGGATCACGGTGCAGCATATTTAACGCATGAGATGCAAAGACATTCAAGATAAAGGTTTGTGCTTTGGAACGTGCACATGCAAATCTGAGTCTAATGTTATCTGTGGTAACTTTGATGAACAGTTCATAGATTTAAAACTACGAATGTGAGCAGGCGTGTGATAAACGATAGTAGCTTCACTCTCGGTTAACATGTCTTCTTCTCACAAATTTTCTTAGATTTAAATAAAATTTCTTGATGACGAGCCACAGAAACTATCTTTTTATGTTTTTTTTCACATTTTAATTGAGCCGTATTATCACCGCGACTCCATGGGTGACTCGATGCACATGTGTTGTATCCTCAGATCAGAGTCTGAGACGCTGGTCTCCGTGATGAATGGAAATTCCTTTCGTAGGTTTCCATTAAAAGAGCAACTACGTCTCTTTGGGCAAATTTCTATTCCTAGTGAAAGCAAAATTACTTATGAAAATAAAAGCTCGAATGAAAACCAATGTATGGTAAAGCAACATCTATTACATTCATTCGCGGAAAGAGAAGTTTGGTACATGGCCAGTGAGCCTCGCTGAAGAAAGAAGTCAGGCCATAAACAATGAAAATCTGAAATCACCGCCCTTCAAAAATTCCCTTTTGTGATTAAAAATTCTTCAGACCGAGACAGTTTCACTCAAATCGGGACAAATGAATGCCCCTTTTTTTTTTTCGGGACAGGGGCTTTAAAATAGTTCCAAAATATGGACTGTACCGGAAAAATCGGCATTGATGATCACATTAGTCTTAGTAATGTTTCAGAAGCTCTTATTAAATTCCTTTTTTTTTTTTTGTCTACATTTTCATGACGTACTGCAGTTTGTGAAGATTTGTCTCTGATCTAATGTAAAATGTCTTGCCCGACACGCCGTCATATTTGATACCAACAGAACAGCGGTCCCCAAACTTTATTTGCTACCGCGATGGTAAACCAGCAATGGTACTTGGGAAAAAAAATTTTTTTAAGCGTTCAGAAAATGCATTTTGGCATTTACGTAACAACTTCTGCTAACAAGAGCTTTACTGACAAGATTATGCTGAGATTTAAGGATGTTATCAGTCCACGTTAGATGTTTTGTTGAAGAAATACGAACTGTCCACTGGGACGGGAAACACACTAAATGAACTGGAGTATTCATACCCGGAGAGAAAGAACAACAACCTGTCTCATGGGTGATCAGAACAAGGAGATGGACATATGTCAGTCATGTGATGAGAAGAAACAATCAGAGAATCACCAAACAAGCTATCAAGTGGAACACAACAGGTCAAAGAAAAAGAGGTCGACCACGTGAAATTCTAAAGAAGGCATTGAGAAGCCAAATTAGTAGGCATAAAATCTCTTGATGAGGTTGAAAAGCTCGCCGAAAACAGGGAAATTTGGGAAACTACCATGCGAGCCCTATGTGACGTTTAACGGCACGGGTAAGATGTAAGATATAGAAACCACAACTCTTTTCATTTGCTGCAAACTATACGATTTGTATTAAGAACAATGTTTCAACGAATAGTGAACAATGTGGTTGCTAATATTTTAACATTTAGGTTTCAAAACATAAAGTAGGAGGGGTTTTCCTAAAATCCTGAGTTTAAAAAAAAATATATATATATATTTTTTTTTTTTTGGGGGGGGGGTCTTCTTTTCTTTTCCTTTTTTTCATAATATCTTCTGGCGGCCATATTTTGGGTAATGAACTGAGACAGGAAAACAATGGGTTGGAATAACTACTAATTCGTCTTCTGCAATTCTAGATGTTTATTTTGCTTCCATTCTGAAATTATTAGGCCTTGATCTGGGCTCTTCTGGTCGGACGTCTTGTCACCAGTTTTAGTCCCCTAGCATTTCTTAGCGCATCTTGTCAAAAGTTTGATTTTATTTCTTTGTAATAACCCAGATGTGTTCATGAATTCTTCAAATAGCATTGACACAAAAAAGAACAAATATATCCATACTACAAGAACTTAAGGCTGTCTAGTAAAGAAGGTTAAACAGAGAAAACTTAAATATTTTGGACATATTAAGACACTGGTTCTTCGACGACAAGGAGTTGTAAAGTGAGTCTCAGCATTAGTGCATTCACCTCGCAAGATCGGTAAAAATCCTAACAGACGACAACGGGGATAGATCGAGAAACTGAGTAGCCATTGATGCGGTTGTCAACAGTCATCAATTGAAAAACACAAATTCTCAATAAAAGTGCAGTAAGATAGTAGAAGAAATATCACAGAGCGATAACCTCGTCACATATACCTGAACTCTTACAAAATTAAACATAGTTATTTCCCCTGTAGGATTGGGATCCGAACTCGGAGACCCACATTCATAAGATAATAGGATTCCCAGACGTCTGCTCGTCGTCGTCAGGTCAGCGCTGGACATTCTGCCCGCTCTAAATGTACCATCTCATTAACTTGCAGCAGAGGTAAGGATATGAGATACAAATTCACACGGTCTTGGTTGTAGCAGTTAGATTCAACGTGCAAACGAAGCAGGAATTCGTGCAGTAGCAATGGTTGTTGTGGTCGCTAGACCGTTAGTTCACCGGCTGAACACAAAGCCGTAATGGCGGCGGCCGAGGTTCGCATCCCTTCAGCGACATCTGCGCCATTCTCATCGATACCTCGTTCCTGTCGAGTATGGCAGTGTGCTGCAATATCACAGACAGAACGAAATGCTTTAGAGCAGTGAATAAAATGATACGAGTGTTAATTAATATACGATATAAGAGTGATATGTGACAACCTGTGGCCAGTCGGTATGGGCGGGTAACACGGGAGACCCAGGTCACAGCCAGGACTTATTATAATCTCTTAAATAGCGCCAAGGGTTCTCTACAGGCTGAGACACGGCGTGGGCGGATAGTCCTGGAGTTTAACAGCCGTTATTTGAAAGTGGGTGTTATTGCTTATTGTGTTATTGTTATTAGTATACTTGACAATAACATGTATGTAAAGTGTGTTATTAGAAAGACCAGGAATGATTACAGGAAAAAAAAGTGGGGAGGGGGGTGTTAAGGAGGGAGAGATAGATAGATAAATAGATATATATATAGAGAGAGTTATTTTGAAGGTGATAGGAGCAAATTATTTTCTGTTTTGTTTGATGATGATGATGATGAATACAGGTTTTCAGGGTTCACTTCACTTTCTGGGGCATACACAAGAGGGTAAAAACATTGCCCTCACAGCTGTAATGCTAAGCTTCTCAGAAAGCTCCACTATATATCCCAGAAGTAGTGGAACTTCCTGTTTCATTGAGCACAATGAAGAGGTGAGGATAATGTCTCAACCAATTTCTGTTTCATCAGTCCTTTGGAGTATAAGGCACCAACAAAGGTTCTCCAGCCAGTTCTGTCTTGAGCAAGTCAGGATACCTCAAACCATGTCTTCCCTGCTTCCTTTAGTTCTTCCTGTAATGTGTGTCTCCATGTCCCCAATGGCCTGACCCTCTTTCTTTTCCCTTGAGGTGTCCAAGTCAAGGCAGTATAGGGGTGTCTTGTTTTTTTTCTACATCATCCCTGCATCAACTTCATCTTTGTTCTCTTAAATATTATTTAAGATTTTAATATCATGAATGAAAATGTCATTATAGATTGCTAATTTATAGTTCTGTAACTGTTCCTCAATTTTAGCTGCTGTAAAATTCTCATGTTATATTTAAAAAAAAAATTTATGTTCAGTAGGTTGAGAGTTCTGCAGTTCTTGACAAGTGTGCAGTTCAAAACCACAACAAGTTCTAATGGCTGTGGAAAGGGGGGCCAGCCAGGAGGAGATAAACTCATTTGCAAGCCTACTTAAAACGTTCTTGCCAGATCACAGTGATCTCCCTCTGACTGGAAGCACAGAGGAGCTGCTTCAGCATATTAATGAGAGCACAAATTCAGAGAGCAAACGAGTGACTGATACGAGTTTGATTGACCAGTTACATTTGAATGGTCCGAATTTGGAACATAGCAGCGTGAAAAATGATCAGGGTAAAAGAGGTCAGGGTAGTTCACAAAAACAGCCAGGAGGTGGTTGTCAGTCTAACTCATGTGAACAGCAAACAAAAACAAGTCAGTATAATGTGTCTAACCTATGCTGTGATAACAGTCAGTCTGCAAAGATTACAAATGCAGGTCAGTGTAAACCAGCAGGGCAGCTTCCAGGATGCTGTCAGTGTACAGCCAGACAGCAGGCAGACAGCAGCCGATGTGATACAGCTGATCAGCTGAAATGTGGCTGTAGTATACATGAACATCAGGCGGGCAAAAGTGAAACACATGAACAGCTTGAGAAAAGTCGTCTGTTAGATAGAACTGTGCAGTCAGCAAGTGGCAGTGTTACGCTAGAAGTTGGCAGCAGTGATGCGTTAGATGCCAGAAACACTGGATCAGTCTTGCCCAGAAATGACAAGGAAAATGTTACATCTGACCACAGCCTGGAAGCATGCGAACGTAACATAAAGCATTATGCATGTTTTGTTTGTGATGAGACATTCCAGGAACTGACGCCGTATGCCGTTCACATGAAGGGACACTGTCAGAAGACCGTTAACATCAAGTGCAGCGACTGTGGGGAAACATTAAGCAGCAAGTCCTCTTTCATTGCCCACCGTAAGCTATCCACCTACGAAATACGAGTCAACAGGTCTCTGATAAGTAATGCTGAGAATATAGACACAGAGGAATCAAGTGATGATGGCATATCAACGACCAAACGGAGAAAGAAAGGTTTGCTATTATTATTTTGGAAGATTTTCCATATGAACAAGTGGTCACAAATAACATGGGGCACAGTTTTGAGTTGTTTTGTAGTCTAAAAATTCCTTTCACATTTAGACCCCAACTGTGATTTTAAAAATCTAAACCTAAAATCTAAAAAATCTAAAATCTAAACCTAAAAATCTAAACCTAAAAATCTAAACATAAAATCTAAGCCTAAAAATCTAAACCTAAAATTTAAACTATCCTGTCAAAGATTTTTGAGAAAAATCGGTTTTTTATGCTATCCCAGTTCAGTTTCACCGCTTTCTTTAGCATATGGTTCAGTTCAAAGCACATTTTATTAGTAATTACATATGCAAAAAAAATTCATCATGGTTTGTCATTAGCACTTGTTTTAGATTTGTCTTTATATCAAAAGTCATAGCAAGCTGAATATGAGGAAGTGATGAATTAACATTTGAAGAGGTAAATGAAACTAAGTCAACTTTTTACAACTGGAAAGCATGGATTTAGTGAACACTGAGATAATATTGTGAAAAAGCCAGAAAGAAAAAAAATTCTACTCAAGTCACCGACCCTGCAAAAAAGTGGGAACAGCTTTATTGCTTAACAAGTACACAGTTGTGATGTTTTGGCGTGAGCCATAATCATACAATGAAGAGATAAAGTATAAATTCACACGAATGCTAATTATTTTATGACTCTGTAACAGTGATAATTTGAGTGGCCTTCTACCCACCCCTGCTACTTGATGTTAAATTAAAATAATTTTGTTTATATTTTGAAAATTTAGTTTGGATGTATTCTGTGGTCTAAGATTAAAAAAAAAAGTCCTTAGTTACTTGCTGATGTTTGTCTACTTTATTTAGGCATTTAAAGTGTTAAAGCATGGGGACTCTCTTTATCTGCTCATAAGTTTCTACCTGTGTTACTTTGTCTCTGCTGTGTATCATCCTGTGCCATCCTTACATGTAGGATTTCTGCATGAGTCTTCAGTTGATTCTGTTTCTTGCCTTGATTGTCTCCTCAGATAGTTGTCATCTGCCCATTTCATCATATTGTCCATCTGACTGTGCTGTTGTTCCATTTGTTGGCAAATATGACATGTAACAAGTCTTGATTATAACTTCTGTATTATTTGTTGGCAGTAAGTGTTTGTCCCATTCAGTTGTGAATGTATTTAGCCACTTCTACTCGTGTATATTTCATTTCACTTTTGCGCCATTCATATTATTTTTTAGAATATATAATAATTAGTCTTTATTTTGTTTTCTTACCTTTTTTTTTCCCCTGTATGTAGGGTACATGATCTTCCCTTAAGTCACTAGATTCTGTTGTTTCCTTGTGTCACAAGATTCTGTTGTTTCCTTGTGTCACTAGATTCTGTTGTTTCCTTGTGTTACAAGATTCTGTTGTTTCCTTGTGTTACAAGATTCTGTTGTTTCCTTGTGTTATAAGATTCTGTTGTTTCCTGTGTCACTAGATTCTGTTGTTTCCTTGTGTCACAAGATTCTATTGTTTCCTTGTGTCACTAGATTCTGTTGTTTCCTTGTGTCACAAGATTCTGTTGTTTCCTTGTGTTACAAGATTCTGTTGTTTCCTTGTGTTATAAGATTCTGTTGTTTCCTGTGTCACTAGATTCTGTTGTTTCCTTGTGTCACAAGATTCTATTGTTTCCTTGTGTCACTAGATTCTGTTGTTTCCTTGTGTCACAAGATTCTTTTGTTTCCTTGTGTTACAAGATTCTGTTGTGTCCTTGTGTTACAAGATTCTGTTGTTTCCTGTGTCACTAGATTCTCCAGAAGTTTCTCCCATCAAATCGTTTCATTCAAAATTATCATTATGTCAGGGAAATATTTGTACTTTTAAAGATCTTGTTTACATTAACATGAGATATCAGAATAAGCAACACATTCTAATGATGCATAAAGTTACAAAAATAAACATAAGAAAGGAATGAAGTGATACAAGAAAAGAAATAATATTAAAATATGTCAGCATTTTTTCACATCGGTCAGTCAGTCAGTCATTTGCATGCCCCTTGCGGAACTTTGCCTCCCTGACAGCACTCCTGTAGGCCTCTCAGTTGTAAGCAGGATGCCTGCAGCTGATGAATCCATTTGCAGATCATCGATGATGCCTCGCAACTATCTTCACCTTGGTCTTCCTCTCCTTCTTTTTCCCATTATGTACCCTTCCTTATGTACGGTCTTCTCTAGATTATCATGACGTTTAATGTGTCCAAAATATTTAAGTGTTCTGTGTTTAATCCTCTTTAATAGCCAGCCTTCTTCAGTGTTAAGTTCGTGTAGTATTGATATGTTTGTTCTTTTTTTGTGTCCATGATATTTGAAGAACTCTTCTGTAGGATTTACATTCAAAGGCATTTATGTGTCTCAGCTGTTTTGTGAAGTGTCCATGTCTCACAGGCATATGTTGCAATGGAAAAGATGTATGGCCTTAAAAATCTTACTTTTGTAGTTCTATCTGTTCCTCTCCACATAATGCACAAAAATGCAGCTAGTAAAAATTACTGTTGAAATAATCATTGTCTGGATTAGTTTGTCAGAACAAAGTTTGTCAATGAAGCCCTCCACACACAGTCTCAACCAGAGTCCGTCAGCTTCTGATGTTTCTTACTTCAAAAATATATTATCTAAGGATTGTGCAAGAAGATGGTCCAGTCTTCCCAACTAGATAAAGCTGGTGTGTTTCACATCTTGTGACACATCCTATTTCTAGGGAGTACTTTGAAGAAGTTGAGTACAGTCTAGGCCTGTTATATTTTGTCAGCCCTTTTATTCAAGATCACCTTAAAATCCTGCAGGACTTTATCTTTCAAATTAGGAAACTGTTAGATTTTTGTTTTCTGTTGTAGCTAAAACTATATTAAAATGGCTTTAAAAAAAAAACATTGTCCATTATATCACATCTCCATGGGAAATTAATAATTTAGGCACCTGTGAATAAAAAATATTCTTCCAACTATAGAAGTTTATATGTTTGGTCTTGTTAAACTTTCTAGACAAACTTACCTTGACTATGTCAATATTTTATATCATTATACTTCTAATTCTTTGTGTTATACATTTGTATTAAAAGTCTGGTCAAATGATTTCTTTCAGGTGATGGGGACGAGTGCTACTTCTGTAGTGTGTGCTCAAGAAAAACTCACAAGTATTCCACATATTTGAAGCATGTCCGCACACACAAGGATATGTTGGTATTCTCTTGTGCCGTGTGCCAGGAGAGCTTCCATGCTCCATGTTTGCTCAGAACTCTAATTTATGAAACTTATGATCATCTTCTTTGTCTTTTTTTTTTAAACATCAGCAGTGTTTTTAGATTTCTAAATCTCAGCAATGTTTTTAGATTTCTAAACCTCAGCAATGTTTTTAGATTTCTAAATCTCAGCAGTGTTTTTAGATTTCTAAACCTCAGCAGTGTTTTTAGATTTCTAAATCTCAGCAGTGTTTTTAGATTTCTAAATCTCAGCAATGTTTTTAGATTTCTAAACCTCAGCAATGTTTTTAGATTTCTAAATCTCAGCAGTGTTTTTAGATTTCTAAATCTCAGCAGTGTTTTTAGATTTCTAAATCTCAGCAGTGTTTTTAGATTTCTAAATCTCAGCAATGTTTTTAGATTTCTAAACCTCAGCAATGTTTTTAGATTTCTAAACCTCAGCAATGTTTTTAGATTTCTAAACCTCAGCAGTGTTTTTAGATTTCTAAACCTCAGCAATGTTTTTAGATTTCTAAACCTCAGCAATGTTTTTAGATTTCTAAACCTCAGCAGTGTTTTTAGATTTCTAAACCTCAGCAATGTTTTTAGATTTCTAAACTTCAGCAATGTTTTTAGATTTCTAAACCTCAGCAATGTTTTTAGATTTCTTCTCAAATTCTATAAGTTTGTGAAGTAATTTTCTAGATTTCTCATATAAATGAGTGTATGATTTCCTTCCTTCATTGATGAACTATGCATGATGTCTGCCCTTTGATTCTGGGAGAAGAAGCAGGGTCTTGTCTGGTCTTGGTTATGTCATGAAAGATAACAGATAAAGGTTTCTATCCTCTGTGTACCATGTAGAGTGCTTGTACTGCACGGTGAGAGAAAGGGATGCAGTCAGATGGAATCAAACTTTGAACACGAGCAGGTTCTGAAAATAAGGATTGGGATACAAAGTGGCTTGGCATCAGCTGCAAAATGAGCAGTTATTAGCTGAACAGTTCTGATTGACAGTAATTATCTAAATTCCATATTTTTGTTACTATCAGTGATTTCTAAATTCTGATTGACAGTAGTTATCTAAGTTCCATATTTTTGTTACTATCAGTGATTTCTAAATTCTGATTGACAGTAATTATCTAAATTCCATATTTTTGTTACTATCAGTGATTTCTAAATTCTGATTGACAGTAATTATCTAAGTTCCATATTTTTGTTACTATCAGTGATTTCTAAATTCCTTTGTTCTGAATTGAGCTTCAGCTCGGTTTCTTACGAGGGGTGATTGATAAGTTCTCGGCATAAGGTACAAATACTTGAAACGCACAGTTGATATTAGTGCATTTGTAGATTAGGTTAATGTAAGATTAAACACCAAGTTTCAAGAAATTAACTGCAACCAATTTTTTTTACAGGCTACTGAAGTGGTAAGGGGTTGCAGAAATTGAGAAAATGGATACAATTTCTCATCAAGCGGTCATTTGCTACCTCTGCATCAAGGGTTTATCATCGAAGGAGATCTATGAGGATATGATAGAGACTCTAGGGGAGGGTGCCCCTTCTTACAGCACAATGAAGACATGGGCAGCTCAATGATCCCCATCCAGGAAGACCAAGAATGGTAACCACTGATGAAACCACTGGCAGAATCCATGACATAATAATGGAGGATTGACGACTAACTGAGCAGTACATTGCTACTGAGTTGGGCATCTCCTAGGGTCATGTTCATACCATTATTCACAATGATCTTCAAATGACAAAGGTCTCTGCTCAATGGGTCCCGAAACTTCTTGGAGCAGATCGCAAATGACAGCGTCTCAACATGTCAAGAGACAAACTTGGCCGTTTTTCTACAGATCCTGAAAAGTTTCTTCAGCAATTTGTGACTATGGATGAGACTTGGGTTCATTTTCAACCAGAAACCAAAGAACAGTCAAAGCAGAGGAAAAATCATGGATCCCCACCTCCAAACAAAGCAAGAGTGGTTCTGTCTGCTGGCAAAGTGATGGCTTCCATCTTTTGGGATTCAGAAGGTGTGCTATTGGTAGACTATTTCAAAAGGGCAAAACGGTCACTGGGGCCTATTACGCTAATCTTGTGAAGCAACTGCGAGTCAAATTGAGGGAAAAGTGTCCAGGGGAAATTGATGAGAGGAGTCATCTTTCATCAAGACAATGCTCCAGTTCACAAGTCGGCGGTGGCAATGGGTGCCATTCATGAATGCAGCTTCCAGCTTCATGAACATCCTCTTTATTCCCCAGATTTGGCCCCCTCGGACTATTACCTGTTTACCAAACTCGAAAAAGGAGCTCAGTGGTCACAAATTTGCTTCAGATGATGACGTCATTCATACTGTAGACCACTTTCTACTGGCACAAGATGCTGGCTTTTACAAAGAAGGGATCCATATGATCTAGGATCGCTGGACTAAGTGCATAAACTTGCAGTGGGATTATGTTGAGAAATAAACCAAAAAAGTTGTCCACAAATAATCCATTGTACCTTATGCCGAGAACCTAACAATCACCCCTTGTATTTTTCATCATTGCAGATAATTGCAAAGTTTTCTTTATGTTTTGCCCTCAGAAATGTTCTTGTCTTCATCTTTAATGTTCAAGTGTCAAGTCGTGCTAAATTTGGAGCCTTATTGCCTGTATTTTTCAACGGGTTTTCATGGCTGGGTTATAGTTTTTCATCAGACCCATCTCACGATGGGAGCTGGTTGTGTATGTCTGCAAACATTGGACATTCCTAGAGTATATATTCTGGAGTCTGTGCCTTTCTGTTTTTCAAGGGATTTCATTTAGGTGGAATATCATAAGTTGGTGAATCAAAATAGGATATTCTGCAGATGAAGATTCTAAGATCTTTTTTGTATTTTTCATTTCAGGAAGTACCAAGGGCTGGCAGAAGAGAATGATGGTCTGTGTCAGTATTCATGTCCCATTTGCACATTGATGTTTGATTCCCCAGAAGATCTCAAAAGTCATATGAACTACCATGATGAGACCAAACCTTACAAATGTGAGCAGTGTGGTCGTGGTTTCCGCAGCAGATACGTACTAAGGAAACATGCCACAGTTCACACTACCAAACATGAACGTCACTGTGAAATCTGTGGGGTGCAGTTACTCACCCTTAGTGGTTACAATGCCCATCTTCGTGGCCATCGAAATCAGGAAAAAATACAAGCAAAATTCTTTCCAAATACATTTGGTGAAGTTAATGCCAGCAGCGCGTCAGTAGAAACAGCACAAAAAATTTTACAAAGAATTAAGTGTCAAAAGGAGCGCAAGTCAGAAACAGAGGAAACTCTTCCGCAGACGAACTCAGAGAATGCAGCTGCACCAGGTAAAAAGCACAAAAATTATAAATGTCCAGTATGTGGACTTTTGTTTTTTAGTGGAGGTGTCAACTTTCAGATCCATGCTCGTAGAGAGCACAAAGATGCTGAATTTGAGAGATGTACATTCTGTAACAAAACTTTCCTTGGTAAGGAAAACTTGGACAGACACATTAAGCTGCACAAAATGTTTGCAGATTTGTATTCGTGTGATGAATGTGGCAAGACATTCCGGCGGAAATTTGCCCTGCAGGTTCACAAAAAGATGCATACTTTCAAGAAGTTTGTAAAGTGTGATATCTGTGGCCAGGAATTCCGATTTGTCTCAGAGGTGGAAAAACACAAGAACAAAAAGCACAGGTATGACAGGCTGATTAACATATACAAGTGCAGTATCTGCGGACAGCGGTTTCCCATGCTTAGCCATCTAAGCGTTCACTGCCATTGTCATAGTTTACCAGACTGTAAACCATTTGAGTGTGATCTGTGTAAAATGTCATATAAAACAAGTCTTGAGTTGAAGAGACACATATTTGAAAAACATGATAAGCTGTTGATGATGTTTGGTGATACTGCATACATCCAAGACATTGGACCTTTCACTTCTTTGTCTAATACACAAGGTTGTAGTGATGAAGAAGCTACGGCAAGACTGGACCACGCTGATGAAGAGAAAAAGGAAAGCGATGCCAGTGGTAATGTGAATGATATGACAATCAGCGTGAAATCAAATTTGCCATCAGCAGAGCAGATTGAACTCAAAGATGTCAAAGAAACTGGCGGTGACTCCTCCCTTAAGGAACACAAAGAGTCAGGGATATCAAACTCTGAAGACAAAACTGCCAGTGAAGCCACAGTGGCATTACCTAGCAACGTAGAAGCATACAACTTGGCTACACGCCAGTTCTATCACCAAACAAAGTTTTTGAAACGCTATATATGTGAGGTTTGCCAGAAGGCATTTTCATCCAATTCTGATCTAAAAACTCACAGGAGAACTCACAGCGGAGAGACACCCTTCAAGTGTGAATTCTGTGACCGCAGCTTCAAACAGCGAGGTCATCGTAAGCTGCACACACAGGTTGTTCACACCAAAGAAATGCCATACAAGTGTGAGCAGTGTGATTCAGCCTTCCCCACGCGATATCGTTACCAGATTCACATTAAGCGACATTCAGGAGTGAGGGAGCACCAGTGTGCATACTGCGAGAAGGGATTTTATACCTTGGGCAAGCTAAATGAGCACAAGAAGAAAAGACACGCACAAGAATGGAGACGGGAACAAAAACAAAAAAATGAATGACAGGTTTATTTCCATTGTAGAAGATAGTGCTTTCTAAAAATTGAACCAGTATATAAGTGAGTATCAGAACATTAATTTTTCCAGTATCCAGATTTGTGGAGTGTCATTCTCTTTCCCTTGTGCCAGGTATTGAAAGTACAGGTCCTTTTCTGATGTTTTATATCTCTGTACAGCTTTAATGGATGGTGGTAGCAGTTGTTTCTAGAGCTCTTTCAGTACAGGCTATTCTAGTGGATGGAAGTGCAGTTTCCTCTTCTTTCCTCCAGCAGTGAATGTGGAGCCCTATGCTCACTTTATGTAGATGTTTGTTGGAACAGCTTTTATGATCTTTATAGTTTATGTAGTTGACTTAGTTATTGAATAAAGACATTGGTGATGACTGGGGCATGGGCTCTGGATGACTGGTAACTCATTATCAAAAATGTTTCCTCAGGGAAACAGGATTAAGGGTAGAGCAAAGGAGAAATGAGAAAATTGGAGAGGATGTTGAGTAATAAAGGGCTTATCTGGACAAGAGTGGGAAGAAAGTGAAGGGCAGGCATTTGTGGTAAACCATTGTGGAAGCCCCATGTTCCTTTGGCACCTTAAGGTTCAGGGAGAGTTTATGTAGGTCACAGCCACTTGCAGTTAAAATTAGACAAAGAAACAGCAAGCGACTACTATCTTTGTTGTTAAATGTTAATTAGTAATCCCTTAACA
Organism: Achatina immaculata; assembly: GCA_009760885.1. Lineage (NCBI taxonomy): Eukaryota > Metazoa > Mollusca > Gastropoda > Stylommatophora > Achatinidae > Lissachatina > Lissachatina immaculata. The sequence goes on from CM019717.1 coordinate 28,779,306, forward strand.
CATTACAATTATTTAGAAACATGAATTTCTTGTATACTTTCAGGGGATGCTAGAAGATTGGTAGAAATAATCTTAGATAGCCATTGGCCTCTGGATCTCTCCTGTAGAATTTATTTTTGAGGTTTTCTATCAAACCATTGATAGACCTAAACTGCCTATGTGGCCATGAGTTTGACAGTCATATGTTAGCAGGTTAGCTGATCTAACTGGACATATGATAACAGAGTGATTTCTCATATGAAGAGTTTGAGTTAGAAAGGTGGTATAATGTGATCTGCCAGGCGGTCCGTAACCTGACACATCAGTATTAGAGAAACTGCTTCAGGAATACAAGAATATCTGTCTGCAGGATGAGGTGCACTGTACACGCAGGTACATGAGTGTCAGTGCCTGAAAGTAATAAACATTCATATGAATACAACAGACAGGAAAAAGGTGAACTTCCTATCAGATCAGGTCTGATATCAGGTGCCTCTTTTCTTTGATATTCCTGCTATGATGGGCAAGCTAAAATGTACAAAAACTTGTTATTTGAGTATATTATATACATATGATTTGTTTTAGTCAGTAACTGACTAACCTACCTCATGGTTGACTATTCCTTTTAAGATTGGACCAGTTGCTGTGAAGTGTGTATATATTCCCAGTATTATATTTACTAGTAATCGCTGCGGTATTGTGGACGCACTCCATACAGAAGCAGTGCATTGGTACATTGGTGTATTTTTTAATTTTAGTGAAGCATTTGATATATATTGTTCTTATTACCATTTTTATATGTGAATCAAATGTTTGTTTTCTGAAATGAATTTTAGATGAATAATGTACATTTTTGTATGTTCAACTGAGAAAACTGGACTGTTGTGAAAATGTCTGGGACAGACATTAGCATATGTTTTTTATAAGATGAATATTTGTGATGTTTTAGTTTAGATAAATTGAGCTTTTAGCTTTAAATAGAAAATGGGAGGGACAATGTGAAAAATTCATGAAAAATCTCATGAAAAATTCATCAAAAGAATCATCAGAATTTTGAAAAAGATACTAAAATGAAACTGTTCAGAAAGTTTGGAATATTATTTTTCCCTGGAATTTTTATTTTCACAAAATGCAGCGTGTTCCATTTTCTCGTCAGAAGTAAATATTTGATGATCTTCCCAGGGACAGCATCTTAGTTTTGGTTATTATGTTTTTGGTGTTTCTGCTCTAGAAAATATGTGCCGTTCCTGACAGTTCACACTTGACGCCTTCTGCGTCTCATGACAGGATACTTGCCTGACTACAGCCGGCAGCGTCCCTGTGAGATCACAGAACTGAATCCTGCTTGTCACCTTCCAGCCACTGAGACCCTCCCTCACATCATCAGAGAACTTATGCTAAGACCCTCCCTCACATCATCAGAGAACTTATGCTAAGACCCTCCCTCACATCATCAAAGAACTTAGGGATTTGTCTGATATGCACTGACGATAACCCTTTTACATTATAACATTTTTAGAAACTTTTCAAGTATTTTCTAATATTTTTGTACTCTCATAAATCCTAATAAAGATTTGTTCATTTATTTCAAATGTGAAAATCTTTCTTAAAATTCATCTCTTGCATGAGCAAAGCCCACTGTCTGCTAATGAATTCAGTGATGAAATTTTTTTCTGAAGTTTTGAAACAAACATTAGCATTTTATTTCTTAAGCGTTGTCATCAGACGTGTAATTCTTGTTTAACTGAGTACATTTTTCATACAGAGAATTTATGAACACTTTTTATTTAGTTACTAATGATTGGTTTTGCATTTTATTTTTATGGTAATAATTTTGTTCTCATTTGTTAAGCATGTAGTACCATTTACATTTTTCAGCCATGTTTATTAGATTTGATTATGTTGCTTGTTGGTTGTGTTATTTGTTATTGTATGTAAATTTCAAGTAATACACACAGATAGACAGGGAATCAGTGCACTTTAAACATGTATGTTGTAATTACATGAGAAATTCATCTGTTATGAATTATTTATGTTTGTTATTAAAATATGGTTGTTAAAATTATATTCATGTAACTTTTTAAACATTTAAATATATTTATATAAAAACTTGTTATGTTTCTAGAGATAAGGTCCATCCTGACAATTGTTACTGAACATAGCTTGTTATATTTTCTAGAGATAAGGTCCCTCATGACAATTGTTACTGAACATAGTTTGTTTTGTTTTCTAGAGATAAGGTCCATCCTGACAATTGTTACTGAACATAGCTTGTTATATTTTCTAGAGATAAGGTCCATCCTGACAATTGTTACTGAACATAGCTTGTTATATTTTCTAGAGATAAGGTCTATGCTGACATTTCAAGGTTTCAAAATTCAGACTCCAGTTCACTGCATTAGGGACAGTTCCGTATATGCTTCACCACATGCCATAGCATTCATCCAAGAGTATGTTTGCTAATAGTTCCTGTCAAATTTTGATTGTTTATGATGCATTTTCTACCACACAGTTCAGATTTCCTACCAGCACCTTTTATTTGTCCTACCTCCAGCAGTCTCTTCACATCTACTTTGTTCTTCCATTCCCATTGATATTTTCCTGCAGTCTGTCCAATACAGCTTTAGCAATGTCCCCCTTGTCCATTGTAAGTTTTAGCTTGTCCAGCAAGTCTGTCTGCCACATCATTGCCATGTACTCCCAATTGCCATGGACAGTAAAGCCACGTTAAGCTTGTCACAGCTGACTGGCTTAACAGGTGAACTTATTCTTTTCAAAGCAATTTCTTCTCAGTGTTACGAAGCATACTGTGTGAATCCGTCACAATGACACCATTAACCACATCATGAGCAACTAACTGTTCCATTGCCACCGACACTGCCCCACATTCGCATGCTTGAAGTGGTGACCTTAAACACTCCCAAACCCTGTGCCACTACTCTTCTATTTCAGTAGACAACAAAAGCCCAACCACTTCTGCTGTTCAGAGTCACCGAACCATTTGTATATATTACCCTGTCGGAAGACCAACAGTGATGCTGGATGAGATCTTGAACCCAAAGTTCATCTGCTCCCTGCGACCGATTTTGACATTTGTTACTGAGCATGTCTTGTTGTATTTTCTAGAGATAAAGGTCCATATTGACATTTGTTACTGAAGAAAAACATGTGTGTAACTGAGTGCACACTCTTATTTGCTCAAACTATTTCAGAGTAATAAAAATATTCTCTGGATCAGAGGAAATGAGTAAAAAAATAATCAAAATAATCTTCTGCTGCAAATAGAAGTGACAGAAATACATGGAAAGATTGAATAGATAAACTGCAAATGAAAGTCACATAAAAAGTGGGAGCAGCTTTATTCAGTAATGATGAATGTGCAGCTGTGATGTTTCAAGAGCAGCTTTATTCATACAGAAACATAAATCTTACATCCTTCCTGTGCCGTTATATGTCACATGAGGTTTGTTTTCCTGTTTTTGGCGAGCTGTTCAACAAGGGATTTTATGCCTGCTAATTTGGCTTCTCTTAACAACGTTCTCGTAAGAGTTTCACGTCATCAACCTCTTTTTCTTCAGCCTGTTGTGCTCCACTTGACAGCTTCTTTTGGGGATTCTCTGATTGTTTTTTTTCCCATCATGTGATGGATATATGTCCATCTCCTTTTCCTGATCACCGATGAGACTGGCTGTTGTTCACTTATCTGCTTTATCTCTGTGTTGTTCTTGAATTTGTTCCACTATACAGAGTATTTTCCTTAGGCATTTGTTTTCAAAAGAGTCTAATTTCTTGTCTATTTCTTGAGTTTTCTAGCTTTCGCATTCATAAATGAGGGTAGATATTACATTTGAATTGAATATTCTTAACTTGGTTTTTGTGCTTATAATGCCATATTTTCTCAGGATTCTTGAAGGTCAATGTTGCTTTTGCAATTTTAATTCTAGCTTCCTTTCTGGTGTCACTGTCCTGGTCCATGTATCAAAGAGAAATATACATCATGGAAAAAAGAAGGAGGAAAGGAAGAGCAGAACAAGACTATTTTTTGGAACAGTGCAAGATAAGACATATAAAATAGACAAAAATGATTCTTAGATTTATTGCTTGTGGATTTTTATGGTGGAAAGAATGTTCAGAGAATTTGTGGACATTTAATACTCATACATAGGAGTAATGGTACAGTATGATTGGCTGAAAATCAAGAAGGGGTTGGAGACAAGATAAGATGGACACAAGCTGAAGAAATGAACTGAATGCAATAGATATGAGGGACCCAGAAGATATGAGGGATCCAGATAATGGCTGAAGTATAGAGGTGACTGATAAGCAGGAGGCAGATGGGTGCAGTCTTGGGGGAGGGTTATGAAATTATATTTCACAGGGCAGGTGAGTGGACAGTGTGTTTAGCTGGAGCAAAATCTTGAGTTTAATCCATGTTGTTACAAAGCTGTGGTTACAACTTTCCATCTCATCCACAAAAGAATGCAACATTTTCATTTCTTAGTACATTCTTTGTAGGTCTGAAGTTGAAAGTGCAGTATATTTTATTTGAACGTGTATGTTTCATTATAACTCGTAATTTAAGTGTGGTACCTTGAAAAATGTTATCTTGTATATCAGTTAGTTTATCAGTTTTGCTGTGAGTGTATTTTAAATGATATATTCCTGCACTCTGCTGCATTATATTGTCTGAATGTATGAATAAATATTGTATTCAAAGATACCTTTCTGCATTAAGGTTGGGTTTTCTTTCATTATGCTAATACTATGATTGTTATTCATTTGTTGTTGTATATTATTTTAATTACAAATCTGGGTTGTATGCAGGTAGGGATCATCAGACTTTTTCCATTAAGTCTCACAGATAGTTTACTATAGTGGCTTCTTAGAATTCCCAGAGTGGACCCAAAAAACTAGACCTTTTCACAGGCTCTACCACTATAAGGAAGTACTTTGATTCCAGTTCCTTGGGCCATGCTGCCGTATGACAACAGACCCTGTCCAGAAGAAACATAGGAGATTATGTCCAAGTCTCAGCCTTCACACTTGTGTATTCTTCCCTAGCAGAAAGGTGCAGGTGTGAGAGGTGAGTCAGCATCATTGCACATATAAGTGCTCTACTGTCCAGTCAGCAGTTGACCAGAAACTTGACTAGTGTCACCAGCATGGGCTCCGTAGTTAGCGGCGTCGACCTAGATAACCATTTTTTCTTGTGGGTGGATGAACCCCGTGAATTTCCTGCTTTCCTAGTGAGTGGAAATCAAAACCGGGTCGGCTGGTCGGTGAGCGAGTGACTAATCCACTGTGCTGACGCAGCTCCCTTCCTTAGCAGTCATCAAGCTAGTGGTAAGGATTCTAGTAGTATTGAGTCATTTCTTGGTCGTGGATGTTTTTGAACTTTCAAGTAATGTTATTGATGTTTACTTTAAGCAGTTTCCTGTCACGTAGACTGCCCGAATGTTGAGTGAACTTTAAAAACATCAAGAAAACGGCCAAGATCAAACATTTAGTAGTGAAGTTAAACCATGAATTTGACTGGGGAAAGGGGGGGGGGGTGGTCTGAATGCGCTCAACACTTGAATACAGCAACCTTGTGAAGAACAATTGAAGCGAGATGGACAGCATAGAACATTGAAATGAGATGGACAGCATAGAACACTGAAGCTAGAGGAAAGCATGTAACAAAGCTAGGGAACCATGAAAAATGTGGGAGATGTAGAGGATTTTTAATACCTTGGTATCTAGCAAGAGGAGCAACACAGAGTGGTTGCTGGATTGATCTTAGATCATGATGGATGGTCTGGGAAAAAAACCAAAAAACTAAATGAAATCTTCAAAAGTTCAGCAAGAAACAGACTATGTAGATTTACAAGATTCGACAATTAAGTAATGATACTAATTCCATAAAAAATAAAATAAACAGTTGAAGATATAACCTGTATTTTATTCAAAATAAGCCCCTTGTGCATTGATACAGTGAATGGCACGATCTAACAAACACTAGAACAACCTCTGCAGTTCTGTTGGTATGACCCTTAAACTCGATGTTACGGTCCTTTGGATGTCATCAGTATCATCAAAGAAGCGTCCTTTCAATGATAACTTTACATTTGGGAATAGAAAATAATCGCAGGGAGACAAATCTGGGGAACAGGGTGGATGGTTGAGAACATACTTGTTTTTTGGACCAAAAATTCCTGTACAACTACCGCCCTGTGAGCCGGTGCATTATCATGAAGAAGGAAAAAACTGCCAGGTGTTGAATACATGGGTCAGACTCGGAAAATCCTTTTCAGTTGGCATTTCAAAATACTTAAATAAATTATTTGTGAATAACTCCTTTGCTGTTGTAGAAGCACACCAACATTGTCTTCACTTTCGACTTTTGAAGACGAAATATTTTGCCTTTTGGTGACGATGATGACTTCCACTGAGCACTTTGGCAGTTAGGTGTGGGATCATAGCGGAAAATCCACGTTTAATCCTCTGCAACAATCAAATTTTAGAAATGTTTATTTCTGCGACACGATTTGATGATGTCTTTTGCATACTCAACACGCTGATGGTTTTGGTCATCGGACAACGCATGTGGTACAGACCGACAAGCAGCTTTTTTCTTGCTCAGATCTTCTACTAAAATTTTACAAATGGTCTCTTGGTCAACACCAAATTCATCTGCCACCATCCTCACAGTCAAAGAACGATTTTCTTGTATCCATTCTCTGACTTCTGCAATGAGTTCCTCATTACGAACAGAAATTGACCGCCCGTGTCTAGTTGTATTTGTAATCGTTTCCACACCACTTTTGAATCGTGAATACCACCTGAATATCTGTGAACGAGATAAACAATTAGCCCTATAAACTTGTCGCATCAATTCGATTGTCTCAAAGGCACTTTTTCCAAGATTTAAACAGAATTTACGCCGATTACGTGACAATGCACCAGGTCAACAAAATGGCGGCTTGTTTGTCATCTGCTTATTGGGCGGCGATGAAAAGTTTGCCAGATCATAGATGAATATTGCCTCTGTGGATTCCATGCTTTGTTTCATAGATGGCATTTTTGTATTGGCCCTAATAAAAATCTTTATCATTACTTAATTATCTGACATGGTACAACAGGCTTTTTAAAAGCTCATCAGAAATAAGCTGTAAATTATACAACGTAATGTCAACATACCCAACGGTTTAAAACTGCACAATCGTCAGAGGCAGCAACATGAACTAGGAAAAACCCTTTCTACTCTCCAAGTGCAGAAGCTAGTAAACGATTGCCATGTCAGTCCAGTCTGATCAAAGGAGAAACAAGTCAGCAGATCGGCTTCGGTCGTAGAACCTGCTATGAAGTCAGCAGATCGGCTTCGGTCGTAGAACTTGCTATGAAGTCAGCAGATCGGCTTCGGTCGTAGAGCCTGCTATGAAGTCAGCAGATCGGCTTCGGTCGTAGAACTTGCTATGAAGTCAGCAGATCGGCTTCGGTCGTAGAACCTGCTATGAAGTTAACTGCTTAAGATGCTTCAGAAAACTAGGCCTGGGGTGTCCAACCTCAGTAGCCTAAATGGCCACAACTATACTGTTCAAAAAAAGAAACGCAACACTGTTGTAGTCGTAATGGACACCAAATTTCAAACTTGTATCAAAATTTTATTTTATGCAATTAATGTTTCAATCTTGGCATGAAGAAACTTTAAGACTTTAACAATGAAACGATGTTCATTAAATTTGTTTTGGACTTTTATTCTTTGCGATTGAGGCCTCCGTTTCAGCAAGGTGTACGGCCTCCTCTGGCTTGTATCAGAGAACGACGTTGGATCTGTTGTTGTGGGATGGCTGCCCACTCTTCCCGCAGTGCAAGAGACAACTGTCGGAGATTGGTTGGCGCCACGTCTCGCTGGCGGACTTGTCTGTTGAGTTCATCCCATAAGTGGTCTATTGGGTTCATGTCTGATGGCATGGATGGCCACGGAATGGTCTGGACGTTGTTGTCAGCGATGAACTGCGTGATGAGATGTGCCACATGAGGTCGAGCGTTATCCTGTTGAAAAATCGACCCTGGTGCAACCAGAAGTGAAAGGACGTGAGGACGAAGGATTTCAGCGACGTATTGTTGGGTATTCAAGCGTCTTTCAGTTTGCACCAGGTCACTTCTTCCCATGAAATTGATCGTCCCCCACACCAGTACACCCCTACCAACATGTGGTGTAGCCTCATCCACGCAGTTCTGGGCGTAGCGCTCAAGGACTCTGCGGTAAACTCTTCTCTGTCTGTCGTGTTGCTGGAGCAGAAAGAATGATTCACCACTAAACCAAACCCTTCTCCAATCATTCGGTTCGCCCACTGCGATCGGTTCTGCCAATGCCGGTTCGTAAGAACAGGACCTCTGTAGGGTCTTCTAGCCCAAAGACCAGCGTCGTGCAGCCGGTTCCTGACTGTTTGATCTGAAATTCGACGAACTGATGTCATTGACTAGACTGTTGAGGACGTAGATGCAAATCGACTCCTGAGGTGACGTCGAAGCGGTCTTCGGCAGGATTTGTGACTATGGGTCTTCCACTGCGTAGCCGGTCTGTAACTAAGTCAGTTTCTTGAAATCGTTTCCAAAGGCGACTAATGGTGCTTCTAAACACATTAAATTGTTTGGCCAGTACACTTTGTGACTGTCCAGTCTGTAAACGTCCAGTGATGATGAGCCGTTGTTCTGTAGTGAGATGAGCCATATTTGCGCATTGAATTTTCAAATCAATTGATTCGAGGAGCGTCAATCTCTTATAGGCATTCAATAACATGGTCAGTGAGTTTTGTGTTCTGTAAGTTTCACGGGATTCTCGAGAACTTGTCATGAGTTTTGTCAAAAATGCTGTTTTGACTAGTGTCGCTTTTCTGTGCTCATGAATCATCTGCTGAGTACAATTCAGATCAGCACGTGAAGTTGCCCTTGTCTGATCAGCAAACTTCAGTTTAAATCGCAACATCGTATTTGTTGCGTATATTTTTTAAACAATGTATATATGAAAACCACCGGCGGATGGCGCCTAAATCAACTTTTGGCGAACGTGCTTAAAAATGAGAAAATGTGACAATTATGAGTATTATCTTGTTACTGATCGTGCTATTTTCTTGTCTTTTATCTTGTTGATATCGTGTTTGATCTTGTTCTTATTTTTTTGTTTGTTCTTAACCTTAATCTTATTTTTGTTCATGATAATGCTATTGAAGTTGTTTTCTTATCCTTGCTCTTGTCCTTAATCTAGTATTATTCTTGATCTTTTTTTTTCTTAATATTTTAGCAATCTTGATCTTTTCATGTTCTTGTTTCTTGATCGTGTTGATCTTGTTCTTAATGTTGTTCTTGATCTTGTTCTTGCTCTTTATCATAATCTTGACCGTGTTGTTTTTCCTTGTTCTTGTTTAGTTCTTGATATTCTAATTGTTCTCGTTATAATTCTTGGTCTTGTTCCTGATGTAGAAAATTTTCACTTCGATGATGAAAAACCCCATGATGATGATGATTAAGAAACAGGTCGTTACGGCTTCTTTGATTTCCCCATACGTATTTAAGAAGACGAATAGACACCCTCACCACTAGTTGCAGTATTATACTTATTGCCAAGCCTCACTGCTTCTGGTCAAGATGGATCCGTATCTCATTCACTAAAATATTGTGACAGCCCGTTTCCTTGTGGGAATTTGATGTAAATGAGTGATGCTGTTGGTGGAGCAATATTAACTAACAATGACTACAGAAAGTGCATTTTTGTGCCTCAATATTCCAAATCTGGGGAATAAGGAGGATGTTCAAGAAGCTGGAAGTCGCATTCATGAATGGCAGCCATTGCCACCGCCGACTTGTGAACTGGAGCATTGTCTTGCTGAAAGATGACTACTCTCGTCAATTTCCCTCGACACTTTTCCTTCAGCTTGACCTGCAGTTGCTTCATAAGATTAGCGTAATAGGCCCCGGTGACTGTTCTGCCCTTTTGAAGATAGTCTACCGATAGCACACCTTCTGAATCCCAAAAGATGGAATCCATCACTTTGTCTGCAGACAGAACCACTCTCGCTTTGTTTGGAGGTGGGAATCCATGATGTTTCCACTGCTTTAACTGTTCTTTGGTTTCTGGTTGAAAATGATGAACCCAAGTCTCACCTATAGTCACAAAGTGCTGAAGAAACTTTTCAGGATCTGTAGAAAAATCTTCGTTTGAGACCAGCTCCAAGAAGTTTCGGGTCCCATCGAGCAGAGACCTTTGTCATTTGAAGATCATTATGAATAATGACATGAATACGTTCCCGGAAGATGCCCAACTCAGTAGCAATGTTTCGCTCAGTTAGTCGTCGATCCTCCATTATCATGTCATGGATTCTGCTGGTTTTTTCATCAGTAGTTACCGTTCTTGGTCTTCCTTGACGGGAATCATCTTCCAGACTCTCCCTTCCATGTTTGAATTGAGCAGCTCATTTCTTCACTATGCTGTAAGAAGGGGCATTCTCCCCTAGAGTCTACCATATCCTCATGGATCTCCTTCGATGATAAGCCCTTGATGCAGAGGTAGCGAATGACTGCTCGATGAGAAATTTTATCAATTTTCTCAATTTCTGCCACCCCTTACCACTTCAGTAGCCTGTTAAAAAAATGTGATTACAGTTAATTTCTTTAAACTTGGTATTTAATCTTACATTAACCTGATCTACAAATGTAGATAATATCAGCTGTGTGTTTCAAGTATTTGTACCTTTGGCCGCGAATTTATCAATCACCCCTCGTATATGCGGCAGGATGTAACAGACATTGTATATTTTTTGCAGATAGTTTCCACCTGTGTAAGATTATAAATGCGGCTCAGGTATAACTAAATCGCTTCCTCGCCAGATATAACAATCTGTGATACAGAACATTCATGTTGATGAAAGATTAGATTTATCTTCCGTCACAGTTGGAGATTTGAATTATCTCTCGTCACAGCTGGAGATCTGTTATTTCCTGCCATAGCTGGAGAAAAACTTTATGAGAAAAGAACACTCACAACATAAGTATTTTATAAATCATGAGCAGAATATTCTCCAACGTACGTTTTAGGTCTACAGATCCTTTGATGAAAAATTGAGGAGCAAAATTCTGACAGTGAAAAGAAATTTGCAAGGCCATAATGCACACTTACAGTTAGCTACTGGTATGCTATATTTAAAAGCTTCATATTTCAAAAATATATTATCTGTTTAAAAAATATTTTCATCTTTTAACACTCGCTGCTGTTGTGTCCATATTGTGATGGATCCGACTTTTCTGAAAAATAATTTTTTTTTCCTTTAACGAATTTGATTAGACTGAAAATGGGAGTCAAGCACAGACTCATTGGCTCCCATGTATAATACCAGAAGTGAGGAGTCACATCAGCATTATTCTAAAGCGCAGGAATTTTGATTAAGCCTTCCCCGTAGAGACCAACAAATTTCCAGACACGCGCATGGCACAGATGCATATTAAGGTGTTCGGGAAGTCTCTTAGCAGCATCAAACTTTCTGTTACGACGTATTGTGTTCGGCATAGTGACTACGATATGTAAATATTTTTTGGTTCACTAAGCCTCTAGAAATTGGTATCGGAGAAATCTGGGAATGTAAATGTGGCTAGGCGTGATACTAACCACATCAAACTATCATGTATGGAAGGTATTGGAAAAACACCTTATTCCAAATATGTTTCAGTGGCATGGAAACGTAGAGTTTACACTTATCTATTATTTTAGAGAAGAAAAAAAATGTAAATTCACGTCGCCTTGCTCTTGTCGTTTATTTTATAACATTTCTAATAAAGATAGTTGCTGTTTTTGTTTTTGTTTTTGCGTTGAAGTGACCTGGATATTGCTCTTAATTTATGCAGTAGCTAAAATATGAATCACGAAACCAGGAAACGAAACGAGATAGAAGTTGTTTTTTCAATATTTACAAAATTATTTAAATTGTACTTGGCAGCAATAACGTCACACGCGAAGCTGTTCATTTATACTGGCAGTAGCTCGTATGCGAATGTAGTTTGTTTAGATGAAATTGACAATAAACTATATATTATATAGAGTAGAAAGAACTTTGCACATCAACATAGGTCAATATATTACATCATGGCAGAAAGGGAAAGTAGTACTATACTTTCAGTAAACTCCATTCTTGATTGCATAAATATTTTATTACACATATTATGAATAATAAAATGTAGATTCACAGTTTTTTACACTGTAGCCAAGTAGTAAAGAATCAGTTCAATGAAGCCTTCCTAATACAGGAGGTAATAAATGAATATCGTACATTAGTCAGAATTATTCTGTACAGTGGGCAGTCTCAACAGGGCCTTAGAATCGTCAATTACAGAGTTAGGGCGTGGATGGGCCCGAAGTGCTGTGTAGTTTTACTATTGTTAGGTTATAGTTGTCATTTCAAATTTATTATTGTTATGTTACAGACATGGTAGCTTCACTATTGTTAATTTACAGCCGTGTTAGTTTTACTTTTGTTACATAACATCACCTTACAAAAGCCCCTACGCCCAGGAGCGAAGGGATGTAGTGGTAGTTTGTTCTGGCTTCACTTATATACTGGGGCTTCTACGGGCTTTGTGGTGCCTACATGACGGGCTGTGATAAGCCCAGGTTTCTTATTGGCTTCGTCACAACGTAACTATATTGATGTAACTATATTTCTTACAGAATTTGACTGAATATTTTTCAGAACTATAGATTGATGATTTTTCAGAACTAAAATTTATGATGTTTCAGAGCTTTGAATTGATGATCTTTCCGGCGTTAATAGGAGTTATTTTTGTTTGTTTGTTTGTTCAGACTTCACAGCCGGGATTGAAGACTAAAAGAATTGTTAATCTAGACAGCGAATGCTCCACAGACTCGATTCGCTTCTCTAATCGATGGCGAAGCATGCCCTTAATATTTTTGACAGCCTTTCACATTTTATGCTAATATTCTACTGACTGAATCTGACGAGGTCGTATATGAGAACGTAAGAAAGGAAATCTTATATCTCTTCCAAAACGCCATTGGTTAAGTGAAAAAAAACATTGTATGATATACGCATTTCTGTATACGTCGTTTCTGTAACTACGACATGGTCCTGTCTTGAAAGAGGATGATAAATATTGGATCTGGGAAGTCCATGACTTGCTGAAGTTACATATGGATCAGGTCTGTTTTCTGCATAATGCATTAAAGGATCATTGCTACATTTTGGGCAGTCAAATCAAATATCTATAGTAAATATTTAATGTGTCAAATGAAATATCAATGGGAAATATGCAATGATAACACACACTGGATGATTTCTTAAAATGTAGATTAATGTCAAGATACATGTTAGTTATCAATGTAAAACAGGTGAAAAATGTACATGGCAATAGCAAATGTCAAAAAAAGACAAACCAGATAAATGTAACAGAATAGATAGATAAAAAAAGGAAATTCTTTTCTATTTTTGTTAGCAATGTCTCCACAAAAGAAAAGTTTGTAAAAAAGTTCATCTCTGTTGGAACTTTTCATGGCGTATTTTATTTCTTCCTGCTAGAATTTTTTCCTTTTCGCTGTTTCAGATGATCATGCAGATACGTACCCAATTCACAGATAGTCATGAAGATATCTACCCAATTCACAGATAGTCATGCAGATATCTACTCAATTCACAGATAGTCATGAAGATATCTACCCAATTCATAGATAGTCATGCAGATATCTACTCAATTCGCAGATAGTCATGAAGATATCTACTCAATTCACAGATAGTCATGAAGATATCTACTCAATTCACAGATAGTCATGCAGATATCTACTCAATTCACAGATAATCATGCATATATCTACCCAATTCACAGATAGCCATGCAGATATCTACCCAATTCACAGATAGTCATGCAGATATCTACCCAATTCACAGATAGTCATGCAGATATCTACCCAATTCACAGATAGTCATGCAGATATCTACCCAGATCACAGATAGTCATGCATATATCTACCCAGTTCACAGATAGTCATGCAGATATCTACCAAATTCACAGATAGTCATGCAGATATCTACCCAGTTCTCAGATAGTCATGCAGATATGTACCCAGTTCTCAGATAGTCATGCAGATATCTACCCAGTTCTCAGATCAAACTTGTCTCGGCCAAGTCCAAAGTGTCTTCATCTTATCTTGTTATTTCCGTATAAAATTTTGACCCTTTTTTGAAAAAAAAGAAATGAAATTGTCCTTTTAACCCAGTCTATCTTCACCGTCATTTCAGTTAATTTTCTTCACACCTTCTTTCTCAACTTCGTTATCGCCATCTCACTTTCGTTATTCCCTTCTCACCTTCGTTATTCCCTTCTCACTTTCGTTATTCCCTTCTCACTTTCGTATTCCCTTCTCACCTTCGTTATTCCCTTCTCACCTTAGTTATTCCCTTCTCACCTTAGTTATTCCCTTCTCACCTTAGTTATTCCCTTCTCACCTTAGTTATTCCCTTCTCACCTTAGTTATTCCCTTCTCAACTTAGTTATTCCCTTCTCACCTTAGTTATTCCCTTATCACCTTAGTTATTCCCTTCTCACCTTCGTTGCACTGTTATTTTTGTCCAGATTTCAGAGAAATGAATACATTTTTAAAAAAATGAAACGATCAAAACTTGTTAAATAATTAATTTTTAAATGTAATAAATAGTTTCTATTTTCCCGTTCAAGTCTTTCTCTTATACTATTTTGGCACAAAAATGTTTGTCTACGATATCTTTGAGAACAGAAAGGAAAGGAAACTACGTGTTATATTACAATAAACGCTTTCAGAGTGTAATGTAAGTCATTTTGTCTTATCACAAGTTTCTTAAGCAAAGTCTAAGTAGCACCATCATCTGTCGACTAAATAGAAGAGAAATAATTTGTTGAAAAACAACTTGGTTCTCTGAATACGTTCATCTGGAGAGCTGGGTCAAGGTATGCGTCATCTCACATAGCTTGGACAAGGTACTGCGAGGAAAGAGAGAGAGAGAGAGAGAAAAAAAAGACGTAAATAAAATCATATTTTACTCTTAGATTTTCTAGAATAAAAAATATCAATGAAAACAGTGATAAGTATACGTGTGAATTAAGAAAGAATCATGAAAACAATTATACTAGAATGAATCATGAAAACAGTTATACTGCGTGAAAATGTGCCGTTTTCCAGTTTACGAGTAAATAAATCCTGCACAATTTTGTGTGGAAAGGTAACAATAGGTGAAAGTAAAAGGGGCGAGCTTTGGAGAAAATGGAAGGAAATAAATTTTTAAAAAAGAAACAAATAATATTTAAAACGTATAAATTAGCAAAAAATTAGTAACAGCTATATTACTTAACGAGCACTGTTGTGACATTTCGGTGTGAACCTTAATCATACAAAAACACACAGGACGAAGAAATAGAGAGAGAAGATACGTTATACATTCACTTGAATGCTATGTAAAAAAAAATAGGAATGGACAAAATAGAATAAAATAAAATGAATGGAGCACTTAGTTGTGACTTGTAAGAAGCTGTGACTTGTAAGAGGCTATGTTCAGAAGTGCGCATGGTGGAGCACCACTGTGTGCTCGTTAAGTAATAAAGCTGTCCCCACTTTTTTTCCTAGTTTATGCATTTTGGTATCACAGTTTTACTGCAATGGCTTCGTGCATAGTTATATACTTAGTTTTATATACTTATATACTAATTATTCGTGTTAACAAATAAAATTTATGCCATTCAAAGGGAGATTATTCTTGGTCAGATTTACAAGACAGGGAAAATAATTATAAAATAAAAACACGATACAATAAAAACACTTTGTGAATTACATCTCCTGGTCCTCGTACAAAGCTCAAAGTTCAAAATTGAGACTCCGGCTTCATTGCACTCGGGACAAGCCCATATATAAGCTCAGCCGCAAGGCGCAGCATACATTGAAGAGTATAAAGGTCTTGTTATAGTTTGGTTAATTTCTCTCTCATCCACACTCGTAGACGAGATACATTATTACTTCCCTTCTTTTTGTTTTTGTGTGTATTTACACAAGGAAATTGCCAGTAGTAAGTTTCGGAAAGACCGAATATTTTCCAACAAAAAAGCAAACAAAAACGGCATGTAAAATACATTTTATATTCCAATAAAGAGATCCTCGAAATTTGTAAACACTGGACAGAAGTGAATATAATTCAGAAATGAAACTCTTTAATTATTGTATGTTCAACGAAAATATCTTGAACAGTGAACATAAAATGATATCTTTTGGCGTTCTAATTAATTAACGTGCAGTATCATTTTGTTGCGAGAGTCCAGAACATGTGTACATTTTTCTTGATTATTGCTACTTTCTCTTGTTTCGTCCTGCTCTTATAATTAGCAGTTTTTAGTAGCATTGATTTGAAGATTTTTATGCTTCAAGACTCTGCTTCTCCAAAGTTTTCTTCAAACTACATGCTTACCCCACGATAAGGTGAAGTTTTCTGGACTCCATGAAAACCGAAAGATATCTTTTTTTTTTAAACCCTATGCGCATAAAAAGCTTCATAATGTACTCATAGTGTAGTATAAACAGCAAAGATAATCCATAAAAAAGGAAATTTGGTGGAAGTCTGCTATGTTTTTGTCGTCGAGTGGGCCGTGAAGAGTGAATGAAACAAACTCTAAATATGAGAATACAGGTATACATAATAGTAAGCTTGTAGGCAGAGCGCCGAAATGTGGGCCGTACCTGTAATGTAATTGTCAGCATGAGTGATTGTCTATTACTTACAGAGTACTCCTCCGTTGACTAATATAGTTCTAAAATAAAGACATTAATTTTGCGCTAAAACCCAAAGAAATAGAAAACGAGGAAGACCTAGACTTACTTGGAGAATAGAAATTATAACAGCGCTCAGAGACAAGGGATGCACATGGAAAGAAGCGGAGAATAATTCCAAGAACAGGGATGACTGGAGAGCCTTTATCCGTGACCTATGTTCTCAAGGGAGTGAAAGGCGATGATGATGATGAAAACTCCCGTACTCTGCTGTGTCTCGATTCGGAGCAACAGAATTGTTAATATGCACTTTCTAGGGTATCATTACAAAGTACATAAAAGTTGTCACAATCTAACAGACTTGAGGAATAAAAAACTCACTCGTAGCTCATGCCTCTACGCACACCCATATTTACACTGCTTGGTCCACCAGAGACAACTGTCAATGTACAGAAAATCATTTGTTATTATATTACGAACATATAGGCATGCTGACAGATATACAGACATATTGGCAGACAGATAATATATGAGCAGCCATATATAAAACATAGGGGGCCATACAGATAGAAACAGAGAGGCACAGACATACAGACATACAGCCAGGCACATAGGTGTACAGATACACTGTCAAATAGATATGTAGACAGACAGACAGACAGACCGGCAGACAGACCGGCAGACAGACAGACAGACAGACAGACAGATAGATAGATAGATAGATAGATAGATAGATAGATAGATAGATAGATAGATAGATAGATAGCGCTGTAAGAAAACAAAAAGAGACTGAACAAAAAAAGATGACAATATCTATGAGCAGATACTGAAAAGAAGGAGATAATAATATCATCTACAGAAAAAAATACGAGATGGTTTTGTGGAACACATGTGAGACTTATATTTATGTGAAGGTAAAGGTAAAATTCCCGTTCCATGCCATTAAGGCATATTGAGGATACAGTTTTACACCCATATTTCCAAGACCGTCGGCACATGAAAGTGTGATGTGGTCAATATCACACCTGGCCGCGTAGGTTTCTCTGGTACCCACTTTAGAGGCTGGGTGGACACCAGGGCCTTTTTGGTGCGCATCAGAAAAAGTCCCACTTCTGGGACTTAAACCTGGTACCACCGGATTAGCAAACCGAGCGCCCAATCAGGTGGTCTATTTTTTTATGTGAGACTTATAATTTGTTGTATGTGTGCTACTTAGTCGAGTCTTCCAAGAGCGCATTATATGAAACCATAGCAGTTACTAGACTTTCCATTGCCATTCCAAAATTGCTAAGAAAACACTGCGCGTTGCATTTCATGGGTTTACGTTTTTTAGTCCAAGGTTAGCTATTAAACAGATAACCAATGTTCGTCCAAGGTGTTCTGGTTTCGTGTGCAAATTTTGAACTCATGTGCAAGATATACGAGGCGCAGTCAATAAAAACCGGGACTGAAGACATAAAAAAGGTGTAGCTTAGACTCTAGCGGCCACCATCACCCTCAGAGTAGTCCCATTCTGAGTCTTGGTAATGATACCAGCGATTCTGCCACTTTTGGGGTATTCCTTGAAGTCGTTTTCTCCCAGAATTTTGAGAACAGGGTACAACTTTGCCCGAATTTCTCCCACTTTCTGAAATCTTGGCCACTTCAGCTTCATTTTTAGAGTTGGAACAAGAAAAGGTCGTTTTATGGTGAATAAGGAGATTGGGGCATCAGAGTGATGTTCTTACTGTCCAAAATCCGCCGAGTCTGGAAGGCAACATGGGTTGGTCCGCTGTCGTGATGGAGAAGCCATCTCTTGTTCTGCCGTTTGTCAGGTCACTTTCCTCTCACGTGATCTTCTAGGCGTCTCAAGGCATCGACGTAGAAGCAGAATTAACTGTTTGACAAGGAGGAACAAATTCCCTGTGAACAAATCCCTTGTCATAAAAAAAATCAGCATGGACGTATTGCTGTTAACTGTTAAAGGTCGAGATGACTGCAGAGTTTTCCATTGGCTGGATTGCCGTTTGGTTGCTATGTCGTAGGCGTAGACCCAGGTTTCGTCATCCGTAATGACATCGGAAAGAAAGCTGGGGCTTACTGGCAGCAAGCGCTCTGAGATCAGAACAAGCGTCAGGAAGCAGCAAGCGCTCTGAGATCAGAACAAGCGCCAGGAAGTTGCTGTTGTGGTCAGCGCTCAGAAGTCTGGGAATAGTCCGCATTATCAAATCCTTCCTGACAGTTCTGTGACAGCTTCCATGACCGACTCCCACTAGCACACTAACTTCATCAATGGATCAACGACGATCTTCGCGGATAATGTGGCGCGCTCTCTCAATCATTTCTAGCATTGAACTGGACGCTAGTTGACCTGAGCGCTCGTCATCATCAACCGATGTTCTAACCCCCCCCCCCCAACCCCCTAAAACGGGAAAAAAAAACACTCACATATCTTGAAACAACTCATACTCATTTCCCCAAAAAGCCGTCTTCTAAATTTGATAGTATTCTGAAGCAGTTTTTCCTAACTGGAAACAGAATGTGATGCGAACGCGCTGCTAACGGAATCCGCCATGTAGAAATAGCAGAGAGCTATTAACACGTGTTCAAACAACTTGTGTTGCGTCACTTTCGCTGCACAGAAATTACCCATTTTCAACACACTGGTCAATCATACATCGGGGATCATGATCCTAGCGGCCCTTGCCATAACTAATTCCGTCCTGGCGGGGGAGATTCAGACCAGGTATTTACTGACTTCGTCTCGTATTCTCAAAAATGTGCTCGCATATGTCCATGGTAATCTAAAATTGCGTAGTATACTTTAATTTCTCATAAAAAAAAAACTAAATTCCAAGAACTCAGGAAAACAGAAACATAAAATCTGAATCATATTTTTCCTCAGTGCTACTATAGCAAAAAGTGACATCAGGAAAATGAAAAATAAAAAGATCTTTTTTCATTCTCGCGCGGTATATAAAATGTTGTGTTCGACATGCTTTTTATCTGTGCGCGCCAGCACTGCCGCGCAGCTTAGAGGGAACATTGCAGATAACCCTCGATATCCGCCGGAGATGCGTCCCTGAACCAGCTGGATTGTATTTTTGACATTGATTAATGAAAGTGCAGGAAACATTAGACATTTAAAAATAATGTGCTAATCATGACGTTTCTATGAATCTTTTTTCTCGTTTTTCATTCATTGAAACAGAGATGCAGACTAATTGTTTAAAGTTATTTGCTTTAATGCCAACATTTTTGTACCATTTCTGTCAGCATCTTAGTATGGTAAAATGTATGTTGCTGTGGATGTTCCACCTCAGTAAAAAAAAAAAAATCACAACGAAATTCTCTAAAACAAAATCACAGAAAATACTGAACAAACTTGAAGGTCCGTTACGATTGCCGCCAATTGTGACCGTTACTAAACTGTCCTCCACAAGGCCCATCAACCAGTAGAGCTTGTTAGACTGCTCACTCAGCCAGGTGCGAGAGTCCACATTGACCAGACCTTGTAAGATCTTTAGCATGAAATCCGTCAACTCACGAACGACAAAAAACTTGGCAAAAACATTTTCTACATTGTAGCTGAGCAGGTCTTGATCACTGGGACGTAGGATTGTTGGAATTAGGGCCATATCTTTAACAGCGGCAGCTACAGACTTACTGCACCTCTCGGGCAACTGTTCCACAAATCGTTGAAGATCAGTGTAAAATTCTCCGTAGTTGATGCGAAAGCTTTCCATTTAAAGGACTGTTATGAAAGAATAATGTAATATTCGTTATTCAGAATTGTAACATTTTGAAATTTCAAACATAAAATCATTAAATTATACTCGTAAAGCCAATAAACTCTATTTCTCAGACTACTATTCTATTTTCAGACTAATACATTCTATTCCACGATTACTAAACTCAGAGACTAATAGCATTAACTTCAAGATTTATAGAAATCTAAACTTCACTTACATCTTACATCCTTACCGTGCCGTTAAACGTCACATAGGGCTCGCATGATAGTTTGCCGTTTTTCTGCTTTCAGCGAGTTTTCAAACTCATCAAGGGATTTTATGCTCACGAAACTGGCCTCTCTTAACAATGTCCTCTTTAGAGTTTCACGTGGTCGACCTCTTTTTCTTCGGCCTGGTGTGTTCCACTTGATAGCTTGTTTTGGTATTCTCCGACTGTTTCTTCTTATCACGTGAACGACATCTGTCCATCTTCACTATGAGAACTGCTATGTTTAATTTCAGAAATAAATAATTCTTTTCAAGAGATTTTATGTACAAGGAAGCCAAGCTATTTGTCTCAGAAATTAATGAACTATTTTTTATTTGTAAATGGACAAAACAGTATCCAAAATTTCAAACCCGAATTCACCTCTTCTTCCACCTCTCATAAAGAAGTAAGAAAAAGAGAGAGAGTATAATTGAACATGAATGATAAGTAAAGGCAGGAAACTCCGTTGTAGAGAGCCAAACAACAACAACACAACTCCTCAGATCATCAGAGAAGTGCCCCCCCCCCACTTTTCAGACAAGCATTTCGGCCCCTTACACTTCTGACGCTGTAAGTGAGGATGGGCCCCTCTGGGTTGACTCCCGGAGGTCTTTGAGTTGTTGGTTTAAAACGAGGCTAAAGATACTGCTCTGATGGTCGTGTCTGTTAACTTGTCAAAGCTCCTTTCTGTCTGTTCTGTGGATCCAGTGTTCTTTCTTACATTAATCCTAGCAAGTCCTGGATCGTGCTTCACGTTTCTCAGCCTTGCTTGTTCGATGCATCACACCTGACCATTTTGTATGACACACCCGGAAGAAAGCACAAACATGATTCACTCTTACCGTCCATTGAGACGGTACAGAAAGTTATCTTCCATTATATTTCCTTGACAATTATTACCGTACCGAGTGGCTAGACTTAAGAGAATGTAAAATAGTGTTCACGGCTCAGTGTTCCAGTGTTCCCCACATTCATGTCACACCCAGCGTGGCCGTCTCTGCTGCTTCTGCTAGTGAAGTCGTTTATCTTTTTACAGCTTGTAGTAAGACGTCCCGTCGAGAGAGTATGAAGAGATTAGATGAGGTATTTTCTGACTGTATTCACGTCTAAACATGGCACAGCTCGAACACACGTCAACAAAGGCTGTAGGATATACTCCGACAGGCAACCCGGATTAGCAAGACCACGGTGACATTACAGCCAAGCGCCAGAACACATCCTCGTACGACTCAAACAACCGTTTAATGTTGAAACATGATGATGATGATGGATCTGTATAAGTGCATGATGATCATGATATTCAGTATCTCAAAACAATGGCGGAACCCAAGAGAACGGGAATATACTGGCAACAAACAATTTAGACCAGTTGTGTCACCACAAACACACACACACAAACACACACACACACAAACACACACACACACACACACAACAGGAGACATTGTCTTGTCTCGTTTTGGCTCTACTTTAAATTATTGCTAACACAGATACTACATATTGCATCCATAACCAGACTGATTATTTTCTCACAAAACAACACCCCAAAAACTTCCCCTCACAATTCTCATAGCCCTGAGTTTCCACTAGAGGCCCGCGCTAGAAATGATAACTTGAAACTTCCATCAAGTTCTCAACTTCAGGGAAAATCAAAACACGAGAGAATCAAACCCAATTCCCCATCCCCTTTAAAAAATCTAAATAAGGGAAACAATCCAGGAAAATCAAATTCTGTTAATATACAGTAAAAAGTAAAGATAAAATTCGCGTTTCCACGCCATTAAGGCACATTGAGATTGTTAGTCTCATATTTCCACGACCTTCGTCACATGAAGGAACGATGTGGTCAGTATCACGTCTTGTTAATATACAATATTAAACGAAAAGAATGGAATGAAATGTGTGTGTGTGGGGGTGGGGGTGCGGGGAAAGGTTAGTCGTACAGAGGTACAAAACAAAGCTGTGTTTGATGGTTATGAGATAAAACCCTTCTTTTTCATCTTTTCTTGTTATGTACCACACTTGTTGGTTTTTTACTTTTCTTTTCCTACTTTGTCCTGTATGTTTTTGTATAATCAAGGCGTAAATGAAAACGTTACAGACTGTATGTTTCGTTAAAGGATAAAGCTGTTACTAACTTCCATACCGTTTGTAAAAAAGTCTAACATTTATCAGAGCTTTACTGCAGTGGATTTATGTATATTTATGCACTTAGTTTTGTATGCTTGTGCCCCCCCCCCCCCCCCCCAAAAAAAAAAAACCAAAAAACTGACGTGGCAGAGAATGATTATAGTTCTTAGCTTACCTGAGAAAAGCGTCACCAGAGCAAAGTTGTTGCTATGCTTTCTGAATTGTTCCTCTTAGACATCAGAAAATCTATTTTATAAACAGTTTTGTTTTCCAGAATGATGGAGTATTTCAAGTTAAGAAAACATTTGTTCACATGAAATGGGAATTTCCCCAAATCTAACATACAAATTATTATTCAAATGTTTTTTCCCGTTCCCAAAACCGGAAAAATCAGTGAGCTTAGCAGCAAAAATACAATCCTGGAATGTTGCAGTAACTTGTACACACTCCAGCATTAATCATGACATGTCATTAACAATCTTAAATTTGTTGTAGTGGAAACCACAAGTGTGTAGCTTCGGTTAAACGGTCTTTCATAAATCCCTCCCCCCCTCCCTGTGCACATCCTCATATTGTTTTGAATGTATGAAAGCGTGACTCGATCGGTCAAAGACAGTTGCTGATGTGTTGCTGTATGTGGTCTCTGCTCTGTGGTGCTTCCGTGTAAGTTAAATACCATTATCTAATAAAGTTGAATTCTGCTACTTTTATAAAGTTATTGTTTTATTGTAATTATTGTTATTGCTATTGTTATTGTTGTTATATATCTATGTAATTTCGATTCTGATGTTCTTGGAAGCTGATGGAAGAACGAAGACGCTAGAAATAACAGAGTCAAACTGAATGGATAGTTATGGTAGATTTCCAAAACTGTTGGAACGAACTTACGAAGCAGACATTTTAGCAAGCTCCATTGCCACCGAGAACTTGCCGATCCCTCTTTCTCGAGCAAGATATAGTAACATCACAACATTCTGAGTACATGACAGACTATTTTGACTGAAACTTTTGGCTGTAAAACCTTCTTATATATCTTATATCCTTCCCGTGCCGTTAGACGTCACATAGGGCTCGCAAAGTAGTTCGCCAATTTTTCCTGTCTTCGGCGAGTCTTTCAACCTCATCAAAGGATTTTATGCCTGTTAACTTGGCCTCTCTTAATAATGTTCTCTTCAGAGTTTCATGCGGTCTGCCCCTTTTTCTTCGGCCTGTTGTGTTCCACTTGATAGCTTGTTTTGGGATTCTCTGCTCATTTCTTCTCATCAAGTGGCCAACATATGTCCATCTCCTTTTCCTGATCACCCGTGAGACTGGTTGTTGTTCAGTCATCTGTCTTATCTCTGCATTGTTCTTGAATTCATTCCACTTGATGCCGAGTATTTTCCTTAGGCATTTGTTGGCTGTATGAACTAACTGTACTGTTTGGTGTACAAAAATTGAATAGATTCGAGACACGAAGGATCGAGCGAGATGGAGGCAGATAACCGCCTACGTCTATCGGCACGGCACTATCTGATCTTCCCTGATACTTGGCATGATTCTCACGATTTGAAGCCCATGTTGGATGAATGCTCGAGCGCAGAATTTGAGATCTGGACTTCTTGACGAAGTAAAAAAAACCTAGTAACTGTTAATTCTGTCAGTGTGAAAACTTTTCTGTCAGTTTTTGTTCTTCAGTGACACGCATTGAATACTGTCTGTCTATGTTTATGTTGTTCATATCTTGTTGATGTAAAACGAAGGATTTAGGCAGATTGCAGCATCCTGGAAAGACAATCATATCTACTACATGAAGTAGAAGATTAATCGAAACCTTGGAACAATTTTTTTTATAAATAGGAAACTACGAGGTTTTGTTATGGTAAAGTAAGAGAAGACAGTTTTGTAGGATTAGACCTCGAAAAAATCGTAGACAAAGCACTTTAGTGAGACGTGAGAGAAATAAAAATCACAAGATAATTACCTGGGATCGAACACGGGTTCCGGTAGGACGAGCAGCTGTCATGTAATAAGTATTCGTTCGTTTGTTATTGTTGTTCAAGTCTGCACCAGACGTGGCAGGAGACCGTGTGTATGTTTGTCTAAAAATTTGTTACCTGTTAGAGGGACTGAATCTAAGCTACGGAATTTCTGTGTCATGACCTAGTTTCTTTCCGGGTGTCACGATCCCTCGTGTCTGCTGAACAGTTACTAAAGACTATGTCAATAAAAGACCTTTTTTGGGGTGCTAGTTGGTTAAGTCGATAGTACACTGTTCTCTCGTGGCTAGGCGGCTGCTCGTCCTACAGAAGTCCGTGTTCGAATCCCAGGTAATTCTCTTGTGATTTGTCTTTCTCTCACGTCTCACTAAAGTGCTTTGTCTACGGTTTTTTCGAGGTCTAATCCCACAAAACTGTGTTCTCTTACTTTAGCTATCTAAATCTTGAACTGCTAAGGTGCACGAAGTAGAAAACCTGTTCAAGCTTTGAACTGCTAAGATGCACGAAGTAGAAAACCTGTTCAAGCTTTGAACTGCTACAGATGCACGAAGTAGAAAACCTGTTCAAGCTTTGAACTGCTAAAGATGCATGAAGGTTGCCTAAGCCATGAGCTGCTTAACTGCATCAGGTAGAACAAGCAACGTGAGAAAAAACGACAGAACTTTCTACTTTAAGGGGACGTAATTCTTAGGTCTGAAACGACTGAAGGAAGCCTCTACAATTATCCATGTACTAGGTCGCTGTCTCTCAGTATTTTCATTTATTTTTAAATTATCCTCGACATAACAAATTCTGATCATAAATAATCTAAGTAGCCGTCCACAGTTCAGCCATTCTTTTCGCTCTGTGTAAATGTTTTAATTTGATAGTTCTGGATCACCGAAACAGACGGAA
Organism: Achatina immaculata; assembly: GCA_009760885.1. Classification (NCBI taxonomy): domain Eukaryota; kingdom Metazoa; phylum Mollusca; class Gastropoda; order Stylommatophora; family Achatinidae; genus Lissachatina; species Lissachatina immaculata. The sequence continues at coordinate 28,805,037 of CM019717.1, forward strand.
GGCGAAGGATGTCTGCATATATGTGCAGTTTACGATAAAAATGAATCCAGTACAATTTTTCCTTATGTTTATTATACATCGCTTTTCCATTGGCATTAAGATAAAGAGTTCTAAGATGCTATAAAGAACTTATTCTACTTTATGCAAGTGAACCATGGATCAAGAAGAAACAATTAGAACAAAGAATAAAGACACTGAAATGTGGTTCTTAAGAAGCTTCGCATACCACGGACAGTTAGAGAAAGGCAAAGGAACATCTCAGACTAGCGCCGTACAAAAGAAAAAGACGACCAAAGTTTCTCGGACACATCACCAGACTAAGGTCTCGAAAGGTTGGTTATGACTGGAAAGATAAATGGCAAAAGACAGAAAGGGCGGAGAAAATAGAAATGGCTGTATGAACTAACTGTACTGTTTGGTGTACAAAAATTGAATAGATTCGAGACACGAAGGATCGAGCGAGATGGAGGCAGATAACCGCCTACGTCTATCGGCACGGCACTATCTGATCTTCCCTGATACTTGGCATGATTCTCACGATTTGAAGCCCATGTTGGATGAATGCTCGAGCGCAGAATTTGAGATCTGGACTTCTTGACGAAGTAAAAAAAATGTCAGGCTTACAACCATGATGGCTATTACAACGAGGCTTTACTTCTCATCGTTGTAACTATCTTATCTATAGTCTGACATTCAAGATCTACTCTTGTGTTTCTTTCTTTCTCTTTTCTTACGTTGTAGCATTGCGAGAATTTAACTCTTATCACTTCATAAATGTGATCAAACTACTGACAAGAGAATGAAAATTGTGCAGGAAAATTCAGTGTCATCGGTAATTGTAGTATAGGTAGGAAATAGGATAGACTATTAAACCTAAGTTTATTTTCAACATCAGAAGTATTTTAAAAAGTCAGGGACTGGTCAGTTGAAAGGTGCGCAACTCTGAGTAAAACCGGTACCGATTGATCTAGTATATAAAGGGGATGCCAGAGAATTTTAATCGGTTGGGGATTTGCACTTTGAGCACGTAAGAAGGTGCCAACGGATAGGGCGAGATCATGTTCTCGTTTTAATTACGAATGAGTATGATATTTGTCAATGGATGTGTGTGCCTGTGTGTTGGGTTAGTTATGGTTTATATTTTTTGATGTGGACGCACGCAAGTTGTGCTCTCGATTTCTCCGATCCATCCCGACCCACTCAGGTATAGTTGTTAATAGATGTTAGATGTTACGATACATGAATTATATATATATATATGTGTGTGTGTGTGTGTGTGTGTGTGTGTGTGTGTGTGTTCTGTGCAAGATTTTGATATTTTGTTAACACGCGTTATGATGGTTATTATGTGCACATACATTTACGTTCCTTTGAATTTTACGCATTGTGTTATACATTTCTTGCCAGTTAGTTCCTTTGATTACAATCAGACATTCAATCATTAAGGATGACAGTTGGAGATTATGTATGGGACAATTGTATCATATATGTACATAATATGTACAAGATGTTAATTAATTTTCAGTTATTCCATTATTGGTATTTTTTGAAGGAATAAAAAATATTCAAAGAAACGGATATAAGGTTGATTTCGTTGTTAATAAGATAACATTGGTGATCTTTGATGAAAAAGTGTATGTGTTTTCTGTCTTTATTGTAAATGTTTTGAGATGTAGGAATGAGAAATAGGACAGAGTGAAGAACATATCACAGGCCAGACTTAATATGGTTTAATCAGCCATATAACGGGATGAGCTGTGAAGAAGATGTCCGGTGAGGTAATCAGCGACCCATAGCTGATATGCCAGTGTCAGGGTTAGCGACCCATAGCTGATATGCTAGTGTCAGGGTTAGCGACCCATAGCTGATATGCCAGTGTCAGGGTTAGCGACCCATAGCTGATATGCTAGTGTCAGGGTTAGCGACCCATAGCTGATATGCCAGTGTCAGGGTTAGCGACCCAAGCTGATATGCTAGTGTCAGGGTTAGCGACCCATAGCTGATATGCTAGTGTCAGGGTTAGCGACCCATAGCTGATATGCTAGTGTCAGGGTTAGCGACCCATAGCTGATATGCTAGTGTCAGGGTTAGCGACCCATAGCTGATATGCTAGTGTCAGGGTTAGCGACCCATAGCTGATATGCCAGTGTCAGGGTTAGCGACCCATAGCTGATATGCCAGTGTCAGGGTTAGCGACCCATAGCTGATATGCTAGTGTCAGGGTTAGCGACCCATAGCTGATATGCTAGTGTCAGGGTTAGCGACCCATAGCTGATATGCCAGTGTCAGGGTTAGCGACCCATAGCTGATATGCCAGTGTCAGGGTTAGCGACCCATAGCTGATATGCTAGTGTCAGGGTTAGCGACCCATAGCTGATATGCTAGTGTCAGGGTTAGCGACCCATAGCTGGTATGCTAGTGTCAGGGTTAGCGACCCATAGCTGATATGCCAGTGTCAGGGTTAGCGACCCATAGCTGATATGCTAGTGTCAGGGTTAGCGACCCATAGCTGATATGCCAGTGTCAGGGTTAGCGACCCATAGCTGATATGCTAGTGTCAGGGTTAGCGACCCATAGCTGATATGCTAGTGTCAGGGTTAGCGACCCATAGCTGATATGCCAGTGTCAGGGTTAGCGACCCATAGCTGATATGCCAGTGTCAGGGTTAGCGAACCATAGCTGGCCAAGACCCTGTTCCACCTTTCCGTGGTACACTCAGTACCAGGCATAGCCTGGCTAACGGAGCAGGGATCGCCATAGTTCCCATGGTGGTGGAGTCTACTAAAGAAGCATTGCACACCCCCTGCTTTTTACCTGTACTCTGGGGCTGAAAAAGTAGCCGCCATAACCCGCTCCCACAGCGATACGATGCAGTGCTCAACATCTCTACAGCATAGGCTGCAAAGAACAACAGCTCGAAGTTACAGGGAGTTCGTACAAGTGCATGTAAATCACATATATAAGAACACTCCTGTACACCAAATCAGCTGTGCCTGCAAAATTACAGACAATATAAACAAATGAAAATTAATATTATTTTAATCATTCTTACAAATGTCGCCGTGACCGTGCGGACCATAGCTTTGTCCCCTTACAAAGAAAGTATATAGACATACGTATATATAGAAAGATACATATATCTATAGTATGATGCTATACTAATATACTTTTTGAGTATATTTCAGACACAGTGTCCATGCAAAGACACAGGGTCACATTATTCGGCGTTGGCCATGCTCAAGGAATTCGAGACGACACGTGCACGTGAAGGTCAGCTGACCGGATGTGAACCAAAGTTCAGCGGTGAATCATTGTACGCGGGAATTCTCAAATACGTCACATCACGTACGTACGGAATGACAGGCCAGTAAACCAGCATGAGCACGTGCACTCCTAGGCGGATTAAAGAAAAATAGTGCTTTTCTAAGAAAGGACAAACAGTGATTCATTAACCATATATAGTGTTTCATTGTGAAGAAACATATTATAGTGTATTTCCACGAGTATTTACAGGACAATAATGTTGGAAAGTAATCCTGCCAAGATTTACAAGAATACATTTAGGATATTAGGGATCGTCACGACGGGCCCACTAGATAGTACAGAATAACTCCGTATAAATGCCTTCTACAATGGATTCCGCAACACATATCAACACTTATCAACACATATCAACACAACAGAAACTGACCCGGTCAACACAACAGAAACTGACCAGGTCAACACAATGATCGAGGCCTTAAGACAATTAAAGGTAGCCGCTGCTACTCAAGGTTACCGTGCCACATCGACACCTGGGATGGCGATTCATGGAGGTTCTACCAGTGGATCGAACATACTGAAAAGTATGCGTTTGTGCATAATCTAAATGATGCACAAACCAAAACAACAACAACAACATATTCCTTCTTATAGCCAAGGGACTGTTTCAGTCTTCGTCTCCAGGCGAATCCAAGAACACTCATAACGAAGGGTACGCTGACTTTAAAATAAAGAACTAGCAAAGGTACGCTGACTTTAAAATAAATAACTAGCAAAGGTATCTTATCTTATATCTTATATCCTTCCCGTGTCGTTAAACGTCACATAGGGCTCGCAAAGTAGTTCGCCAATTTTTCCTGTCTTCGGCGAGTTTTTCAACCTCATCAAAGGATTTTATGCCTGTTAATTTGGCATCTCTTAATAATGTCCTCTTCAGAGTTTCACGCGGTCTGCCTCTTTTTGTTCGGCCTGTTGTGTTCCATTTCATAGCTTGTTTTGGGATTCTCTGATCATTTCTTCTCATCAAGTGACCAACATATGTCCATCTCCTTTTCCTGATCACCCATGAAACTGGTTGTTGTTCAGTCATCTGTCTTATCTCTGCATTGTTCTTGAATTCATTCCACTTGATGCCGAGTATTTTCCTTAGGCATTTGTTTTCAAAAGAGTCTAATTTCTTTTCTATTTCTTTAGTTGTTTTTTAGCTTTCGAATGCATAAATGAGGGTGAATATTACATTTGAATTGAATAGTCTTAACTTGGTTTTTGTGCTTATAACTTTTGAATTCCATATGTTCTCATGATTCTTGAAGATTGATGCTGCTTTTGAAATTCTGATCCTAACCTCCTTTCTAGTGTCAGCATTCTGGTCTATGTAGCTGCCAAGGTATGCAAATTGATTGACTTCTTCAGTATCTGTCCCTTCTATGTGTATTTTTCCATTTTGATTGAGAGGAATTTTTATTATTTTTGTTTTGTCCTTGTTAATTTCAAGTCCTATTTTGCTAGCCAGTGAAGACAGGCTATCTGTTTTTTCTTGCATGGAATTCACATCATTACTGATAAGAGTTATGTCATCAGCACAATCAAGGTCTTCTAGTTGGGTCCCATGTACCCAGTCAATACCTGTGTTACATGTACAGCATTTTTTCATTATGAAATCTATTGTAATCCCAAAAAGTAAAGGAGACAGTATACATCCTTGTTTCACGCCTGTTTCAATCTGGAACCATTCACTCATCCCTTCTTCTGTCTTGACTGCACAAACATATCCATTGTATAAGTCCTTAATGATGTTGACAATTTTAGATGGTATTCCATATATACTTAAAATTCTCCATAATGAATCTCTGTGTATGCTATCAAATGCCTTTTTAAAATCTATGAAGTTCAGTATTAATGGTTTCTGCTTTTCAATATGTTCTTCGAGTATTATTATGAGAGTAAAGGTATGCCGACTTTAAAATAAAGAACTAGCAAAATGTTTCAGCAAGTGCATCTGTCCCCACACGGCTTTGAGACAGACAAGCAGTCTGAAGTATCGCAAAGACGAATCAACTCAAAACATGGCACAAACACTAAACAAACCTTCGTCAACGAGAAGATGCAACAGTCTGCCACATAACACAAGAGTAACAACCTGCCACGCAACACAAGATGCAAAGCTTGCCACATAACACAAGAGTAACAACCTGCCACGCAACACAAGATGCAACAACCAGCCACAGAACACTAGATACAACAACGTGCCACACACAAGATACAACAACCTGTACACATACAACAACCTGCCACGCAACACAAGATACAACAACCTGCCACACAACACAAGATACAACAACCTGCCACACAACACAAGATACAACAACCTGCCACACAACACAAGATACAACAACCTGCCACACAACACAAGATACAACAACCTGCCACACAACACTTGCTGGCATTTTTTTTATAGACACTGTTTATGACAAATCAATCAAAACAAAATTACTGAAGAAAGACCCAAAGACATAAAATTTGACACTCAATACAGCAATGGAAATAGAGCAGTTCATAAAAAAGACTAACATTCCACATGGCCAAGACTAACATTCCACATGGCCAACGTGGATACTCCACAACAGAACCAACGAATTCTTATTTAAGCAGCGACAGGGCTACACAAAGTAAAACTTCCAGGGATAGCATAGTTCAACACACTGATCTTATCAGATAGCACAGACAAACACAAAATCTAAACCATGTTTCACCTGCGGTATTCACAGCCGCATATAGCTCGCCAAGACAGGTAAGCGTCTGCACCTATATTAAGCAGAACGTCAGAGGACCAGGCAGACACATCGTGAACGCACACCACCGAAGTTACCAGACCTCTCGAAGACCGACACAGAACACCGGTAGAATCCCCACCAAAATACAGAATCTACAACCACCAGAGAAAACGCTCGGAAAACTTCAACGGAGTTATGGCATACGGTCCACCTCACCTCTACAGGTAACAACGGGCCGTATTATATCAGCTATAAACGGCACAAGCACAACGTCCAGCGTTCTCATTCAGATCATCATCATCATCATCATCATCATCATCATCATCATCATCATCCACACACTCGTCGACACTGGCATAGAAGTCAGTTTGATCAGACGAAATGTATGGGAAACTATCCACTCAGACAAAGTATTACTGTCCAGCGAAGGCAAACTCTGGACTCCCGATAATCATGAATTAAGATAAATAGTAATCACATGGATAACAAAATATACATAACAGGAAAGACTCATAAGCAAAAGTTTATAGTTATAGACAGAATGTGCAGACCCGCAATACTAGGCAGAGATTTTCTAACTCACACAAAGACAACAGTCGATTTCGGAACCATGCAACTATTTACTTGAAATACTAGAGTACCCATGAAAAACGACTACGAGATTTGCTCCACTATCAGAGCTACTTATGACATCGCAATTAAACCACAGACAATAAACATCGTACCAGCAAAACAACAAAGATCTTTACCAGCATTCAAAGACACAGAGTTAATAATCACTACTCACCAGACAGTGTGTTACTTCACGAACCTTGTGCTAAAACTATGGATAGTATCGTTAACCCTGATAAACAAAGAAAATGCCTAGTGACTATATCAACAGGCATTTTAGAATAAAAAAAGGACACATCGTAGCGAAAGCAGAGTTTGGTCTCGAGATAAATAATGTAATCAAGACACAAAGACACAGCAATGCAAATTCCACCAAATCTTCGGACAGAGTACAACAACTGTTTACCCAAATTCAAGTAGACCCAAACCATGGATCAGCGATCAAATCTATAGTAGAAAAGAATCCAGACATTTTCGTAATGGACGACTTAGAATTGGGCAGAACTAATATTGTCCATTTGCACATAGACACTGGATCCAACCCACCAGCTTACACAAAATAGTACCATGCTCCACTAAAACACAGAAGCATTATAGAGAAAACGATCAAAGATATGGCAGAGACAAAGGTTACAGAGAGGGAGCACCGCTGTCCACGTAGAACTCACCAGTAGTCATAGTAAAGAAAAAAGGACAGAACACATCGCTTTTGCTGCGACTTAAGACGATTAAACAAAATCACGATCCCCATCACATACCAGATGCCGAAAATAGGAGAAATTGTGCCAGTCCTCAACGGCGCTAAATACTTTATTACACTGGACGCCAAATCGGGATACTGGAGTATACCCTTAACAGAAGACTCTAAAGTAAAGGCCAGTTTCACGTCCAGTTTCGGAAAGTTCATGTTCACCAGAACTCCGTACGGCATCGCCAATGCAGCAGCAGCATTCATGGCAGTAACGGGCTATCAGACCACGCCATAGCGTGCATAGGTGACATCCTGATTTTCACAAAGACGTCATTTCATGATCACACCAAGCGCATACAATCTGTTTTGACAGACCAAGAACGCACGACGTCAATTTGAAAATGCCCAGTGCAACTTTGCACAGAACCAAATCAGCTATTTGGGTTTCAGTATAAGTAGTCAAGGTACTGGGTTTCAGCATAAGTAGTCAAGGTACTGGGTTTCAGTATAAGTAGTCAAGGTACTGGGTTTCAGTATAAGTAGTCAAGGTACTGGGTTTCAGTATAAGTAGTCAAGGTACTGGGTTTCAGTATAAGTAGTCAAGGTACTGGGTTACAGTATAAGTAGTCAAGGTACTGGGTTTCAGTATAAGTAGTCAAGGTACTGGGTTACAGTATAAGTAGTCAAGGTACTGGGTTACAGTATAAGTAGTCAAGGTACTGGGTTTCAGTATAAGTAGTCAAGGTACTGGGTTACAGTATAAGTAGTCAAGGTACTGGGTTACAGTATAAGTAGTCAAGGTACTGGGTTACAGTATAAGTAGTCAAGGTACTGGGTTACAGTATAAGTAGTCAAGGTACTGGGTTTCAGTATAAGTAGTCAAGGTACTGGGTTACAGTATAAGTAGTCAAGGTATCACACCAGATAACGATAAAGTAACGTCATTGGCAGAGATAGCCAGACCAAAGACAATAAAACAAATATCAAGTTTTATAGGAACAATAAACAGACGATTTATAGACATTTTTTTTCCCCTAAGTCACAACCATAGATCGCATTCATAAGAAAATATAGTCGGTTCTCAAGGTCTCCAGAAAAGGCATTTGACACACTGAAAAATGACCTGATGAGGCAAACCATATTTGGCATTTCAAGATTTGAATAAATCGATTATACTATACATAGATACCACTATACAAAGAAAACCTCAAAACCGTCTACTTCCTGTCCCTTAAACTAAGTGAGTCACAACGTAAGTAGCATATTAACGAGAAAGAGGCATATGCCATAGTGTATGCATTACATAAACTCCTTAAATATGTATTACACAGCCAGTTAAGCATCCGAACAGATAGTATAAGAGTTTTAAACCTAATGAACGCCAAGCACAAGAACTTCAAAATACAACGATGGAGTCATTTCATCCAAGCTTACACTGCAGACATCAGTCAAATCGCAGGAACAAAGAACCTAGCCGACTAATATTCTCGACCAGGAACAGAACAATCTAGAGACAACAAACACCAGACAAGAGAAACTGTCAACAAACAGGACAGTCAGTCAGTCAGTCAGTCATCTGCATGTCCCCCACGGAGCTTTGCCTCCGTAACAGCTCTCCTGTAGGCCTCTCGGTTGTGAGCAAGATTACCCTATGAGACACAACAACACGACAAGGCTCGCGACCGCTACAACAAAAACACCAGCGTCAGAAGGAAAACTTTGGCTGAACTTCTACTCACATCACAGAGCTAACGATAGGAAAGCTCCAGAAAGATAATCAGAGTCCAAGTATGATATTACAGACCACAACATTTATTGAAAGGAAAAACTGAGAGTGGATAATGAGAATGTAAAAATAACAACAACAACAACAGCAACAACAACAACAAAAGAAGTACTGCCGACATGGCAGGGTGATCAACAATTACGTCACAGGATTTCCCGGGCATGTAGTCCATGCCCTGGGGAAAAAAATATCTGACAATAGTCTACTACAAAGTAAACCAACTACTTACAGTTTCAGAATTTCCCAAAAGATATCAGAAATAAACATAACTTCCAAAGATGAAGACTGTTCAGTCCTAACAAAAACAAACATTCTACTGCTTACATTTCAGTACAAAAACTTGTCTCTACGGACACTATTACTACTGCCATTAAGTCATAATTGAAAACTGATTGAAGTGCTACTCAAAACTATGAGTGCTAGCAACATCTCAACAAGCTAGCAACATCTCAACAAACTAGGTAACACACAGTAATTAATGTATGAGTATATAACTATACAAGAAATAACATCTTATTGGCAGAAATGCAGATGAAACCACTGACAACAATTATTGAGGAAAGACGCTGGCGATGGTTGGGACATGTGCTCCGAATGACTGACAACTCACTACCAAAAATAGCACTAAGATGGACACCACAGGGGAGCAGAAGTAAGGGTAGACCAAAAGAGACATGGAGAAGAACAACAGAAAGGATGTTGAGCAATAGAGGGCTCACCTGGGCAAGAGCAGAAAAAAAGGCGAAAGACAGGCATTTGTGGAAAACCCTTGTGGAAGCCCCATGTGCCCTGGGCACTTAAGGTTCAGAGAGAGAGAGATATAACTATACGAGGAGCCACTGCAGCAAAGTTGTGATACCAGAATGTATAAACTAGGAATAAAAGTAGGTAGGAACATCTATAACAGCTTTATAACTCAACACGCTAGGATGTTATCTAGAGGTCCTCATCAAAGTACTAATCACAATGCAAACTCATATAAAACTTATGCTAAACTCTACTCTGACTGATACTCATCCTAACTCCTATATCTTGAATAAATTACTCAGGCTTAAATTTTCCTCTAAAATCATCCCACTACTCCCGGACCTTCTATCCTGAAAAAGTAACTTCACGTGAAGTTCTCTGTTTTTATTACGTTTGGTTTTCTTAAATAAACATCTTCCTAAAACTAACTCTCTATTACTAAATTTATTCTGTTGTGTCAACAACCAACATTCCAAAGTTGAAACTTTAAAACTTTCCCTAACCTAACCTCACATAGCCCGTGCAATTTTACGTTACCAGTCAAGATTACCTGAGCTGAGACTAACTTCTAATTTTCACATGAGATGACTCATTCTAAAAAAAAAAATCGATATACAACAAGGGACTGAATCAACTACCTTTAAAGTCTATTACTTCCCTTTGACTGATAAAATATAGATCTTTATTGATCTTAACAATACACTATCACACATAGAGAGAGCACTACCTATCGTGCGAAGCAAGGAAACCTTTGAGAAATCCTCTAGAATTTATCCGATACGCCACCGGCATGCATGCTAAAATTAAGTATCGACTGTTCAGAACCGTACCCAAGCACCACAGCAGGCAACAAGTACATCGTGCACGTAACAGACGAATATTCCACTTGGACGGAGAGCTTTCCAGCGCCAGACACCCAAAGCAAAACAGAAGCTGACTTGGTAACTGACAACATCATTCCAAGACACGGAGTACCAGTTACTATAGTCACAGACAACGGTCCCGAGTTTCGTGGAGACCACTTCCAAACTATGGTGAAACGCTATAACATTCACCATATCTTCACCACACAATACCTTCCTCAAGCCAACGGGACAAACGGGAGACAGCATCGCACATTAAACGATACGGGGGGGGGGGGGATGAAGGAACGGTCCGATGAGGCAGTCAGAGACCAATAATTGGTATGCTAGCGTCAGGGTCAGCGAACCATGACCAAGACCCCTGTCCCACCTCTCCGTTGGTACCTCCAGTAGCAGGCACAGCCTGTCTGACGGGGTAGGGATTGTACAACCCCCACCCCCCATCCCCGTTGTTTTAGCTGTACTCCTGGGCTGAAAAGAGTAGACACCATAACCCGCTCCCACGCCGATACAATGCTGTTCCTCAACACCTCTACAGCATCGGCTGCAAAGAACAACAGCTCGCAGTTACAGGGAGATGGTACAAGTACAAGCAAGTATAAGTAAACGATATAGTGGTCAAATTGGTAAACAACGAGGTCAATAAATGGGACGAATATTTGACACGGGCAGTGGCAGCGATGAACATGAACATTTCAAAGCGAACAGGATACTCCCCATTTTCCCTCATGTACGGCAGACACCCCATTCTACCCCTGGACGCTGTCTTGAGACTACGTACACACTGACTACAGTGAAAGTGATTCTGTAGAACACACTCTGATGAAACAACGTGAGGCCTTTGTGCAAGTGGTAAGCCATATAAACAAAAACTAAAGAAACTCAAAAGCAGAACTACGACGAACAAAGCACAACAGAGGACATCTCTGTAGGTGACCCAGTATACTTATTAAACCACCATGTGACATCAAAACACGATAGCAAATGGAAAAGGTAATTCTTCGTGCTAAGAAAATTATCTCCAGTATCATTTATAGTGAAGAACCAGCTGACAGGGAAAATACAACAATCTGACCAAGGCCAAACAAAAATGGAATGTCCCTACAGAAGACAGAAACAATCAGAGCAGACAGAGTACACTCAGGATAGCACCGAATAACGATGACGACACAGACGATGAGATAATAGTAGACTCGTCGGAATCAAAGACCGAAGCCGACAATATAAAACAGAAATAGCCGAGGAAGAAGTGGCTCCCAGCACACACGTAGGAATAGACAGTGAAAACTGACACCTAACAGACCCAAGACGAAAACCCTAGAACAAGTACATCCCGACACAAACAACAAGCAACCACAGATGCAAGAAATCACACTGGCGGCAGAAACACAGCTACAGCTGAAAGATCAAGTCAACTATATGAGAAATCGCGACGTAAGACCCAAATCACAGTGCACTAAGACAAACATTACCACACCGTACATGCAAGTACGAGTACAAGAACACCAGCCACCAGCCACATCAGAAGACGGAGCTACAGACCATTATGTCGAACAACGAGTACCACTCTTGCAAACACGACCACATACAGTATATGAGAAATACTGCAGGTCACACTAAACTGCAGAAATAATCGAAATCAACGCACAAACTAACAGTCTAACTGTGGTGAAGGTCGACACGCCACTACGCAGTCATGCCTCACCACGCAGTCATGCCTCACCACACAGTCATGCCTCACCACACAGTCATGGCTCACCACATAGTCATGCTTCACCACGCAGTCATGGCTCACAACACAGTCATGCCTCACCACACAGTCATGGCTCATCACATAGTCATGCCTCACCACACAGTCATGGCTCACAACACAGTCATGCCTCACCACACAGTCATGGCTCACAACACAGTCATGCCTCACAACACAGTCATGCCTCACCACGCAGTCATGCCTCACCACGCAGTCATGCCTCACCACGCAGTCATGCCTCACCACTCATGGACATGAACATCATCGCCGTCATGAACTCCACGCACACAGCCAGCGACTCTTGGCCAGCAAAGATCAGCAAACTTGTGTCTACATCAGACATAACCAGCCCGATCCGACAAACTTGTGTCTACATCAGACATAACCAGCCCGATCCGACAAACTTGTGTCTACATCAGACATAACCAGCCCGATCCGACAAACTTGTGTCTACATCAGACATAACCAGCCCGATCCGACAAACTTGTGTCTACATCAGACATAACCAGCCCGATCCGACAAACTTGTGTCTACATCAGACATAACCAGCCCGATCCGACAAACTTGTGTCTACATCAGACATAACCAACCCGATCCGACAGACTTGTGTCCTACATCAGACACAACCAGCCTGATGGGACTGACAGTCATTAAAGACCGTGGCTGTTATCAGAAAGCGAGAACATCAGCAAAATTTGTGCTTGTCGCACAACAGAAACAAACACTTTGATTTTTGGCTAGAAATAAATATTTAACAGTACAATGTTTATGTGATTTTTTTTTACTTCATACACAAAAAAATTTAAACACAAAAGTGAGGGGGGAATATTTGTAGAATAGGCAGGAAAAAGGACAGGCTATTAAACCCAAGTTTGTTTTCAACACCAGAAGCACACACAAGGAACAAAAAAATGTCAGGCATGTGAGGGGTGCGCAACTCTGAGTAAAATCAGTACCGACTAATCCAGTATATAAAGGAGATGTGAGAGAATTTTAACTGGTCTTTGAGCACGTAGGAAGGTGCCAACGGATCGGAGGAGATCATGTTCTCGTTTTAAGTACGAATGAGTTTGTTATTCGTCGATGTATGTGTGCGTGTGTGTGTGTGTGTGTGTGTTGGGTGTGTTATAGTTTATATTCTGTGATGTGGACACACGCAAGCTGTGGTGTCCATTCCTCCGATCCACCTCGACCAACCCAGGTATAGTTGTTAATAGATGAAGGATACATGAATTATATATATATATATGTGTGTGTGTGTGTTCTATGTAAGATTTTGATATTTTGTTAATACGCATTACGATGGTTATTATGTGCACATAAATTTATGTACCATTGAATTTTATGCATTTTATTATACATTTCTTGCCAGTTAGTTCTTTCGCTTACAATCAGACATTCGATCATTAAGGATGATAGTTGGAGATTATGTATGGGACGATTGTGTTTAATCATACTAACCCCATAATATGTACAAGATGTTAGTTGATTTTGAATTATTACATTGCTGATATTTTCTTGAAGGAATAAAAATATTGAAAGAAATGGATATAAGGTTGATTTTGCTGTTAATAATATAAAACTGATGGTCTTTGATGAAGAATCGTATATGTGTTTTCTTTCTTTATTGTAAATGTTTTGATGTTTAGGAATGAATGAGAAATAGGATAGATTGAAGAACAGATTACAGACCAGACTTAATATGGTTTAATCACCCATATAAGAACATACAAACAACAATATCCTGTACACCAAATCAGCTGTGCTTGCAAAATTACAAACAATATAAACAATAGAAAATTAATATTATTTAAATTTATTCCTACATAATCCTGTAATCCTATTTTTGTGGATTGATTTTGTTTTGTGTGGTTGATGAGCACCTAACTTTAGTGTCGTCTATCTGCCATAGAATTATATTATAAGGTAATTAATATATGGGAGACTAGCATTTGCATCAAAGAAACTAGCACAAATGAAATGTTAGAGAAGGGGACTAAAATATAATGGATAGAACGAAAATCAAATAAAGAGATATTGATGGGATTAGTTGTCGCAGTAAACTGTCTTGTAAACACCATAAAAATTTAAAAACTGATCTAGAGACACGATGGTTTCTAGAGGTTGATATTAGAAGGCTTAGCGCAAGAGACACGATGGTTTCTAGAGGTTGATATTAGAAGGCATAGCGCAAGAGACACGATGGTTTCTAGAGGTTGATATTAGAAGGCATAGCGCAAGAGACACGATGGTTTCTAGAGGTTGATACTAGAAGGCATAGCGCAAGAGACACGATGGTTTCTAGAGGTTGATATTAGAAGGCATAGCGCAAGAGACACGATGGTTTCTAGAGGTTGATACTAGAAAGCATAGCGCAAGAGACACGATGGTTTCTAGAGGTTGATACTAGAAGGCATAGCACACGACAAAATAGAAAAGGGGCGACCTTGCCGCAGGTGGACTCGGGGATCACGGAAAGTCTGAATATGTCACTGTATGTCACCCGTCAACTTGCGCAGGACCACATTGCATACAGGGAGCTGTGAGAGAGACAGTTTTCTGGAAAGGACACGCCACTTGAAAGAGAATTAACATTGAATATCAGCAAAACATAAAGTTAATCTCGGAGAATGAACTTGCTGTATCAAACATAAAACGACAACGTTTTGAATTTTGTAGCAGTAGCTCTCTTAACCACAACCATGCAACTCTTTGGACACTGAAGTGAGCTAACGTAGTCATTTACGTTTGAAGTCTACATAATAGATCTGTACACAAGACTAATTTTGATTTACAAGATAAGACTTATACTTACTTAATTAGATTCTATGTACTTGTCTATGCCGAACTTCCTTTTTGCTGGAGGCTCCAACTCTCCTCTTTTCAAAATATCTCTTTAACAGACAACCACGCTGACCTGATGCGATTGCTCAGAAAGCGGGCAAGACGCTCCCAGATCAGGCAGCACGTAACGTCTCGTCTTGCCTCGTCTCCCTCATATATCTTTCAGCGTTGAGAGCCCAAGCTTACTGATAGGGGTCGGGATTTGCTTCATATAACGGGACATTTAAGTCTCTGGAATTTTGCTCCTCCACTTCTACCTATAAACAGTATCCGCTGTTATTTAGGTCAAGACATAACTCTTAAAGAGTTAATAATAAAAATATATCTGGAACTTTCGTTAATAATTTTAAAGTCTATATAACAGTCCAAATTTACACGGGAAGTCTCATGTCATACAGGACAGTCTTGTATTTTAATGATATTTAGGGAATCGTATTACTTCTATCGCGACGCCTAAATGCCCCCTCTTTTAAAACATGTGTCCCATATATCTAATAACAAATTTAGGAACAGCTGTATTAATTATAACACACAGTTGTGACGTTTCAGTTTACATCATAAACATACAAAAAACACGCAGGACAAAAAGACAAGAAGAGAAGGGGAAATATGAATTCACATCAGTGATATAAAGCAAATAATAATGGCAAAAAATATTAGGAAAAAAATAGGAGCACTTAGCTGTGACTTGCATAACGCTGCGTCTGGGAGTGCGTGTGATGAAGTATTGTGAATGTTTTAAGTGAAGACTTGCAAGATTCAGTGCCTGTCTGACTGACGGGTAGTGTAAGGAAGGGGATGTGGAAAAGGGGGGAGGAGAGAAAGGAATAGAATGGTTTGACAAGGCGAGAAAAGAGTGGGTGAAATAGATAAATGTGACTGGGGTTGAGGGTTTGTATAGTGCAGCGAAGGTCCTGGAAACTGAGTCTTTAATGGTCCCATTAAAAATGCTAAAAAAAAAAATGATCGCAAAAATGATATTGCAAACAGTCGTCATACCCGGTAAGAAAACGAGGTCATGACATAGAAATTCCGTCGTTTAATTTTAATCTCTACCATATACACCTGGTCTCATGCAAATATCTACTTCTACCTGGGCAACAATAACAATAAAAAAAAGGAACATTTTTTTTCAAACATACAAGCAGTTTCAGTTCATGGTTTCATGTACACACGTTTCGAATAAAAAATGTGAGTATTTGTGTCTCGGGTTGAGTACATGCGGGAGATGAAATTTAAGCGACGTAAGTCTGGGTTATTATCTTGTATGTAAAACATGAACAGTCTAGGTCATTATCTTGTTTGTAAAATATGAGTAGTCTGGGTCATTATCTTGTTCGTAAAATATGAGTAGTCTGGGTCATTATCTTGTTTGTAAAATATAAGTAGTCTGGGTCATTATCTTGTTTGTAAAATATGAATAGTCTGGGTCATTATCTTGTTTGTAAAATATGAGTAGTCTAGGTCATTATCTTGTTTGTAAAATATGAGTAGTTTTGGTCATTATCTTGTTTGTAAAATATGAGTAGTCTAGGTCATTATCTTGTTTGTAAAATATGAGTAGTCTAGGTCATTATGTTGTTTGTAAAACATGAGTAGTCTGGGTCATTATCTTATTTGTAAAACATGAGTAGTCTGGGTCATTATCTTATTTGTAAAACATGAGTAGTCTGGGTCATTATCTTATTTGTAAAACATGAGTTGTCTGGGTCATTATGTTGTTTATAAAACATGAACAGTCTGGGTATAACCATATAATATATATATATATATATATATATATATATAGAGAGAGAGAGAGAGAGAGAGGGTGCAAGATGGCCGAGTGGCTAGGCGGCTGCTCGCCCTGCTGAAGCCCGTGGTTCGAGTTCCAGGTAACTCTCTTATCATTTTTATTTCTATGACTTCTACAGTGCTTTGCCTCCTACGCGTATTGTGTCGAATACAACACTGTGGTAAATCAGTTTTCTGTTATACTGTGTGGACGACCTTTCTCTCTATCACTCTCAGCACGGACGTTTACTGCACGTAACTTAAATGGCATTTATTAACCTTCGGGTCGGAGCTCCAGAATTTTGTGTAAGAAGTAAGCCACTTCGGCGCTACAGCCAGGAATATTGAATTAAAGTATGGCTTGTCTTTACAGGATTGTTACTGATTACTTCACTATGGAGCAGTGCAGCAGAAAGCGAATGAGTGAGTGTGTAGATTACATTTAACTATCACAGTCTTACCTGCAACTTTCAAGGAACAATTTTTAATACAAGATATTAAGCAGTCAAAGATGTTTTCAGTTCCATAAATCAAGAATCAAAATGTAACTGATCTTAGAAAGACTAAGCACTTCAATGATTAACTGTAAAATACGTCCAAATAACATCGCCCATTGCTGTCGGTTCTGGCGATGCCGGTCTGTAAGAATAGGATCTCTCTAGGGTCTTCTAGCCCAAAGACCAGCGTCGTGAAGCCGGCCGGTTCATGACCGTTTGATCTGAAATTCGATGAACTGCTGTCATTGACTTGACTGTTGAGGACACAGATGCAAATAAATTCCTGAGGTGACGCCGCCGTATGAAGCGGTTTTGGGCAGGAGTTGTGACTATGGATTATCTACTGCGTGGCCGGTCTGTAACTGAGCCAGTTTCTTGAAATCGTCTCCAAAGGCGACTAATGGTGCTTCTAATCACATTAAATTGTCTGGCCACTACACTTTGTGACTGTCCAGTCTGTAAACGTCCAGTGATGATGAGTCGTTGTTCTGTTGTGAGATGAGCCATATTTGTGTATTGAATTTTTTAATGAATTGATTCGAGGAGTGTCATTCTTTTACAGGCTTTCAATATCATGGTCAGTGAGTTTTGTGTTCAGTAATTTTCACGGGATTCTCGTGAACCTGTTATGAGTTATTGTCAAAAATGCTGTTTTGACTAGTGTCGCTTTTCTGTGCTCATAAATCATCTGCTGAGTACAATTCAAGGCGGCACGTGAAGTTGATGTCCAAGTGAACGTTTCAGGCAATTTTCCCTTGTCTGATCAGCAAACTTCAGTTTAAATCGCAAAATCGTATTTGTTGCGTTTCTTTTTTTGAACAGTATATATATCCTCTTTAATTTGGTATCATCTGATGCCAGAATAACACATTCAATTCTGTTACAGACACTGATATGTGAACCTCGGCCATTTGAACAAGCAGTTCAAGAGATATGTGAGTAAACAGAGTGTATGTATCAAGCAAATCACATGGTGAGTTCTACATGTTTTTTTTTTTTTTTTGTTAAACGTGAAAACGTTTCGGGTTTATTTTATACAATGTATATCAGGTAATGTGATGTGGTGGTACTTTATTAAAGATTAATTCTTCTTCAATATACACATTTTTTCTTGTTCTTTCTGTTTGTATGCTAAAGATTATTATTATTACTTTGTACTTAAATCTCAGTAAAGGCAATTATGAATAGATATGTATCTTATGGGTCTGAAAGGTATGCTACATTAAAGCTAACGATGCACTTGATTAGTTGTTTAATACATCATATAGGACAGTGTGAGCGAGCGAGTGGTTTGGTTGGCGTGACACGGCCTATAGCGACGATTGGGGCACGTGGCCCTCTCAGAGTTCTCATTATACCACTAGGTATGCTAATTAGGTTATGATCACATGATTCAGGAGGCAGATAATGGGATGCGTTAGAGCCTTGCAACTCAGTTGTTGTGGCGTCTGGGATATGGCTTGGTAGCATATGTGTATCTGAGGGAGCTTATGTCTTTGATTCATAATGGCAGTGATGTGATTCTAGTTATTAACAGGCGTGAGTATGTTTGTTTCGTCAGCTGTGATCTCAGAGCACTGCGCGAGCCGCCTCGTTCGTGTAAGACATAATTGTCAGTGATTGTCAATGTCAGGTAAAGTCACGTCATATATTGTGTTTGCAGTCAGTAAGTAGAATGTGTTTAGTTAAAAGTACCGGTAGTATTCCTTGATGGGAATGGTAATTAGGTATCAGACTCATATTGTGTGAAGGATATATATTTCGTAATGTCGAAGCTTATATATATATATATATATATATATATATATATATGTGTGTGTGTGTGTGTGTGTGAATAAGGTAGATAGAGTTTGCCCCTGTGGTTACCAAGGCAAAAATGTTTAGCCATAGGTGTCCAGCATGTGCAAACGTTGCGGTTTGAAGTACATAGGGGAAACTGGCTTACGGTTAGGAGATCGATTTCGCCAGCATCTCAATGATATTTCTAAGAGGGCCTGGACACCTGTGGCTAAACATTTTTGCCTTGGTAACCACATGGGCAAACAGGACATTTCGGTTAGTGCGATCCGCTCTTGTTCCGCAGATGTACGATCTCGGAGTGTCCTAGAACAGCGCCTTATTTTCCAGACTGGCTGTCTCCACCCAGCTGGAATTATCAATGTTTTCAGCTTTCTGTAACTTCTTTATTTTTCCACTGGCCTTTTTTATACTCTAATTTCTTTCTCTATGCTACCCCTCCCTACCACCATCCTATTTCCTTCTCTGCCAACATATTGGTCTTGTCCCATCCACCAGTTTTACATTTCCTCCCTGTAGGTGTTTAAGTTCTTCATTCATTATCTCTCGCGTCCTCTTTTCACTCCCCCCCCCCCCCGACACCTCTAGCGGCTATCATGTTTCTATTGCCTCCCCCCAACCCCTTTCTCACACTTGTTCTGCTCCTCTCGCTCCTCTCTCTCCGCTTCTTCGCTATGATTGGCTATATCGGGAATCTTTTGTCTGTAGGCAACGGTTTTTTTTCCCTCCTCCTCCTTCTTCCACACACATTTCCGCTTTACTGAGAGCAAGACGCTTCAGATAAGTTATATATGTTTGTATTTTGTTTTTGCATGTATCCTCGAATAAGGCTCACGCCGAAATATCGGATGTTGTATGTTTTTCATTTATACATTCTCATACTTTATATTCGTTTTTTTCTCACCTTGCTCACTTCCTCCCTCACTTTGTAAAACTGCACCATACACCTCTATCTACCTTATTTATATTAACCAGTTTTACTGCAGTCGCCATCCCTTTTATCTGTGTGTGTGTGTGTGTTAATTGAGCCTGCAA
Source organism: Achatina immaculata (assembly GCA_009760885.1). Classification (NCBI taxonomy): domain Eukaryota; kingdom Metazoa; phylum Mollusca; class Gastropoda; order Stylommatophora; family Achatinidae; genus Lissachatina; species Lissachatina immaculata. Next base: position 28,825,467 of record CM019717.1, read on the forward strand.
ACTAGGAAGAATTGATTAAATGTACTTCTACCGTGAGGCTTATAGGTAACATGTTATGTGCTTGCAGGATGGGGGTGGGAGGAACCATGTAGGTTGTTAATGGTGTTATTTTGAATCTTAAGTTATCATGTATCCTGATATCACTATATATATCTATATGAGATGTTAAGATTTTGTTGTGGGTTGTCATGAAAGGCAACTCTTAGTGATAATTAATGAGATGCACAGGACTATATAATATGTAATATATAGCATGCTTCTGCACGATCTGTGTCGGCACAGTTATTATGTAGATACAGTTCTATTTCTGTAATAAATAGATTGTGTTGGATGTTATATGCCTGTTCCTGGATTTATAATTGTCTGTTAGAGATAAATGTCAGGATGGAGTTAGATAAAGTCATTATCAGAAACTATGCGATCACAGGGTAGTGGACCCAGGCAAGGGGAACGCCCATGAAGCAAAAGATCCTGGGTTGAGACATAATTGAGGGCAAGCAGCAACAAAGTGGGACCCGCGCAGAAGCTGTAACGTGGGTGTCACATCATACTGTAAGCTAAAGATTAACCATGCTCCCGGCTTAGTATAAAAAGGGTTGAAGGGCTGGGTTGTGAATAGAAACGGGAAAATACAGATTTTCTCCCCGCCGCAGAATGGTTGTCACATGCCCATATCCATAATGATAACTCAATAAACCGCATCTTAACAAAAGTTAAAGTTGAGGGCTAAGTATAAAGTTATACATACATACAATAACGGCCCTGAGAATGAACAAACACTAAAAGAAATAATAAAATAAGTTTTACAACAGATATTTGAGTCCGTAGGTGATAACAAACCAATTTCTCGAGCTGAAATGCGTTCAAGCAAAACAAAAGATCAAACAGTCTACAAATGCAGTTTAATCTAATGTTTTAGTGGATTAGTAAATATGTAGAGAAAGACCAAGAGAAATGATACTGAACAGTCTGACGGGATGGTGTGAGAGGAGATCACCAATGAGCTTATGGCCTGCATGAAGGATCGTGTACACTGGAGAAGCATAATAGCCAACGCCAGTCGGCACGGCACCTGATGATGATGATGAGTAAATATGTTTGTCATAGAAAGTGTTTTGACAAGTATTAAAGCTTATCTGTAATGGAACACACGAAGGTGAGATAAAAACCATTATATGTGTATTTTCCACTTAAGAGGAAGGCATCGTGAGCCACGGAGAAATTACTCACCTTAGAATAATATTAACAGAACGCACATGAGGCAGACTGAGTTTATAATAGCCAAAAACCCCCACAAAACCAACTGCTTGCAATGACATTGTAATAACAAACAGCCTGCACATGTAGCATGTACAACACAGTTTGTTTCACTGTCCCTCGTAGAAGCAGGATATATCTTACACTTTTAATACAGTTTGTTATCATTGACTCACTTGAGTTTTATCAGAGCATGAATAATTGTTTGTATTTAATCATTCAATAACTTAGATTAAAACAACTTTCTGTAAAAAAATTTTTGCTTTGGTTTGCTTGCATATTTAGTCTTCCTTTTGTTTATTTCTTCTGAAATGTAAAGTCCATACACATTCTAATGGAAGGATCTATTTCAGGACTGGTCTGTTTAATTTTGTATTTAACAATCTCTACAATTAATAAATTACACATCAAATCCAGAATATATGCATGTAGCATATTTTCCGAAATAAAGTTTATGAAAATATATAATGTACTATATTTTCTGAGGCCGAAGAAAAAGGGGCAGACCGCGTGAAACTCTGAAGAGGACATTATTAAGAGAGGCCAAGTTAACAGGCATAAAATCCTTTGTTGAGGTTGAAAGACTCGCCTAAGACAGGAAAAATTGGCGAACTACTTTGCGAGCCCTATGTGACGTCTAACGGCACGGGAAGGATATAAGATATAAGATATTTTCTGAAATAAAGTTTATCCAGATAATGTTTTTCTATGAGTCGCAGAAATGTGCAGCGATTTATATTTTCTCTTCTGTTCCAGTGACATAAATGTACGGCTATTTATATTTTCTCTTCTATTCTAGTGACATAAATGTGGAGCTATTTATATTTTCTCTTCTATTCCAGTGACATAAATGTACGGCTATTTATATTTTCTCTTCTATTCCAGTGACATAAATGTGTAGCTATTTATATTTTCTCTTCTATTCCAGTGGCATAAATGTGTAGCTATTTATATTTTCTCATTTATTTCAGTGACATAAATGTGCGGATATTTATATTTTCTCTTCTATTCCAGTGACATAAATGTGGAACTTTATATTTTCTCATTTATTTCAGTGACATAAATGTGCGGATATTTATATTTTCTCTTCTATTCCAGTGATATAAATGTGCAGCGATTGGAGGAGAATATGTAGAAAAAATTATGTACTTTAATAAGTAAAAGGTACCAGTAAATATTTGTTTTTTTGTTTTATTTATTTATGTCAAGTCGGTTTCTTTTAACTGACTACTTTCACTGACCACTTTTGTAACAGTATACGTGGACTGTGTTGTCCAGCCCCCCACACCCCCCCCCCCCACCTCTGAGTATTTACAGCGTGAGTATGATTTTGTCCCTTATATCAAAGATTTCAGGTAGTCCGTGTATCAAAGATTTCGTGTCGTCCGTGTATGAAAGATTTAAGGTAGTCCGTGTATGAAAGATTTAAAGTAGTCCTTGTATCAAAGATTTTAGGTAGTCCATGTATCAAAGATTTCAGGTCGTCCGTGTATCAAAGATTTCAGGTAGTCCGTGTACCAAAGATTTCAGGTAGTCCGTGTACCAAAGATTTCAGGTAGTTCGTGTATCAAAGATTTCAGGTAGTCCTTGTATCAAAGATTTCAGGTAGTCCTTGTATCAAAGATTTCAGATAGACCGTGTATCAAAGATTTCAGGTAGTCCGTGTATCAAAGATTTCAGGTAGTCCTTGTATCAAAGATTTCAGGTAGTCCTTGTATCAAAGATTTCAGATAGACCGTGTATCAAAGATTTCAGATAGTCCGTGTATCAAAGATTTCAGATAGACCGTGTATCAAAGATTTCAGATAGTCCGTGTATCAAAGAGTTCAGGTAGACCGTGTATCAAAGAGTTCAGGTAGTCCGTGTTTTCTGGCTAGCACGAGATTTCCGGAAGGCAGGGAGAGAGAGAGCGTTCAGGTTGCTGAGGTAGTGTATGTTTGTATCTTGAGCCGTATATGTTTGTATCTTAAGCGGCTTATATTTGTATCTTGAGCCGTGTATGTTTGTATCTTGAGCCGTGTATGTTTGTATCTTAAGCGGCTTATGTTTGTATCTTGAGCCGTGTATGTTTGTATCTTAAGCCGTGTATGTTTGTATCTTGAGCCGTGTATATTTGTATCTTAAGCGGCTTATGTTTGTATCTTGAGCCGTGTATGTTTGTATCTTGAGCCGCATATGTTTGTATCTTTAGCCGTGTGGACATGAAGTGCTTGGCATGTCTAGAAATGTGACCCTATACTGGATCCTGCAGAACGTCTCGTCCACCAATGTTATGCTTGTTTGGTGTGGCTGCTGGCCAATAAAAGATCCATCTTTTAGCTTTTTATATTGACGTAGTTGGCGCGACCAAGATTTGTTGTTACTGCTCGTCCATCATCATCATCATCATCATCATCATCATCATCATCATCATCAAGTTCCATTCAATAAACATATTGTCGTGTTGTCAATGCCAGACTTGCTTCATATTTGTATAGTGACGTATGGACAGGGGCTGTAAGAATCTGATCTAATCTGAATCAGTGTTTAACTACTTCACCCACAGAGACAGTCAGTGTTTAACTACTTCACACACAGATCTATACATACACAGAAACAGTCAGTGTTTAACTACTTCACACACAGATCTATACATACACACACAGAGACAGCCAGTGTTTAACTACTTCACCCACAGAGACAGTCAGTATTTAACTACTTCACACACAGATCTATACATACACACACAGAGACAGCCAGTGTTTAACTACTTCACCCACAGAGACAGTCAGTATTTAACTACTTCACACACAGATCTATACATACACAGAGACAGTCAGTGTTTAACTACTTCACACACAGATCTATACATACACAGAGACAGCCAGTGTTTAACTACTTCACCCACAGAGACAGTCAGTATTTAACTACTTCACACACAGATCTATACATACACAGAGACAGTCAGTGTTTAACTACTTCACACACAGATCTATACATACACAGAGACAGCCAGTGTTTAACTACTTCACCCACAGAGACAGTCAGTGTTAACTACTTCACACACAGATCTATACATACACAGAGACAGTCAGTGTTTAACTACTTCACACACAGATCTATACATACACAGAGACAGCCAGTGTTTAACTACTTCACACACAGATCTATACATACACACACAGAGACAGTCAGTGTTTAACTACTTCACACACAGATCTATACATACACAGAGACAGTCAGTGTTTAACTACTTCACACACAGATCTATACATACATACATACACAGAGACAGTCAGTGTTTAACTACTTCACACACAGATCTATACATACACAGAGACAGCCAGTGTTTAACTACTTCACACACAGATCTATACATACACACACAGAGACAGTCAGTGTTTAACTACTTCACACACAGATCTATACATACATACACAGAGACAGTCAGTGTTTAACTACTTCACACACAGATCTATACACACACAGAGACAGTCAGTGTTTAACTACTTCAAACACAGATCTATACACACACAGAGACAGTCAGTGTTTAACTACTTCAAACATAGATCTATACACACACAGAGACAGTCAGTGTTTAACTACTTCAAACACAGATCTATACATACACAGAAACAGTCAGTGTTTAACTACTTCAAACACAGATCTATACATACACAGAGACAGCCAGTGTTTAACTACTTCACCCACAGAGACAGTCAGTATTTAACTACTTCACACACAGATCTATACATACACAGAGACAGTCAGTGTTTAACTACTTCACACACAGATCTATACATACACAGAGACAGTCAGTGTTTAACTACTTCACACACAGATCTATACATACACAGAGACAGTCAGTGTTTAACTACTTCACACACAGATCTATACATACACAGAGACAGTCAGTGTTTAACTACTTCACAAATGTATACATACACGGAGATAATACTCTTACACCTAGTCCTTTAATTAACATTTTCTTGAAGGTTTTATTACATCCCCTTGGTCTATTCTGGGATAGAGAATTAAGCAAAGAAAGAGATAGTGGAGGCATGGCTATTGCACTAATTTATTTTGGTGGGCTGTTTTTCTAATTTGCATATTTACTTTCTGTGAGACTAAAGATTCAAGTCACATTCTAATGGTCAATTTTCTGAGAATAATGGAACATAATTAAGGAACTGTGAAACCAAATTGAAAACAACTGTGAAAGCAACTTCTGTAGTTGTGTTAATTATGTATATAAAAATCTGAAGTAGTGTAAATTACTTTCTGCCGTCGAAGAGACGTTTAGAGTTAATTTTGGGAAGGATGAATCTTTGAACTGCTTTACATTTTATTTTATCAGAAGAGACATTAATGAGATAGTTTTAATAAGCCAAGTAATGCAAGGATAAGCCAAGTAATGCAATGATAAGCTAAGTAATGCAAGTTTTCTTCAGTATGGCCTCTTATGTATCAAGAATATGATCTCGTGGTATTTGATGTGAAAGCTCTGATCTCACGAGTTTCTATTAAATATCTTGTATATGTTTTTTTTTCCTCAACGACCATCTGGACCGCATTATCCTCAAAGATTGCCAAGACAGGTTGTTTGAGTGTGACTCCTGGAGTCTGTTGTATCGAAGGAGTAATTTTTCTGTAACAATTTGTGCGATCTGGACGTCTTCAGTGTTCAGGTGCTCAAGATTTTTTCAAGCTTTCATGATAAAATTCTTTTCCAAGTTTTCAGGGCAGCCCATGACTTCTGTCTTGGTTATGATGTTGTGTTCGAGATTAGTAAGCCGTGTATATATACTTGGGTGCCTTCTTTGTGTTAGCATTTGTTTGTGTGGGGTCGAGTAGGAGAAGGTGGGTAAATAGTCAGCAGTGACCATCCTACTTGTTTGTTAGCAGTGACCATCCTATTTGTTTCTTAGCAGTGACCATCCTACTTGTTTGTTAGCAGTGACCATCCTACGTGCTTGTCAGCAGTGACCATCCTACTTGTTTGTTAGCAGTGACTATCTTACTTGTTTGTTAGCAGTGACCATCTTACTTGTTTGTTAGCAGTGACCATCCTACTTGTTTCTTAGCAGTGACCATCTTACTTGTTTCTTAGCAGTGACCACCCTAGTTGTTTCTTAGCAGTGACCATCCTACTTCTTTGTTAGCAGTGACCATCCTACTTGTTTCTTAGCAGTGACCACATTAGTTGTTTCTTAGCAGTGACCATCCTACTTGTTTGTTAGCAGTGACCATCCTACTTTTTTCTTAGCAGTGACCATCCTACTTTTTTCTTAACAGTGACCATCCTACTTGTTTCTTAGCAGTGACCATTCTATGTGCTTGCCAGCAGTGACCATCCTACTTGTTTCTTAGCAGTGACCATCCTACTTGTTTGTTAGCAGTGACCATTCTATGTGCTTGTCAGCAGTGACCATCCTACTTGTTTCTTAGCAGTGACCATCCTACTTGTTTCTTAGCAGTGACCATATTAATTGTTTGTTAGCAGTGACCATCCTACTTGTTTCTTAGCAGTGACCATCTTACTTGTTTCTTAGCAGTGACCACCCTAGTTGTTTCTTAGCAGTGACCATCCTACTTCTTTGTTAGCAGTGACCATCCTACTTGTTTCTTAGCAGTGACCACATTAGTTGTTTCTTAGCAGTGACCATCCTACTTGTTTGTTAGCAGTGACCATCCTACTTTTTTCTTAGCAGTGACCATCCTACTTTTTTCTTAACAGTGACCATCCTACTTGTTTCTTAGCAGTGACCATTCTATGTGCTTGCCAGCAGTGACCATCCTACTTGTTTCTTAGCAGTGACCATCCTACTTGTTTGTTAGCAGTGACCATTCTATGTGCTTGTCAGCAGTGACCATCCTACTTGTTTCTTAGCAGTGACCATCCTACTTGTTTCTTAGCAGTGACCATATTAATTGTTTGTTAGCAGTGACCATCCTACTTGTTTCTTAGCAGTGACCATCTTACTTGTTTCTTAGCAGTGACCATTTTACTTGTTTCTTAGCAGTGACCATCTTACTTGTTTCTTAGCAGTGACCATCTTACTTGTTTCTTAGCAGTGACCATCCTACTTGCTTGTTGGCAGTGACCATCCTACTTGTTTGTTAGCAGTGACCACCCTACTTGTTTCTTAGCAGTGACCATCCTATTTGTTTCTTAGCAGTGACCATCTTACTTGTTTCTTAGCAGTTACCATCCTACTTGTTTCTTAGCAGTGACCATCCTAGTTGTTTCTTAGCGGTGACCATCCTACTTTTTTCTTAGCAGTGACCATCCTACTTGTTTTTTAGCAGTGACCATCTTACTTGTTTGTTAGCAGTGACCATCCTACTTGTTTGTTAGCAGAGACCATCTTACTTGTGTGTTAGCAGTGACCATCCTACTTGTTTGTTAGCAGTGACCATCTTACTCGTTAGTTAACATTCTACTTGTTTCTTAGCAGTGACCATCCTACGTGCTTGTCAGCAGTGACCATCCTACTTATTTCTTAGCATTGACCATTCTACGTGCTTGTCAGCAGTGACCATACTACTTGTTTTTTAGCAGTGACCATCTTACTTGTTTGTTAGCAGTGACCATCCTACTTGTTTCTTAGCAGTGACCATCCTACTTGTTTCTGAACAGTGACCATCCTACTTGTTTGTTAGCAGTGACCATCCTATGTGCTTGTCAGCAGTGACCATCCTACTTGCTTTTTTAGCAGTGACCATCCTGCTTGTTTGTTAGCAGTGACCATCCTACTTGTTTCTTAGCAGTGACCATACTATTTGTTTGTTAGCAGTGACCATCTTACTTGTTTGTTAGCAGTTACCATCCTACTTGTTTCTTAGCAGTGACCATTCTACTTGTTTGTTAGCAGTAACCATCCTATGTGCTTGTCAACAGTGACCATCCTAGATGTTTCTTAGCAGCGACCATCCTACGTGTTTGTTAGCAGTGATCATCCTACGTGCTTGCCAGTAGTGACCATGGCTTGTCATACGGAAATGTAACGAGATCTCTGTAGCTGGTCAGCTGAAGCTGGTTCATTATTTCTCCAAGACTTTCAACAGATCTGATCGTTTCTTTTTCAGCTCCAGACAGCTCAGCTATTTTCAGTTTGCTGTAATGGTTGTCTTTTGTGGTCCTCTGTTACTTCTTCGAACTTGTGTAAATAAAGGTTTTCTGTCTTGAGTGAAGTTACGTATTATGAAAGTAGCTATCTGAGATTTCTTCAGGTTTTTTCCCCTTATTTGTTCACATGATATTATATTAGTTTCACATTTTCTATATATTTTGGAATTTTTCGTACCTTCGTGGCACGTGTAACTTGAAAAGGTACATTAGAACTTTCAAAATATCTAGAAAACATTCATTAACTATCTCATTAACGATGTTTATTGTACATGTGATAACTGAAAAAGTACTCACAGAAACATAGCTTTTCCATGTCTCTTGGTCTATATAAGATTTTTTTCTTTTTTTTTTTTTGGCCAAGGAATTTAATTTAATTTGTTGATACTTTCCTGTATTTTCTTACATATGTTTGAACATTATTTTATCTTGAACTGAAGTTTTGAATTAGCTAACATATCTTATATCTTATATCATTTCAGTGCCATTTAAACGTCACATAGGGCTCGCAAGGTAGTTTGCCAATTTTTCCTGTCTTCGGCGAGTCTTTCAACCTCATCAAGGGATTTTATGCCTGTTAATTTGGTCTCTCTTAACAAAGTCCTCTTCAGAGTTTCACGCGGTCTGCCTCTTTTTCTGTGGCCTGTTGTGTTCCATTTCATAGCTTGTTTTGGGATTCTCTAATCATTTCTTCTCATCAAGTGACCAACATGTGTCCATCTCCTTTTCCTCATCACCCATGAAACTGGTTGTTGTTCAGTCATCTGTCTTATCTCTGCATTGTTCTTGAATTCGTTCCACTTGATGCCGAGTATTTTCCTTAGGCATTTGTTTTTAAAAGAGTCTAATTTCTTTTCTATTTCTTTAGTTGTTTTCCAGCTTTCACTTGCATAAATGAGGGTGGATATTACATTTGAATTGAATAGTCTTAACTTGGTTTTTGTGCTTATAACTTTTGAATTCCATATGTTCTCAAGATTCTTGAAGATCGATACTGCTTTTGCAATTATAATTCTAACTTCCTTTCTGGTGTCACCATCCTGGTCTATGTAGCTGCCAAGGTATGCAAATTGATTGACTTCTTCAATGTATGTCCCTTCTATGTGAATTTTTCCACTGTGATTAATGGGAATTTTCATTATTTTTGTTATGTCCTTGTTAATTTCAAGTCCTATTTTGCTAGCCATTGAAGACAGGCTATCTGTTTTTTTCTTGCATGGAATTCACATTGTTATTGATAAGAGTTATGCCATCAGCAAAGTAAAGATCTTCTAGTTGGGTCCCATGTACCCAGTCAGTACCTGTGTTACCTGTGCAGCATTTTTTCATTATGAAGTCTATTGTGATTCCAAAAAGCAAAGGAGACAGTATACATCCTTGTTTCACACCTGTTTCAATCTGGAACCATTCACTCATCCCTTCTTGTGTTTTGACTGCACAAACATATCCATTGTATAAGTCCTTAATGATGTTGACAGTTTTAGATGGTATTCCATATATACTTAAAATTCTCCACAATGAATCTCTGTGTATGCTATCAAATGTCTTTTTAAAGTCTATAAAGTTCAGTATTAGTGGTTTATGCTTTTCAATATGTTCTTCAAGTATTATTCTTAGATCAAAGATCTGGTGGAGACAGCTTCTCCCTTTTCGAAAGCCTGCTTGTTCTTCTCTCATTGCTGTATCCACTATATCTTTAAGTCTATTCAAAATGACCTTGCAAAATACTTTTGACACAACTGATATTAAGGTTACTTCTCTCCAATTGTTACAGTCACTAAGGTTGCATTTTTTGGTATTTTAACAATGATTCCTTTTTTCATTTAGAAGGGACCTTTTCTTCTTTCCAAATCTTGTTAAACATTCTCTGTAGTTGTCTCATGTTGTCACTTTTGATAGCTTTTAATATTTCAGGTCTTATTTCATCTTCACCTGCAGCTTTGTTGTTAGCCATTAAATTCACTGCTGTTTCAGTTTCATGCAACGTAATTTTATCTAGGATGACATTTAGTTGTGGGGTTGGTAAGTCAGTTTCAAGGTTTAACAATTCTTTTGGGTGTTGTCGATTAAGTATTTCTTGGAAGTGTTCAGCCCATCTTTGCTTTTGGTCTTTACTTGATGTTAATAGGGTTCCAGTTTTGCTAAGGATTGGTCTTTCTTTAGATGTAATAGTACCTGTTAACCTCTTTTGTATGTTATATAAAATTTTGCTGTCTCCTGTTTTTGCTGCTTTTTCTGCCTCTTTCGCCATACTGTCTGAGTATTCTCTTTTATCCCTTCCAGCTGAACTTTTTACTTTAATGTCTATTTCTTTATATGTTGTTTTCGCCAGATCTTTTCCAAGGTCTGTTTTTACATTCAACATGTCTAATTTGGCTGCTCGTCTTTCATGTATGTATTTCATGCGTTTTCTGATATCCATGCTTTTCTATTTGGTTTTTTCAGTCCAGCGCTTGCTTTTGCTGCTGTGATTATGTCTGTGCTGTAAGAATTCCATAATTCATCTATACCTATCTCCTCTACTTCACTGAGTGTTTGCAATGATTGGCAAGTTCCTGATTGAAATTACTGTTAGTATTCTCTTCTTGTAGGGTGTGACTGTTTATCTTTCTGTGTATTGATTTCTTGAGTTGGCTTTTCAGTTTTAGTTTTATTTTCCCTATACACAGGTTGTGATCACTGTTAAAATCTGCACCCTTATATGCCCTTACATCCATCAGAGATGTTCTGTATTGCTTTCTCATACAAAAATGATCTATCTGATTTCTAGTTCTATCATCGCTAACATATGCGACGTCAATATTGTATTATCAACGTTTATACACTCTTCAGTTGTCCACTAGATTTTTGGGATATTCTTGATTCCAGAATAATATATTAGCTGGAAGTTACGGGATACACTCTTGACAGCGTAGAAATAAGACAAAAGGGTATACTGGTAATCTAAGACAAAATTAAACAGAACAGTCCTGAAATATTTCCTTCAATTAGAATGTGTCATTTCAGAAGAAAATACCGAGTTATTATAGGAAGATTAAACGCACAAGCAAATCAAAGCAGAAATGTTGTATAGAATTTTGTTTCAATCCAAGTTATTGAATGATTAAACGTTAACATACCATATAATAAAAACATGTTAAAAATCTAAGAAGAACCCTATATACTCTGCTTGTACGAGGGAGATTCAAACAAACTATAAAGTACATGCCACAAGAGTAGTAGCGCAGTAAGCTTACAGTAGTGGCAGGTTGTAGGTTATTACACTGTAAGTAGAAACTAAAACTTCAGATCTCTCTCTCTCTCTCTCTCTCTCTCTCTCTCTCTCTCTGAACCTGAAGTGCCCAGGACAATTTGGCTTCCATAAGGGTTTTCCACAAATGCCTGTCCTGTGCCTTTTTTTTCGCTCTCGCCCAGGTGAGCCCTCTATTGCTCAACATCCTCTCTCTTGTTCTTCTCCATGTCTCTTTTTGTCTGCCCTTACTTCTGTTCCCCTGTGGTTGTTCATCTTAGTGCTATTTTTGCTAGTGAGTTGTCAGTCATTCGGAGCACATGTCCCAACCATCGCCAGCGTCTTTCCTCAATAATTGCTGTCAGTGGCTTCATCTGCATTTCTGCCAACAAGATGTTATTTCTTATGGTGTTTGGCCAAAATATTTTTCTAATTCTTCGTAAAGTCTTGAAAGAATTCAACTTGTTTTCTATGGTTGTGGTGGTTTAAAACTTCAGATATGGTACTAACAATCACAGCTTGCAGCAACAAAACAACAAAGTTAAAGCACTACCGGCAGATCATGAGCGATGGTGTGAAATGTTAGTAAGCTGTTGTGGACATGAACTTTCTAGTCGTATCTTCAGTGTCCTGAAGAGGTTATAAGCCAATTCAACAAATCTTGACCCAGTGCTGTCCATCTCTCTTAAGAGTGTCAGAAGTTTAAAGAGCTGACTTCTTGCCCGAGTGAGCTATTATTTCTCCGATGATCGACAACAGGAAATTGTAATATTGTTTTCCTCTCTACAACAGTTTCCCACTTCACACAAAGTTATTATATTTCCTGCCGTAAATCGGCCAAAGATAAGGAGTACTACTTAAATTAAAACTTGGTGTGTCAAATTTCTGTTTTACCTTCCCAAAAAATCTACTTTAAACACGACATAAATCACTTTCTCTGTTCTTGTTTACTTACCTTTGTAAGCTGTATCCGGTAATAAAGTAGCAACTCTGATATGTGCCCGAAGTAAGACAGCGATAACAAATGTTTAAAAACACTACATTACAGTTTTTTTATATGCAGGATCAGATGACGTTTTTGATGTGCGCAGCCTGACCGATCTTTAGATAGGCCAGTGTGATATATGAAACGTATCTACGAACTCTATGCAGATACTACGTGTTTTCTTTCAAACACGCCGGCACTGCAGGAATAATTGAAATGATACCAATGCTGGATTCACGGCAGACATTGACTATGAGACTGCAGTTTTCAAAAACACTTTACAGCCCACGCATCGGTGAAAATAGATAACACCTTCAGCGTTGTCCGTAGATGCGAGTCCCAGTTTGTGGTTTCGTGTTCACATACAAATATTTTCTATATCGGGAAACTTTAAATATTATGTGTTCTGGTATGTAGGCCTGTAGGTAATATTTAATATCTTATCAGATTCAAATGCTTCGTCGGTTGTACATAAAAAAGATACGCATGAGTTACTGCTGAGTTTGTTGAGTCTCAACATTCAGATGTTGCAACAGTTATACTTGAACAATTTGTGCACAGTTCATTCACCCGCTGTAGACTGTGGTATAGCCGTGAATGGAGGAAAATGAGTTTTACGTGAAATTCCATTTTTCGTTCAAGCACTGACAGCCGTGCGTGCCATGAAAATGTTAGTGTGCCTCATCTTGCCGGTAAATTTACTCCCCTGTTCCAGGTAGTTTCCCCAACATATGTGTGTCTGGGACCATTTTCTATAAGAGCAGGGATAGGGGACGGTAGCTTAAACCACATCCACGTACACTCACCCCCACCCACACACACATACGCACGCACACACACACCTACACACAACCACACACCTGCACCCACCAATACATGCACCCACCTTCACATACACACAAATCTGCTAGGGAGAAAGCTAATTCAATATTAGAATCTCTGGACCGAAATAGAATTTCCTTTAATTCCTCGCCAATAAAAATATGCAATTTAAAACAGGACGACATAAAACACTTGTCTTAACGCAGTGCCTGGAAGTACAGTTACTAGCCCCAGTTCTGTAACTGAGTGTGAATGACATATGTTTATGTTATGTGACCTATCTATATGTTGATAGTATGTTCAATACCAGAACAGAATCTATTATTAGCTCACACGCCTTAAACTTTCTAAAGGAATCTCTCACCAGAATCAGGCAGAAATCCACGAAATTCCAACATAAAGTGATTTTTCAACTGATTTTTATTACAATACTGACATGTAATTTTATCATGTAAATCATGTTCTGACAGGATTAAAATAACTGTTTCACTCACACTCATAGGATCAGTCGTACTAGTACACCACATGAACCAGGAAGGAAATGTGTACTGGTCTGGGAGAAAAAAAAAGGATGGACAGTTTCCAAGTGATACAAAATTTAGGTTAAATTCGTATTACATTCATAAGACCTGACTGAAGTCACATCTCATCAGAACAAAAAAACATGTTACAAAAATCTTTACATTTTTGGTGTTAAACCATATCTTCAAATTATGTCATGTATTCATATGCTGTGTCCCATATTTATGTTAGTAATGTATTTTTTATCATCATTTTCCTTACTGCTTTCAGCAAATATTTATATTTGTCAATTGTGTAGTCTCATTTTACAACATAAACGCTTTGATTCTTTCACAAACTGGGCAGGCTCTGTGTATTGTTATGGGCCTCTGTAGCACATTTCTTCTTGAGATACACGCACTACAAGAGCATCTGTGAAATACGTGAGTATTACCTGAGGCAGTGATGGTCTTGTTGCTGGTTTCTTGGTTTTCTGAGGACTGCTTTCTGTCTCATGTGATGTGTGTGCCAAAACTAGTTTACGTTCCTGCAAGACAGTTTTGTATTCTTTGCAAGGAGCGTTTTGGCAGAGTATACAGCGGCAGTAGTAGTAGTAGTAGTAGTAGTAGTGGCAGCAGTAGTAGTAGTAGTAGTAGTAGTAGTAGTAGCAGTAACAGTAGTAGTAGTGGCAGTAGTAGTAGTAGTAGGAGCAGTAGTAGTAGTAGTAATAGTAGCAGTAGCAGTAGTTGTAGTAGTAGTAGTAGTCGTGATGGTAGTAATGATAGTAGTAGCAGCAGAAATAACAACTGCGCTGTCCTTCATCCCACTTTGAACAAAGTGCTCATTCCTTCTCGCTCGTTGATCCTGAATGTTCCCTCTTAGTCACTCCTTTTTTCTGTCCGGTTTAACAAAGGAGTTTTGTTTCATTTTTTGTGTATTGATCTATTTTGTTCCTACGTTTGAATATTGTTAATTTTTAACCCACATTCCCGGAACTGTGTTGTTCGTTCTCTTTGCACTTTCTGTCATCGCAGATGGCTGCACTTACTATGTCTTATAAATAAAAAAGCCTGCCATTATAAGTGGCTAGTTTTCATTGAAAAGTAGACGGATTAATTTTATAGCTATTTTCTTTTCCATATCACAGCTATCATTTAAATAGAACACACTCATCATCATCATCATCATCATCGTCATCATCATCATCATCATCATCGTCATCGTCGATGTCGTCATCATCCTCTAACATCTGCTTCATCCGTCGTCCTCTGCTCCCGCTGCCTTCAGTTTTGTCCATGGTTATGATGTTCTCCGATTTCCTTCTTCTATGGTTATGATGTTCTCCGATTTCCTTCTTCTATGGTTATGATGTTCTCCGATTTCTCTCTTCTATTGTTATGATGTTCTCCGAATTCTCTCTTCTATTGTTATGATGTTCTCCGATTTATCTCTTCTATTGTTATGATGTTCTCCGATTTCTCTCTTCTATAGTTATGATGTTCTCCGATTTCTCTCTTCTATTGTTATGATATTCTTGTTATGATGTTCTCCGATTTCTCTCTTCTATAGTTATGATGTTCTCCAATTTCTCTCTTCTATTGTTATGATGTTCTCCGATTTCTCTCTTCTCATCATATGCCGCAAGAATGATGATCGCCTTTTCCTTATCTTTGTTGTCATACTACAGGGCGTTCGCAAAGTTGGCGTGCACTAGCTCAGTATCGATTCCGGTGTCGTAGTGATATCTTAGTGGCTGCGATACCTATGTACATCTACATGCAGTGACTGGAGTCGCCGATTAAGCATGCTAATAAAAAAAATGTTACGCTGTGTGCGCAATAGTGCCATCTTGTTGAAGCCATGAGTATGCGATTTCTTCTTCCTCAAGCAGGCTGATGAGATCGTGGAGTATTGAACAATAACGGTCACTGTTGACTGTCTCTTCGAAGAATATAAGACCAACAATGCGCCGTCTGGATATCGTAATGCACATTCCAAGTTTCTGGTCATGCAAGGGTGTTTCATGCACAGCATGAGCATTCTCGGACAGCCACAATCATGTATTTTGTATGGTAATATAACCCGAGAAGTGAAATCAGGCCACATGTGTAAAAAGGATGATATCAAGAATATTACCAGTTTTAGTTTGAATGAAATAGATAAACCATCCACAGTAACAGAGTCGCTGTTCATGATCCGCCGACAGCAGTTGTTGGACCGCTGTTACTTTATATGGGAAGAGTTTCACATTTTGTTTTGACCGCTTTATGCGCTGTTGCAAGCCCGATACCTTCCTGTTGTGCCAAGTGACGCAAAGCCTTTGTTGGACTCTGAAGTTTAGAGTCAGAAATGTTCGATAACTTTTCCTCGTTAAGTTTAGATGATCTCCCAGTATTCACCCATAGTGCATTTCAGTCGCTGTTTAACAACCGAATACACACATAGACAAACTGAATACAGTGAATGCTACACAATAGCAGATTTCAACATACTAACATACGCAGGTAGATGTGGTCAGATACCGTAGTCACTAGGATATCACTGCGATACCGGAATCGATACTGGGCTATTGCACACTGACTTTGCGAACGCCCTGCACGTTTTTCGTTAGCTTGTCATAAAAACTGTTCATTAGTTATCTTGGCTGTCCGAGCGAGATACTGCGAGGACACAGTATCGGCACAATATTCAGTAGTTTATCATATTATTGTCAACTATTGTATAATTTCAACAGCATAATTATAATATTGTTTTTACCACAAGAGGATCTTGATTGTTATAACAATATTATCATGTCGTCCTCATATGTGTACAAAATCTTTACCACAAAATAAATAGCATTGATTTCTGTCGTTATAATAATGTTAAGAGAAAATAATAACACCAGTACATGTAATATTGATGTTACTACAATAATAACATGAACATATTTTTTTCATAGTTAAAAAAGTACCTAGTCAGAAAAAAACTCGCCATGTTCTCTGAGGTAGTCTTATACAATAGTTTGGGCTGGTTACTCCCCCTGTTCTCCGAGGTAGTCTTATATAATAGTTTGGGCTGGTTACTCCCCCTGTTCTCCGAGGTAGTCTAATATAATAGTTAGGGCTGGTTACTCCCCCTGTTCTCCGAGGTAGTCTTATATAATAGTTTGGGCTGGTTACTCCCCCTGTTCTCCGAGGTAGTCTAATATAATAGTTAGGGCTGGTTACTCCCCCTGTTCTCCGAGGTAGTCTTATACAATAGTTTGGGCTGGTTACTCCCCCTGTTCTCCGAGGTAGTCTAATATAATAGTTAGGCCTCTCTTAACTTCTGATGATCTGAAAGCGTCTGGAGGTGTAGATAGTTGAGCGGATATTGCGTTGTTTCTCGTGATTAGGCGGCTTCTAGCACTGTTGAAGTCCATGGTTCGAGTCTCAGGTAATTATATTGTTATTTTTCTTTCTCTCAAGTCTAAAATGCTAAGCAGAATGTTTACCAGGGTGTGCAACCCTGCAGGAGTCATGTAAAGTTAACATCCATGCATGCTTGCTTGTTTATGTACTCGAGTTAACGGGGTGATCTCCCCTGAGTTTTGGTCTGTTTGGGTGTAGAGAGTGCACGGAATTTGTGTGGAGAACTGAGCGTGGTTTGTGGAGGTGCGAAAACTGGTTTTTGAGTCAGTTTGGGTCTGCATTTAACATTGTGATGAAGTCGTGCTATTTTCTTAGAGTCTTTATGTGTTGTTTAAGAGAGGACGAGACAGCCACGCCTCTGGATGTTTTCTGCAAGTCTGGTGAGCCCAGCTGACTAACGTTATTTCCTGCCAGTGGGATGTGTTGTATGTCGCCATCAGAAGCTTGTCATGTGTCTTGCTACATCAACCATCACGCTGACCTTCATTATCATTTGGTTCCATCATTAAGCTACCTTGTGTCTTGACTTGGATGCTGGCATTTGTTAACTAAGTGTGGACAACTGTAGTCAACTGTTTTCATCTGTACTCCCAAGATGTCTTGCCTGGGTCTTGTCAGGTGTACACCAACAGGGAGTAGTGAAGCTGTTGTGGCGCTGTTTTAGTTGTTAAACCATCTCACTAAATGGCAGCTCCTAGAGCTTGAAGGGAGTGGAGCACAGCTTCTGTCTATTTTTTAAAAATGTTAGCTAGTTAACGCTGTGCTAAATCACCAAAACGACATAACCATATAACGCTGTGCTAAATCAGCAAAACGACATAGTTATACAACGCTGTGCTAAATCAGCAAAACGACATAGTTATACAACGCTGTGCTAAATCACCAAAACGACATAACCATATAACGCTGTGCTAAATCAGCAAAACGACATAGTTATACAACGCTGTGCTAAATCAGCAAAACGACATAGTTATACAACGATGTGCTAAATCAGCAAAACGACATAGTTATACAACGATGTGCTAAATCACCAAATCCTGGAAAGGTACAAATGCCTAAACTTCCTCTGCTCATGAGTTCCTGGCCTTGTAAATTTCTGACGTTTTGTTTCATACAGTCACGGGCCACTGAATAATGGTCTTCTGTGAGGCATGTTTTATACAGTCACGGGCCACTGAATAATGGTCTTCTGTGAGGCATGTTTCATACAGTCACGGGCCACTGAACATCTGTGAGGCATGTTTCATAACTGCACTAACAAATAGGACTATATTAAAGTGCGTTCATTGAAATCAACGGATAGACCCATTTAACTGAAGTTTTTCTGTATCTGTGGATGTCAAGTACATTCATTAAAAACACGCTTCCTCTTTTTGTGCCGTCAGATGCTATTCTCTCTTTCCCTGTGCCACCTGGTCAGTCCGTTCATGAGAATCTCACTTCTATTCTTCCCTTTCTTTTTGTCTTGAACATTTCATTGATCAATTCTTGCTTTTCGTTTATTTCATGAAAATTCACTGTACGTAGCGAATTTTTGCTTTTACATTGCTCAAAAGAATAATGAATTTATTTTTTTTTAAAAATCACATGTGTAAATAGAGAAATATGTTTAGATAAATGTTACATCTATTTCCTTCTGAATCTTTTGGTATTATGTGGTGTTTCAAGGCAAGGCATAAGTACTACTCTACATGCTGATGTTTATTTTTAAAGGTAGTCTGATCGAAAAGCCCTGGATTGAAGACCCACTCCTAACCGCCTCCTCCAGCCTACCCCACGTGATGGGTACTCGAAACGTCATTTTGAAAATAGGGACAATAAACTGTAATATACTGCCCCTTCAACATTTTACTTCTAACGCAAATAGTTTTTTTTTTCACACTATCGTAAATAGTACATGATATTCAGGAGAAGCATTTATAATGGCTACGCTATGGAAAAAAAGCACAAATGAGTTAAGTAATGCTGAATATAATGTAGTATTTACCATTATTTCAGTGAAAACATTCTTACATAATGACAAAAGAGTTAAAAAATCGGCTAGCGCGATCATATTAGTTGTTTCTATTACCATATACTACCCCACTACATTGTGTGTTAACAGGTCAGCACTAACGAAAACTGTCTTAAAAAGAACTTGCAAGCCCATGTTTAAAGAAGCAGAGACTGAGGTTATGCAAATATGCTAGAAATTAGATCTCAGGTTGCTATTATGTGAAGACATACTGGGAAGATACAAGAAACATAAATAACATTTATCAGCTAGCCTAACATACGCCAGAAGCTAGGGCCCTTACCCAAAACTAAACATCGTATCTACATCTATTGATGTTACATCACAAAGCTTTTCTTTGGAAAAGCAGCTGTTGAATCAGCCATACATTTCCTTCACAATACAAACAGTGTTTCAGTCATAATTGCTGTATATTCACATTTCCTGCAACCGGGCCAGAATCTCAAGGACTTTGTCCTGTGTTCTGTGGAGTAGAAGAAAACATCTGTTTGAATGTTTGTATAAACAAACAGCGCAATTCAGCTAAATGAATTTTTATGCTGGCAAATATAAGCAATAATACTGAGTAAAACAAACAAGCAAACAAACAAGCAAATAAACAAACAAGCAAATATAGAAAAGAAAACGCACAAAAACAAATACAGACATAACAGACAAAAGAAACTAAAACAGCGAATAAAACAGCAAAAGTTAACAAATCTGTGTTTATTTATCTTATCTTATCTTATATCTTATATCCTTCCCGTGCCGTTAAATGTCACATAGGGCTCACAAAGTAGTTCGCCAATTTTTCCTGTCTTCGGCGAGTGTGTTTATTTATAGCACACAAAAATTTGAATTTGCATTAATGATAATGAGAATAGATTGTAGTCATCAATGGCCATCTCTCCACAGACAGTAAAATTATCGTCTCCATTCTGTGAGCTGCTAGATATTCAAAAAAACATTTTCGCCTTTTTTGTCACGTGACACACGATCGGCCGGTTAGGATTTTTTCGTATTTTCTCTCTCTTTCTTTCTTTCCTGTATGCCCCGAGTTTTGCAATGATATGCTTGGGTTCTCCATTTTCTATCTGTTGATGAAGTCTGTGGGATTTCTGATTTTGTTTTTAAAAATATCACTTCCTCTGTAGTTTTATTTAATCGTGTGTATTCTGCAGTTTCTTTGAGTTCTTCATCATTTGTTTCCCTCGCAGGTAATAGGTATTTGTTGTGCTTGTGTTGTATGTGTTTGTTGTCCAGCTCTCACACACCTAGAGAAGTGACTGCCTGTGTTCAGTAGATGAGGTGCATCAACTGCTTGATATTCTAACCAAGAGGACCTTTTCCAGCTAATTTTGTTATTTTATTTGTATTTACTTGTTGTTTCGTTATTTTCGTCGTCCTTGATAAAGGTATATCGCCGAAATATTGTTTGTTTTACCTTTTGTTTTACCATGGTAGATGCTCATCGTATTTCTTTTTTGCCATCTTTTTTTACCTCTACTTGTTTTTATCTTTTTTTAAAAAACTGTACAGTACACTTCCGACTATCTCTACTCTAGCTCTTTATAGTGTAGTGAATGTAAGAGAAATATCATAATCAAGAAGCATAATATCATAGTCATGTAGCATAGCATAATTCACTACAGATTACTTAAATATATTGTCTGTAAAATGGCGTTTTATATTTCATTGTAAATAAGAAAACTTACTCTTCGCTCATCAGACATCTCACACCCGTGTTAACACCACCCACACCGGGTGGCAGAACTGCAAACAAAGAACACAAGAACAACGAGGGTTGACACTTCATAAGAAACAAACCCATGTCAGATTTTGCATTGAATAATATAAATATTCTCTTTACGACTAACAACAAACAAGAATGTGTTAAAAATATTACAAGTAGACAGCGCAAACTTATCACCAAAGATGTAGTCGGATGATACAAGAAAACATCAACATTAAACAAGTTCTTTCTCTTAATAATAATTTTTGTGTTTAAAAGCTGTTTTTCTAATTCACATTGTTTCTATACTCGTGTTTTTTTTTTCAAAATCCTTTCTGTCACTTCACTTCTTATTTGTAGCCTCTCCCAAACTCCCCCTTGTGTAGTGCGTGTATGTCCTTGAAACTTTGTTCCAAACATTGACCTATATTCCTAAGCATATTACACATATCTTGCCCTGCTCCTCTCAAGCACTATAAAGCACAAATTGCACCACTGGATATAAAGATATAAAGCCACAAATTTCGCCCCCACATAATTGATGTCGAGTGAGGCACAAGCTCGTAAAATGTACTTCAGTGCATGAACATTAAACTATCTCAGATAGCCCGGAATTTTGTTTTAAAAAAGATCTGGGGAAGAGATGATATTTGTTTTTGTTCTGACCTAACTGTAGTCTGTGAAGTGTTTTTCTGGGTAATCGTCCCACGATGGTGTTAAAGTATTGCCGTTCCATGATAGTGTTAAAGTATTGCCGTTCCATGATAGTGTTAAAGTATTGCCGTTCCATGATAGTGTTAAAGTATTGCCGTTCCATGATAGTGTTAAAGTATTGCCGTCCCATGATAGTGTTAAAGTATTGCCGTTCCATGATAGTGTTAAAGTATTGCCGTTCCATGATAGTGTTAAAGTATTGCCGTCCCATGATAATGATGAAATATTGCCGTCCCATCATAGTGATGAAATATTGCCGTCCCATCATAGTGGTAAAGTATTGCCGTCCCATCATAGAGGTGAAGTATTGCCGTCCCATCATAGTGCTGAAGTACTGGCGTCGTGCTGAAGGGGAAATTGCTTACAGTACATTGCTTTGAAGGTCCCCAGTATGTCCAAGAGCTAATCTTAGCGGCACACTTCGCCACACTGGAGACCTTCTTGACCCATTCCGTCTTAACGAAAGCTGAAGGAGTTCATCAGCATCTTACTGGGAGCACACACGATTAAGTGGGTTACGGTCTTTACCGGGTTTCATTTTGTCTGGCTCTGAAAAGCAGAGTCAGTCCAGCAAAGTGGTCATCGCTCCCCAGGCACCACCACAAGAACTGGTAGCCACGTCAGACACCCAGCAAGAAGGTGGACAATGTGGGTATGAAGCTGAGTCAATATACCAGAAAAGTAAAGACAGTGAAACATAAGAGCTGAAGTGCTTTAGAGGTGTTCAAAGTCATAACAGTGTACAGAGGATATTTACGTTGCTGGGTAAAACAAAGTAGATTGTTGTTATTAGGTGGTTGCCAATCACAGGCAGATAAAATGAGACCTTCAGATAGGCAGCTAGACAGACAGATACACAGGCAAGCAGATAATAGATAGATTTGGCAGACGGACAGACAGGCAGATAGATAGATAGATAGATAGATAGATAGATAGATAGATAGATAGATAGATAGATAGATAGATAGATAGATAGATAGATAGATAGATAGATAGATAGACGAACTCTAAAACAAAAAGGGAACCTGCATTTTTCGTGCCTTATCTAACAAAGATAATAAAAATTCACTAAAATTATAACTCATAAATAAACGAAGTATCTTGCTATAAGCTGTGTGAGAACTCAACAGTGAACAAAAAAGAAACAAGTGATAAGAAAAAAAGACAATAAAGTGTAATTTATGTTCAGATATAATTCCTAACACTTTTTACTGGTGAAGGAGATTGAACAAGTGAGTGACCTTTCTCTTTGTAAATGAGAAGAGAGTTGAAAAAAAAGAAACTTTAAACGAGACACACCTAAATACCTAACATACATGAGCTTAGCTGGGCGGCAGCTGCAGGTGTACACAGCTTTATTTTATCCATCATACATGAAGGGCGTGGTCACTGCATCTCCCCACCCCAACTCCCCTCTCCAACCCCCCCCCCCTTTCCACTTCCTATGGTACAAGAAGAAGGATAAGTCAAAAGTAAGTAAGTGTATGGTGTTGTCTAATGGTGGACGACTCATGTTGTAAGCAGTGATAACGCAACGAACGTCAATGTTGTAAGCAGTGATAACTCAACACACAATAATGGTGTAAGTAGCGATAATGCAACATACAACAACATCCTAAAAAAAGAACGAACACTTCACGTTGACTTTGACCTGGAGTCAGGAAGAACTAGCTCTACATTGAAGAACAGGTCCGAGCATGACACATGACGGTGCCAAGATCTCACATATATATTCCATGTTTATACCACTTTCTCAGCAGACAGATACAGACCTGACATACTTCCATACGCTGCCACTCACCAGTAAAGTATTTTGCACATAATCATCAACAGAGTTGTACCAGCACTTGAGGAAAAACTTCGGAAAGAGCAGGTAGGATTTAGGAAAGGAAGATTATGCATAGACCACATATTTGTACTTAGACAAATATTAGAACAGGCAAATGAGTGGCACAGCACAACATATGCATTGTTTATAGATTTTGAGAAAGCCTTTGACAGTGTCAACAGAGATGCACTGTGGAAAATCCTAAGATGGCATGGCCTACCCCATACGATAGTAAATGTAATCAAAACTCTATAATAGGGTTTTCAGTGCAAAGTGATCTGTGGTGAACATACCTCCAGCAGCTTTAGGGAGTGAAGCAGGGATGTGTACTATCACCAACATTATTTATCTTGGCAGTAGACTGGTTAATGAAGGAGGCAACATCAGACAAACGCAGAGGATTACAATGGACCCTGACACAGTGCTGGAGGACCTTGACTTTGCAGACAACATTTGTCTACTATCAAGCAGTCACAAAAATATGCAAGATAAAATAAACAAGCTAAATCAGAATGCAAACAACATAGGACTAAAGATCAACGTAGGAAAGACAAAGTTAATGAAACAAAATGTGAAGATCAGAAATGTACTCAGAGTAGATAGCAAGTTAGTGGAGGAGGTCAACGAATTTGTATACCTTGGCAGTAGAGTAGTAGAAAATGGAGACAACACAGAGGACATCAACAGCGGACTTACTAGAGCAAACCAGGCTTTTGCTATGCTGCAGACTATATGGAAATAAAAAAAAAACTAAGCATGAAGATGAAAATCAGGATATTTAAGAGTAATGTTCTAAGTGTACTACTCCATGGAAGTGAATGCTGGAAAATCACCAAAAACCATAGAAAACAAGTTGAATTCTTTCCAGACTAAATGTTTACGAAGAATTAGAAAAAATATTTTGGCCAAACACCATAAGAAATAACATCTTGTTGGCAGAAATGCAGATGAAGCCAATGACAGCAATTATTGAGGAAAGACGCTGGCGATGGTTGGGACATGTGCTCCGAATGACTGACAACTCACTACCAAAAATAGCACTAAGATGGAAACCATAGGGGAACAGAAGTAAGGGTAGACTAAAAGAGACATGGAGAAGAACAACAGAAAGGATGTTGAGCAATAGAGGGCTCACCTGGGCAAGAGCAGAAAAGAAGGCGAAGGATAGGCATTTATGGAAAACCCTTGCGGAAGCCCCATGTGCCCTAGGCACTTAAGGTTCAGAGAGAGAGAGAGAGAAAGAGAGAGAGAAAGAGAGAGAAAGAGAGAGAGAGAAAGAGAGAGAGAAAGAGAGAGAGAAAGAGAAAGAGAGAGAGAGAGAAAGAGAGAGAAAGAGAGAGAGAGAGAAAGAGAGAGAGAAAGAGAGAGAGAGAGAAAGAGAGAGAGAGAGAGATACTTCTATACGGCCATCCTCTATCTTTCATAGAATTGTTTTCTCTCTTCCAACGTTCCGCCGAAAACCGCTCTTGTGACCAAGTTTAATAACAACTCAGGCACATGTCACTTGCTTAAACGTCTGTCACAGTTAGGCCTGAACAGCCAAGGCGCCTAGAAACCCACATAATGCTATAACCAAGCCAGGCTTTTGAAATACTGCCTGATATCTACGAGTATTCGTAACATTTGAAACAGAACTTACTTGGCACTCTTGGTGAAATACCACTGATCACGAGAGACCCCAAAATCATTTCCAGGCTGTCAATTCTCCACTTTAGATCCTGGGACAGATTTTCCAGCGTTCCCCTGTATTCTTCGCGTACAAGGAGAGATATTTTTGCCACAACGGCAAGTGTCACTGTTCTCAAGATTCTGAACTTGACCAAAACGTTGTCCAAGTTTGTATTGTCAAAGTCATTATCGTCCTCTGGGAGGACAGTCAGGACTACCTTGACATCACGAAGAACTGCAGGGACTTCTTCTTTGAATCCCTGAAGTAAAAGGTCCACAAATTTTTGCAGCTCACGAAAGAAAAGGATATAATCACTGCGAAATTTTTCCATTTCTCTCTGTATAACATAGAAATATACAACACTTAATGGAATATGCAAAATATGGCAAACAATGCTGAAAAGAGTTTATCTGACGGTAAAAGAATCTAACGATAAAAGGTAGAAATGAAAAGAGTGAATATTAAAAGAATTTCGCAATATTTTGTCTTGTGCTTTCATCAGACAACAAAAGAATAGGAAACTAAGGAAGAGGAATGGAGAAGAAGTACAAGGGAAGAAATAGAAATGTTCAGTCTTTAATATGTCAGTCGCATAAGTTTCTTGGTATCATTCTTGTAGAGAAACATAAATCATTAGTGTTCCTGAATTAGTGAACATAAAATCGCGTTTCTCTCAAGATTAACCTGACAGCGATCTTCGTGCTTCTGTGTCATCTCCTCAGATTTATTATTTCTTCGCCATTTTGTCGTTTATTTGTTTTCTAGTGAACTTCCCTCGTGCATATTTTATGTCTGAAACTTTTCTGTCAGTGTCAGAATAATAGTTCTATTTTTTATTCTTTCAAAACAGTATTTAAGTCAGGGGTTCGCTGCAGTGCGTAGTTTCATAGCGGATTATATCAGTATTTGACTGGAGCAATCCAGGGGTGGCCAAACTTGTTTAACGTGTGAGCCACATACGATACTCTGCAGAAGCTTGACAGTCGCAAGGCATGGACAAATAGTATACACGAATATTATTGTTACATGCACATTTTGTTACAAAAATGTTACATAAATATGAAGAAATTTACTCCGGTAATAATATTTATGTGATGCCAGCATCGGCTTGTACGATTACTGATTCTCCAATATCTTCTTGGTTACCAGAGATTTCTTTAATCCTTAACTCAAATATCGGGTTAAAATTAACATTTAAACTCTTAAATATATTTATTCACCACGAACATTAGAGTTACGTTTTAATTTACTGAACTCTCAATTTATACCAAGTAATTATAAAACTGAACAATTTTTTTAAAATGCACTTTTTATAATAAGTGCGATGTAGAAGGTGATTGGTCAACATGTTTCAGTAAGCCGGATAATAAATGATCACAGAAGCGCTTGTGACGCACGAACCAAGTTTGGCCAACCAGTCATCTTCCTGTTTGTACTGCAGTGTCTGATGAAATCATTTGTTTCCTGCTATAACACGTGATGGAGAATGGAAGTAGCCGGTTAAAAAAGCCGGGAAGGTGGTTATTTTTTAGACTTTGTACTTGCTGTGAATGTGACAAAGTTTCTTAGTACTTGCTGTGAATGTGACAAGATTTCTTAGTACTTGCTGTGAATGTGACAAGATTTCTTACTACTTGCTGTGAATGTGACACAATTTGTGGGAATACATTTAGCTTCTCTACTAGCTCTCTTAGCCTGTCACTGATGGGAGCGAGTTCTTGGTCTTGATTTCCACAACTTTGGTAAGGTGACTGGGAGCTCGGCCTCGATACCTGGCTTTCTGTTCTTCGTTTTAACCAGGTGCTGGAATCTGAAACTCGCCACGTTTTAACCAGGTGCTGGTATCTGAAACTCGCCACGTTTTAACCAGGTGCTGGAATCTGAAACTCGCCACGTTTAACCAGGCGCTGGAATCTGAAACTCGCCACGTTTAACCAGGTGCTGGAATCTGAAACTCGCCACGTTTAACCAGGTGCTGGAATCTGAAACTCGCCACGTTTAACCAGGTGCTGGAATCTGAAACTCGCCACGTTTGATGTCAGCGGACATTGATGAGGTAGCGCTTCTTTCATCGGCATCATTAAGTTAAATTGTTGACTCTTTTCATCACCTGATGTTGTACGTTGGTGAAATACATTAACCTGAATTACTGAAATCTACTGCCGACACATTTTATGTAGCGAATATCAAAGATTTTTTTCCCTCACCAAGTAAGTACATACTGTATGGTTATATTCTAGAAAAAAAAGGCTCAGAGGTATCCTGTTCAAATTACGGTAGGCACAAGCAGGCCTTCGGATCTTTTTACTACATCCGTTTAATCTGATCAAAAAGTGCTGCCACATTTCTCACACCCACATGAACAAGGCCACATACAAGTATCTAGTTTATGTCAGATTTGAAAGAAAATTGATTATAACGTAAATAAAAATGCTAAAGGAAATCAAGTTAAGTCTGAGATAATAACAAGATAACTCAAATCAGTTATTTATAACTTAGAAAAGTTATTTTTAAAGGAAAAACATTTACCAACACAAAAAAAAAAAGTTCAACGACCAGCCAAGAGAATCTGGGAGTAAAAAAGAAGGGAGTAAACATGAGGAGAGTTAAAAATAGAGATGGGGAGGGGCAGATTTTATCTCCAGAAATGAGCACAGTGGGCTGCTCAAAAGAGGAGAGAGAGAGAGAGAGAGAGGAGAGAGAGAAAATGATAGAGAAAAAGAGAGAGAAAGAAAGAGAGATGGGGGGTGAGCGGTAGGTGGGCAGATTTTATCTGCAGAAATGAGCGCAATGGACTGCTTAAGAGAGAAAGAGAGAAAGAGAGAGAGATAGAGGCAGAGAAAGAGGAAAGGATTATAACAACCATATCATTTATCAATATTGCCAAACCCAAAAGAATCACGGAGAAAAAATATTCTAGACTGAATAAAGACAAAGAGTCCGTGGACATTCGAGACGAAGAGAAATGTATAATAAAGAAGACGATGTAGAATGTGATGGTTTTATCAAAGCTCTTCTCGGGGCAGATGTAAAAGTGGGGTCTTCGGATGTGTAGGCTGATTACTTCAGGAATATGTAAGGTGCACTGGGAAGATTTATAAGCCCACTTACATGTAGTGGTCTAGATAGTGAGTACGTGCCTGACCTAAGGGAAGCTCAATGAACTGTGCTTCATCGCGACGGCTACGTTATACCTACCTCCAGGACAACCGTTGTAGAGAGAAATCACAGAGGCAAACCAGGGAGGGTTGGATCAGGCAGGTGTAAGCAGGTGTAACCAAGGAAAAGTATGTCAGGGAGATTTCAAGCAATCGATACTACAAACTTAGACTTATGTCGTAAAGACAACCTACAACCCGTGACAGAAATAAATAAATAACTAAATATGGAAGGATATCAACAATCTTAAGAGTTCTCTAAAAAAAAGGAAAAAAAAATCAGACTTCTTCCGTTCCTACTCCTCATCCCTCTTAATCTCACTCCTGGACAAAAGAAGATGGGCTTCATTAAACGATGAATGTAGTAACTAGCCTAACAACGATGAATGTAGTAATTAACCTAACAACGATGAATGTAGTAACTAACCTAACAATGATGAATGTAGTAACTAACCTAACAACGATGAATGTAGTAACTAGCCTAACAACGATGAATGTAGTAACTAACCTAACAACGATGAATGTAGTAACTAACCTAACAACGATGAATGTAGTAATGAACCTAATAACGATGAATGTAGTAACTAACCTAACAACGATGAATGTAGTAATGAACCTAATAACGATGAATGTAGTAACTAACCTAACAACGATGAATGTAGTAACTAGCCTAACAACGATGAATGTAGTAATGACCCTAACAACGATGAATATAGTAACTAGCCTAACAACGATGAATGTAGTAATGAACCTAACAACGATGAATGTAGTAACTAACCTAACAACGATGAATGTAGTAATGACCCTAACAACGATGAATATAGTAACTAGCCTAACAACGATGAATGTAGTAATGAACCTAACAACGATGAATGTAGTAACTAACCTAACAACGATGAATGTAGTAACTAGCCTAACAACGATGAATGTAACTAACCTAACAACGATGAATGTAGTAACTAATCTAACAACGATGAATGTAGTAATGAACCTAACAACGATGAATATAGTAACTAACCTAACAACGATGAATGTAGTAATGAACCTAACAACGGATTTGAACTTGAAAACGCCCATGCTCTGCTGCTGGCCTAGAGATGGGCCTCCTTGCACTCAGGACACTTCCATATGTGCTCAGCCTTTACCCTCAGTGTTGCTGGTAGTGTGTGCTGATGACAGTGACAATGGCACACTGACTGAAAACAGTTCGATCTTTTCCACGAAGTTCTGAATGTCTACCACTGCCCTTCGTTATTCCTCTTTCGCATAATCTGTGGTGACAGGTGCAGCTTTCAAAGTTACTCGTATTTTGTTCATTTGTAGGTTACCCAGGGTTGTTGCTTTCTTTGTCGGCTGATCTGCCCTTTCATTACCTTCTATGCCGGCATGTCATGTGCAATAAATCCATATTAGGCAGAGGATTTGTGACTCTTTTAGTTTGGTCAACCACTCGCGACGCATCACCTGGTTTTCAATATTTTTTTTTAGCATGCATTGTGAGTCTGATGATATTATGGCTTGTGATGCTTCGTGGTTTTGCTAGCCAGTTTATGGCTAGAGTAGTGGCTTCAGTCTCCATCCTCATGCTGGATGTGGCGAAGGCTGCAGACACAATGGAGCATCCATTGCAATAAACCACGAATCCTCATCCTCTTCTTTATCCACGCGTGACCGACCCACCTGTTTGTGTGTTATAGGGGCGTCTGGGTTGGGGTGCTTAATAATTTGCTTTTTGAGTTCTGATCCTGCTCGTCTTGCCGCCCAATTTGGCCATTCTCAGCTGAGCCAGATACGGTCTTTGGTATGGTGTAGATGGTTTCGACCATCCGGCACCCATGGGGATTTCTTCAGGGTGGCATTCAGGGTGGCATAGCTGCCTTTTTGGTGTTTTCAGCCTCCGCTCTCCAAGATTGACTTCGTTTTAATCGTGTACCTTTTTGTGTTATCCAGGGATGTGCATGCTTGTTGTGTTAGTCTTTTGTACTAAGAATGTATCAAAGTCTCTCACCATGCGCTCTAGTTTAGGGTCTTTTTTGTTTGACACTGCGGCAATTAAAGTAGCACAGATTGTGTTAGGCGTATTCTATTAACTTTCAACCTTTTATCCCGTTTCGCTGCTCTCTTGCTTCTGCGTGTTTTGGTTCTTGGTTTCTTGTTGTTGGTGCACTCCTTCCAGACGCTGAGCTTGGTACACTCCTTCCAGACGCTGAGCCTGGTGCACTCCTTCCAGACGCTGAGCCTGGTGCACTCCTTCCAGATGCTGAGCTTGGTGCACTCCTTCCAGACGCTGAGCTTGGTGCACTCCTTCCAGACGCTGAGCTTGGTGCACTCCTTCCAGACGCTGAGCTTGGTGCACTCTTTCCAGGCGCTGAGCTTTTTACCGATTTTAAAGTGCGTCCTCCGCAAAGCATATCAGCATCTCTGTATGACATCTCTGTATGACTTCTCTGTATGACATCTCTGTATGAATTCTCTGTATGACTTCTCTGTGAGACATCTCTGTATGAATTCTCTGTATGACTTCTTTGTATGACCTTTAAATTATTTTGATGGCCTGGTTGCGGGACTTCCTCGTACTTGAAAATTAAAGGCCCACTTGTCTGTCATTTTAAACCGGAAGTCACATCACCTAATAAGATTTATGTATAAACTAATCTAACAACAGTTAATGTAGTAACTAAACTAACAACGATGAGTGTAGTAGCTAACAAAGCAACAAATAATGTGGTAACTAACCTAACAATGGTTTAAATCATAATGATATGAAATAAATAAAGAACAAACTTGTATTTACATGAAATTATGGAACAAAACTTGAAATTGTCTACAATTTGATGTTAAACAAGCAGGGCACCAGAAATTTATAGGTCGCAAAATTGTAACAAGTTGAACAGTCTGCGGTCAAGGACGACACAGCTATCAGAGTGCGAACTTTATTCCTCTTGGCGTAAGCCAGTATCAAACTCAGCTTTGGCTCCTGTACAAGCACCGCACACGAAGGGAGGAAATTCGTCACAGAATCAAGGGAGGGAAGACAGTTAAAAATAAGTAGATTGCTTTCATAATTACAACCATATGTAACTTTCGCTAAATTTTTGTTCCCGGTGTTTCTGTGTAAGCCAAGAATCAACATCTAGTATTTTGTGACACAGACAAGAAGAAACGCTGCACTGATTCTTTAAATGGTAGTTTTTTTTCAAAGGCAGAAAAATTACTTACAAGTCTTCTTCTTCTTCTTCGTTCACTTCTACCACCAAAAACCGCACTGTGAACCTACTGAATTCACGCATGTGGTCCTCGTTAGGTCCCGTGGTCCCCTGTGTGGGCCAAAATAGACCACACGAGTTCCACGAAAGGACCACAAGGGGTTCAGAGTATCACAGGGCTTTAGCCTGTATTCTTGGTGGGTCTCGGAAGCGGGATTGCGTGACACCGTGGTTTTCATTGCACCAGTTTGGTCTAGGGTTGGACTTTCTCACCGGAAGACCTCGACGTGTTTGGAATATCAGTGCATCCCCGCTGGGTGAGAGGCGTTAGCCCACCCAGGCCAGAGTTGGACTTTCTCACCGGAAAACCTCGACGTGTTTTGAGATACCCGTGTATCACCGCCGGGTGAGAGGTGGTTGCCCATCCAGTCCAGGGTTGGACTTTCTCACCGGAAAACCTCAGCGTGATTAGGATACGCAGACATCCCCGCCGGGTGAGAGGTGGTTGCCTATCTAGACTTCCCTGGTCCAGTGTCTCCGACTTCAGCATTTTGCGGTTGTGGCCGCTACCCTTCCTAGTTGTGACCAGGATGGAGCTTTTGTCCAGGAGGACGAATCCTCGCCACTAGTGACTTCTACCCCTGGGTTGAGCCGGTTTAGGCATTTCCCAGTATGGGCGTGTTTGGGACGGGACCGACCTCTAGGGCAGAGGTACTGTGACATTCATAGCCTTCAAGATTCACCCCTGGTATGAGCCGGTTTAGGCAAAATTCACCAGTATGGGTGTTTATCAGGCGTTACCGACCTCTAGAGCGGAGGTGGCATGACATGTCTAGCCATCGAGTTCCACCCCTGGTGTGTGCCGGTTTAGGCATATTTCACCAGTGTAGGTGTATTTCGGACGTAGGCGGCCTCTAGAGCAGAGGCGCCGTGGTATAGCTCTCGTAGCGATACTACTGGACATACCAGGTTAAACTTCACTTTCCACCACCTTTTCCCATCGGCGCCGCACAGCAACCTTTATTTCCGCATTTACTTCCTTAACCGGGAGGAGCTTCACTCCACGCACGGCATTTGAAGAGTCAAGCCAGCAGTGACTTAACCTCTGGGACAAGCCGGTTCATGCATTTCACCCGATATGACTGCACTCAGGACGTGGCCGACCTCCAGACCAGAGGTGTCGTGATTTGACTGTTTGCTTCGATTTATCCTTTCAACCACCTTTTCCGCAGTGATGCGCGCGGCAACCTCATTTGCAAATTTCTTCATTGGCCGGGAAGAGCACCGCTCCACGCACGGCAGCTGAAGATCTCGCCAACACTCATCTACCCTAAGTAACTGGTTTTCAGGCGCCAGATATTCGCCCTCGCCCCTTCTCCTGTCAGTTTAAACAGTTCTGCCACGGGAAGGCCAGGAGCTGGACTTGACTGCCAGAGACTGTTTGTGGCGCGTTTGCAGTCCTTAGAACCTACTTACAAGTAAACTAAAACCTCTGTAAATATTTAAGTGAGGCGGGAAATAAAGTTTGTAAGGAAATAAAGTTTATATACAAAACTAAACATTTAACAACGAAAAAAAACAAAAAAAACTTAATGGCGATCAATAAGAATTTTTTTGCTAGGAATTCCTGAATCAGAAGTTTCTTAGGAATTCTTGTGTCAGGAATTTATCTTGAAATGTCTACGGCAAATGTTTAGAACTAAGCCGAAGTGATCCATATATAATTGAGAAACAGAAAATAAGGAATCCATATTTACTTAAAATTACAGGAAAATGTGAGTATTTCGTGAACGCGGACCAGTTAAAAGATTTGATTTGGTGAACATGGAACAGTTAAAAGTCCAGATTTGGTGAACACGGAACAGTTAAAAAAACTGAATTGGTGAACACAGACCAGTTA
Source organism: Achatina immaculata (assembly GCA_009760885.1). Taxonomy (NCBI): domain Eukaryota; kingdom Metazoa; phylum Mollusca; class Gastropoda; order Stylommatophora; family Achatinidae; genus Lissachatina; species Lissachatina immaculata. Next base: position 28,858,961 of record CM019717.1, read on the forward strand.
AAAGACCTGAATTGGTGAACACAGACCAGTTAAAAGACCTGAACTTGTGAACACAGACCAGTTAAAAGACCTGATCTGGTGAACACGGACCAGTTAAAAGACCTGATCTGGTGAACACGGACCAGTTAAAAGACCTGATCTGGTGAACACGGACCAGTTAAAAGACCTGATCTGGTGAACACGGACCAGTTAAAAGACCTGATCTGGTGAACACGGACCAGTTAAAAGACCTGAACTTGTGAACACAGACCAGTTAAAAGACCTGATCTGGTGAACACGGACCAGTTAAAAGACCTGATCTTGTGAACACAGACCAGTTAAAAGACCTGAACTTGTGAACACAGACCAGTTAAAAGACCTGAACTTGTGAACACAGACCAGTTAAAAGACCTGATCTGGTGAACACAGACCAGTTAAAAGACCTGAACTTGTGAACACGGACCAGTTAAAAAACCTGATCTGGTGAACACGGACCAGTTAAAAGACCTGATCTGGTGAACATGGAACAGTTAAAATACCTAATCTGGTGAACATGGAACAGTTAAAAAACCTGATCTGGTGAACATGGAACAGTTAAAAAACCTGATCTGGTGAACATGGAACAGTTAAAATACCTAATCTGGTGAACATGGAACAGTTAAAAAACCTGATCTGGTGAACACAGACCAGTTAAAAGACCTAATCTGGTGAACACGGACCAGTTAAAAGACCTAATCTGGTGAACATGGAACAGTTAAAAGACTTGATGGCAAGAAAATTTTCTTTTATTTTAATTCAAAGTCTTCAGTTTTATTCATACACACCATGAACTTTAACCTCTGTGCTTAGTGTTATGCGTGTGTTCTAGAATCTTCACTAGAAAACTTTATTTTACATTCACTTTCATCCACCATGGTATAAGCAACAACAAAAAAAAGTATTTAAATTACCGCCCACTCAGAGATAAGAAAATAAATTAAAATAAAATTAACAGACGAGTAGAATGAAGGAGCGTCTGTTTATGCTGAAACTAATTTTATTCGAATTAACGTGTAGAAGTGAAAGGGGGGGGGGGGTATTTAATGCCATTCTGATTTTTTTAGATGAAAAAAAATTAATACGCCATACAATAATGTAAGATATAAAATTATTTCATATATAAAGTTGCAATTGAGAAATCACAGAAACACACTATATTCAACCTGACAGCGCAATAGCTTGAGACACACTGAGACAGAAACACTTTGTATACAACCTGATCTCACGATAATTTGAGACACACTGAGACAGAAACACTTTGTATACAACCTGATCTCACGATAATTTGAGACACACTGAGACAGAAACACTTTGTATACAACCTGATCTCACGATAACTTGAGACACACTGAGACAGAAACACTTTGTATACAACCTGATCTCACGAAACTTGAGACACGCTGAGACAGAAACATTCTGTACCAAACCTGATGTGGCGATAACTTGAGACAGTCTAAAACAAAACTAGTCTACTCCAGTCTACTCAAAACAAGAGCGATAGAAATGTACACGGCGCTACGTTTTGTCTAGTCTATTAAATCAGAAATCCGTTATATCTGGCTCTGTTAAATCGAAGATTTATTTATTTTATTTGTTGTTATTGAAGGCATTCATATTACCATTCAGTACGTGACCAAATACAAAGACAGGTATTTAAATTACCGCCACGAAAATACTGACAGCAAAAATATAAAATAGTGAAGCTAGATTACAGGCCTGTGGTGGAATGATCCTGATTTGTAGAATTCTGACCAGAACACCTTCAAATTTCAACAAATATTCCCTAGATACAATTTTTCCCCCGTAAAATGAGAGAAGTTTATACCTCATCCAAATGAAGGCAGCTTAACCAGTTCTATATCAGCCACAGATGAGGTAAGTTCCAGGTACTAAAAAGCGTAAAATAGTGCATCTTTCTTCGCACATTTTTTTCTAATGTACTAGACTTACATGACAAGAAACAGTTTTATGGAGCTATCAACATAATTAACCGTAGTTTTTCCACAACAATAAAAAGCACAGAATCGATCATGTGTACCTGTATGGAGATTTGAGCGTTCTCATATACCTGTGCTAATGTTTCCGACTCAGGTATAAATTAAAGGCGATAATGACAGTTTTAAAGCTTTTTTACCGCTCGTAAAAACTACAGAAAACACAAAGGGCGGACGTTACAACGAAGTAGAAGAGCCTGTCAGGATCTAGACACCTGTACTGTGATGATAACGGCGAGTGTGTGGACTTTCCCAAACCAAAGTTTAACGTCCTGAGCTAGCAGTTAATTCTCAAACTTTGCTTACAGAATCTGCACTTTTATCACTGGCCTGTATCAGGTGCAACTTTTTTTTTTAGCATTCAGTAGCACACAATGGGTTTCAGTTGTGAAATGTTGTTCCTCTGTCTCCGAGTGCTGAAGCCTCGTACCAACCTAGGTTATCTTGTAAACCTGGAGTGGAGCTTTCCTGTAGGCCCTTCACTGTGGGGCCACTGTGTAACCGGCCCAAGTATCCAGCAATGGGCCTGATATTAGGACCACATTCCAAGCGGTGGGATCCGGGTATTGAGCACCTCGGGTTCGCTACCCTAAAAACAGGACAGTTCCCCGCCCTAAAAACAGGACAGTTCCCCGCCCTAAAAACAGGACAGTTCCCCGCCCTAAAAACAGGACAGTTCCACGAGCGCAGCCAACTTTGGTCCCGTTTTAAAAGACAATTTACAGAAGAAAGAGAATAAGAGGAGCCAGATGAGAAGGAGATGACGGCAACAAGACAAAGATGTGTTGATGCAACCAGGCTCTAAGTGTAGATGTTCACCAGGCTCTAAGTGTAGATGTTCACAAGGCTCTAAGTGTAGATGTTCACCGGGCTCTAAGTGTAGATATTCACCAGGCTCTAAGTTTAGATGTTCACCAGGCTCTAAGTGTAGATGTTCACCAGGCTATAAGTGTTAATGTTCACTAGGCTATAAGTGTTGATGTTCACTAGGCTCTATGTTTAGATGCTCACAAGGCTCTAAGAATTGATGCTCGTTTGGCTCTAAGAGTCTATATTCAGCAGGCTGTAAATATAGAAAAAAAAGAAGAAACGAAAATACGAAAAAGATATTCTGAAAATGTTACTAATCAGAAACAAACAAAAATCTTACGATAAGATACAACCTGGGCAGCAGAAATGCAGAGCTACCTGGTTCATAACTAGCTGTATGTATAACGTACTAGAGGAAACATGGGTCTAGGAAGTACACAGATTCTCTCTCTCTCTCTTTCTCTCTCTCTCTTTCTCACTCTCTCTTTCTGTCTCTCTCTCTTTCTCTGAACCTAAGGTGCCCAAGGGACCTTTTGACTTTCCTATCTTTAATCCTGTATTGTTAGCATTCTCAGTTAACTTGTTTATTTTCTCTTGCATATCTTTGTGGCTACTTGACAGCAGAGACTTATATCCCCAAAGTCAAGGTCCTCCAGCACTGTGTCGAGGGTCCACTAGAATCCTCTGCGTTTGTCTGATGTTGCCTCCTTCATTAACCAGTCTACTGCCAAGATAAATAATGTTGGTGATAGTACACATTCCTGCTTCACTCCTGTTTGTACCCTAAAGCTGCTGGAGGTATGTTCTCCACAGATCACTTTGCACTGAAAACCCTCGTGTAGGGCTGTGATGACATTCACTATCTTATGAGGGAGACCATGCCATCTTAGAATTTATCACAGTGCATATCTCTTTTTGTCGAAGGCTTTCTATAAACAGTGCGTATGTTGTGCTATGCCACTCATTTGCCTGCTCTAATATTTGTCTATGTACAATTATGTGGTCCATACATGATTTTCATTTTCTAAATCCCGTCTGCTCTTTCCGAAGTTTTCCCCCAAGCGATGGTACAGTTCTGTTGATGATTATGCGGCAAAATACTTTGCTAATGAGTGGCAGAAGGGTAATTCCTTTCCTGTTTCTGCAATTTCTGAGGTCACCCTCAGAGGTTGATAGTTGTACTATAAGACCAGTTTTCCACTTTTCGTGAGCTTTTTCTAGATTCCAGTGAGCGAAATATTTAGACAAACAGGAATAATACACATGCGGACGTAACATAAATCTAACACTTAATCGAGAAAAAGGGCAAAAGAATATAGAAGTGCACAGCAAGTGAACTCTCTGATACACAAAGTGCACAGCAAGGTGAACTCTCTGATACACAAAGTGCACAGCAAGGTGAATTCTCTGATACACAAAGTGCACAGCAAGGTGAACTCTCTGATACACAAAGTGCACTGCAAGATGAACTCTCTGATACACAAAGTGCACTGCAAGATGAACTCTCTGATACACAAAGTGCACAGCAAGGTGAACTCTCTGATACACAAAGTGCACAGCAAGATGAACTCTCTGATACACAAAGTGCACAGCAAGATGAAGTAAGTAAACTCTCGCTGGTACACAAAGTGCACAGCAGGATTAACTTAGTGAACTCTCATTCACATTCGTGATAAAGACACATTGATAGAAGCATAAGATTTATTTCCCCTTGTGTTAATCTAATAGACTTTACGCTCAACAAAAAGGCTGTATTTCTCTTTAGGGAAGGAAAGGGAAGAGGGGAAGGGGAAAGGAGAGAGACAATATAGAAATGATACATTTTAAACAGTTGGTCCTTAGGTTCAATAATGGTTTTAAATATATATATATATCTATATCTACACACACATTTCTTATGGGACAGAACCGCGCTAATTGTTTTTCATCGGTAGGCACTCAGTTAATTCCCCTACCGTTGCATCATCTCTTGCTATCCTGGAATATTAAATTCAGACTGAACATGATGCATGATTTATTGATCTTTCCCAACTGAATTCTTAAAACGTGTACATTTTATATCTGTTGCCTAGTCGGACACAAATTTGATTAGTATACTCCATGTCTGAATCAGACGTCGAATCTGAGAATGCCTGAGCTAAGCCAGTCAACTGTGACAAGCCTAACGTGGCTTTACTGTCCAGGGCATGCGGAAGTACATGGCAGTGATGTGACAGACAGACTTGCTGGACAGGCTAAAATAAATGGCAGGTTGAGAATGGACAAGAATGACATGCTAAAGCCATATTGGAAAGACTGCAGAAAAATGAAGAGCGGGAATGGAAGAACAATGTAGCTGTGAAGAGATTGCTGGAGCTAGGACAAAAGGTGCTGGTAGGAAATCCGAACTGTGTGGCAGAAAACGCATCGTAAACAACCAACATTTGACAGGAACTATTAGCAACCCACATTCTTAGATGGATGCTGTGGCATGTGGTGGAGCATATATGGAATGTCCTGAATGCAACGACGCTGGAGTCTGATTCTGAATCTCTGAACCTCTGAACCTTTAGCGACGTAGTCAGTGTAATCATGAATGTGGTCAGTGGTTTGATTCCGGTCAAAGTGACCCAGTTAACTTGGATGTAGAACATTTTCTGGAGCTGAGAAAAGAAATGCAGCCAGAGCTGACACGGGCCACGTGATTTTTTAGTTGACAGACAAAAAGAGGGACGGGCGAAGACGCTGCCAGATCTGGCAGTTAGTATCCCAGAGCTGACATACTAGTGTTAGGGCTGGCGACCCAGAGCTGACATGCTAGCGTTAGGACTGGCTACCCAGAGCTGACATGCTAGCGTTAGGACTGGCTACCCAGAGCTGACATGCTAGCGTCAGGGTTGGCCACCCAGAGCTGACATGCTAGCGTTAGTGTTGGCCACCCAGAGCTGACATACTAGCGTTAGGGCTGGCCACCCAGAGCTGACATGCTAGCGTTAGGACTGGCTACCCAGAGCTGACATGCTAGCGTTAGGACTGGCTACCCAGAGCTGACATGCTAGCGTTAGGACTGGCTACCCAGAGCTGACATGCTAGCGTTAGGACTGGCTACCCAGAGCTGACATGCTAGCGTTAGGACTGGCTACCCAGAGCTGACATGCTAGCGTTAGGACTGGCTACCCAGAGCTGACATGCTAGCGTTAGGACTGGCTACCTTGAGCTGACATACTAGCGTTAGGGCTATTTAACCACAGCCGACCAAGACTGTCCCGCCTCTTTGTTGGTACCTCCAGTAACAAGCTCAGACTGGCTAACGGTGCAGGGATCACCGTAGTCTCCAAGTCGGTGGAGTCGGCTAAAGAAGTACTGCACATTCCTTGCTTTTAGTTCTACCTCATGAACAGAAAATGTATATGTTGGCTATAAATGCTATTCAGTGCTATTTGAAAAAAAACAGTTACATCTATCTCAGTCATTTAGTGCCTACAAACAGAGTCTGAAATAAACTGCAAATTTTACGAATCACGGAAGCATTTAGTCTACATCATTCTAAAAGTTTATCGCTGTAGGAAGGAGCATAGCTTACTTTTTTCTATATGGGACAGGAGGGTATTCCAGAGATGAGCAGCAGAATAAACAAGGCTTTTCTTAAAGAGATCAAATATATGTATTGTAAGAAGAATATTGTTTAACTATTGGCTAAACTTTGGGTTAGCTTTAAACAGGTGAAGGAAAATAAGTGTACTAGCCTCTTATCTCATGATCGTTCCGATGAGAAGTAAAGGATTTTTTTAGTGAACTTGTACATCTAAATGCAGTATGGGGGCTTTCTAGAAACATCCAGAAATTTTGCTCCGAAAGTAAAAAAAAATGACAACAAAGCAAGGAGGATAAATAACCATAATATAATTAACATAATTATCTCTCTTATACTGCTACACTCTGTCCATAGAGAAGAGCTAAAAATTCTACTGATGGCAAATTCTGCCTGATTTTCCATGTTTTCTAGTTTGTTTGGGTATTATAATTCTTTTTCCTGTTAATATTTTTTTGTATATGGTTGGGGATTTATCTTTTATTATAGTGTAGATGTTCATCAGGCTCTAAGTTTTGATGTTCACTAAGCTAAAGTGTAGATGTTCACCATGATCTGCAATGTTTTTACACGATAACATTTAAAATTTCCGAAACCAGTGACCATTTTCACTGCCTCCAACTTCCAACGGCTGAAGAACTAAATGTCAAGAATCTCATAAACAAAAATTTCCTTCATTGAAATATGCTGCTTCCAAAATCCATTTTCATCTCTCCAAGTGGAGAACACAAAACAAATTTCTCCAAGTGTTTGAAAGGGAGGAGATTTTCGACTGATTTGTAGGTGAGAGCAGCATCAGAGCTGTATTTCAATGACCAGATGTCAGAGTTTTAAAAATTTTTTGGAAAGGATAAAGAAACTTGAGAAATGATGTGTCAAGTATGTTGAACTTCGGCGTGAATATGTGGAATAATATGCAAGTTTCGTGGCTTTACGTCATTCAGGTCTTGGTCTGACTGATAGCTTCCCAGCATTCCCTCATACAGCACTGTCTTATATTTGTTATAAGCCTCTATTCCTTTCAATATCTACACATAACTCAGTCAGTCAGTCATTTGCATGTCCTTGAGGAATTTTGCCTCCCCAACAGCTCTCCTATATGCCACTCGGTTGTATGCAAGATGCCCTGCTGCTGATGCGTCCATTCGCTGACCATCAACGATGTCTTGCAGCCATCTTCGCCTTGGTCTTCCTCTCTCTCTTTTTATAGTTATGCACCCTTCCAAGACTACCTTCTCTAAATTATCATGACTTTTATTATATCCAAAATATTTCAGTTTTCTCTGTTTAATCTTGTTTACTAGCCAAACTTCTTCAATATTAAGTTCTTGTAGTATATATATTTGTTCCTTTTTTTGTCCATGATATTTCTGTAGCATTTATATTCAAAAGCATGTATGTATTTCTCAGCTATTTTGTTAAGTGTCCATGTCCTACAATCATATCTTGCGAAGGGAAAGATGCATGCCCTTAAAAATCTTATTTTTGTAGTCTGTCTGTTCCTCTCCACATCTTCTTTAGTTGTTTTATTGTTCTTAAGAGCGATAGATGTCCTCTTTTTAATATCCCTCATTGTATCTCCATTATTAGTTAGTAATGATCCAAGACATTCAAAACTCTCCACCTCTTCCAATTTTTCTTCATTGACAAATATTTCAGTTGCCTTATTTGTTTTGTCAGTTGTCATCAGATTTCTTCGCATTAAGATACAGGTTTTGCTCTTCACTATTCTTACGAACTGACTTTATTAACAACGGTGACTATTCGTATAGATAAGGTGATCTGTAGTAAAACTAGTCTGTGTCTTGCTTCACTATAATACGGTGCCAGGTATTAAGGTGACCTGATATTATAGCCCATACTTTCTCTCTATCAGTCATCAAGAGTACAAGCACTTTCGCAGAAAAAGTTGAAACGAAATAAAATGAAAATGTCTTATATATTTACAATATTGTAGACAGACGGACAGACAGACAGACAGACAAACAGATGGACAGAGAGACGGACGTACGGACGGAAGGACAGACAGACAGACAGACAGACAGATAGATAGATAGATAGATAGATAGATAGATAGATAGATAGATAGATAGATAGATAGATCGATAGATAGATGGATAGATGGATAGATGGATAGATGGATAGATAGATAGATAGATAGATAGATAGATAGATAGATAGATAGATAGAGATAGATAGATAGATAGATAGATAGATATTTACTTTCTTTTCCTCACTTACACAAATTAGACTCTTCTTCTCACTCTATAATAAATCCCAGCTGATCTAGTAAACAAGTTAAGATTATTCAAGTCATATGTAATATCCAACTTCTTTGATGCATGCGAAAGATGAACAACAACTAAAGAAATAGACAACACATAGACTCTTTTCAAAATAAATGCCTAAGGAAAATATTCAGTATAAAGTGGAACGAATTCAAGAACAATGCAGAGATAAGACAGATGAGTGAACAACAACCTGTCTCATGGGTGATCAGGAAAAGGAGATGGACAAATGTCGGTCACATGATGAGAATAAATAGAGAATACCAAAATGAAGCTATCAAGTGGAGCACAACAGGCCAAAGAAAAAGAGGTCGACCACGTGATACTCTAAAGGGGCCATTGTTAAGAGAGGTCAGTTTAGTAGGCATAAAATCCCGTGGTGAACTACCTTTCGAACCCTAAGTGACTTTTAACGGCACGGAAAGGATATAAAATATAATATCAGTTGATCTGGTAAACAGAAACAATAGTTATTCTGCTTTTTGTCTTATAGTCTTGAGACCCGACTTGAAGCTGGTTTGCAAGGACTTGAGATTTGGCCTAAGACTTTTCACGAAGGACCTGAAAACATCTCATGGAACTGCTTTTCGGTTTAACAAGAGTTAAGGAAGACATAAGAAAAGCATTTAACAACAATGTAGAATCTTTGGCAAAACAAATTTTTTATTCTTAGACATCAGCATCGATGTAAAGAGCAGATATATTCAGTATCAAAGATTCAAAAGTCATATATGCCCCGCCGCATGCCGCAGCATCCATCAAAGAATATGTTTGCTAATAGTTCTTGTCAAATGTTGGTTGTTTACAATATTTTTTCTGCCACACAGTTCAGATTTCCAGCCAGCACTTTTAGTCTGTCCTAGCTCCAGCTATCTCTTCAAACCTACATTGTTCGTTCATTCTCGCTCTTCATTTTCCCAGTCAGTCTTTCCAATATGGCTTTGGCAATGTCCTCCGTGTCCACTGTCAGTCTGCCATTTATTTTAGCCTGTCCAGCAAGTTCATCTGCTACATTATCGCCATGTACTCCCAAAATGCCATGGACAGTAAAGCCACTTTAGGCTTGTCACAATTTACTAGCTTAACAGATGAACCCATTATTTGCGAAGCACACTCTATGATTCCGTCACACTGATACCGTTAACAGCTTCGTGAGTAACTAGCCATTCCACTGCAGCCGACACAGCCTGAGCTTTCGTTCGCAAGCTTGATGTGGTGACTTCACAAACTTCATATTCAGCACACTACAGTATAATCAGCAAAAACTCTTTACTTAAGAAAATATGATAAAATCCAATCGTTTCAACATTTATTTACACATTGGCTAGAAATACTATCATTATGGATGATGCGAATACACTGCATATATGTAACGGTATTCATAGTAATAACATTCCTTGCAACATTCGAAGTGATGACCATATTAACAATATTCATAGTAATAACATTCCTTGCAACATTCGAAGTGATGACCATATTAACAATATTCATAGTAATAATATTCCTTATAATATTCATAGTGATGACCTTCCTAATGGAAGTGATGGTCGAAAGAATTTAGGACTTAAATTCAAGAAAAAAAACGGATTTAAACATCTACTCTGTCTGCGTGTATCTGCTCAGTCTGTGTGTATCTGCTCAGTCTGTGTGTATCTGCTCAGTCTGTGTGTATCTAATCAGTCTGTGTGCATCTGCTCAGCCTGTGTACACAGAAAAACTATTCTAGAAGAAAGACAGTAATAAGATCTGACGTTTTCTTATCCCTTACAATTACACAGACTGAGCAGATACACACAGACTGAGTAGATACATACAGACTGAGTAGATACACACAGACTGAGTAGATACACACAGACTGAGTAGATACACACATACTGAGCAGATACATTCAGACTGAGTAGATACACACAGACTGAGTAGATACACACAGACTGAACTGATACACAGAGACTGAGCTGATACATACAGACTGAGGTGATACACACAGACTAAGCTGATACACATAGACTAAGCTGATACACACAGACTGAGTACATGGTTTTGTCTTCCTTGCCTACCTCTTGCTTTCGCCTGATGCCCTTGATTATTTTAACTGTATTAATCCAGCTATTACAAAATCACCACATTTTTATATTTTGTACCTCCTTTTCTTAAGCAATTGTTTCACTTACTCTTACATTATTACAATACATAATTTTCTGTTTGCTCGATGCATTTTCTTGAGCTCTGTTTTGAGTGTCTTGACATCAGTTTGTGAATGAAATATATTATATGTTCTAGGCCGTACAGTGCCGTCATCTCTTATACGATAACTAGATACCAAACTCACCACCTTTCGTTACAGACCTTTAAACTTATTATATGTAGAAGTCGCCCCAGGATCATTTGCTTGTTACTGCATGTTGTTACTGCATGTTGTTACTGCATGTTCACACATCCAGTGTTTCCTCGGCGCCTCTGACAAAGTAAACACTGAGAGCCTGTTTCATGATTTTCTTTATTGTTTCCCCTTATTGAGAACTCTTATCATCGCATTCAGGCATCGCACGGTTCTGTTGGTTAAACAGGGGAAACAATTATTCAACAATTTACTTTAAAAACACAACAAAACACAGAAAGCAGACATTATGTTCTCTCTCTCCCCCCTCTCCCTCTCTCTCTCTCTCTCTCTGCTAAATTACAAGCAAGTAAATAATGAAACAGGTTTGAGTTACTTCATCCTTTAACTCAAACCTGTTTCATTATTTACTTGCTTGTAATTATATGCCTCCATAAAATAGCCAGCACTCTCTCAACACATGGCTCGTAAACCATCAAGTACTTCAATGACATAGTTAGAAAAGCAACTTATATTGTTAGAAATTATTTTAATGTTTGTTAAAAGAAAACATATGTTAGAAGATGATTTACAATGTATTTTTATTTATGTATATGTCTGCGTGTGTATGTGTGCGTGAGTGCTATTTTATCAGGTTAATGACTTCTTCTCTTTTACCTTGAATGTAATAGTTAAATCTTACACTCTTTTGATATGTTTTTCCGAATTTAATTTGTATTTTTGTGTGGGAAGAATGAAAGGTGGAGTGATGAAGGGCAGAATGTAAGACGGGCCTGCGTGCCCAATTCTTTACCCTTGAAAAATAAAGATTATTCATTCATTCATTCTGTGGCTCTCTCTTGTTAATTATGTTTGTTACATAAACAGCATATTTGTAGAATGTCTGGAATAGAGTGAAAGTTGTACGATAAAGGGCAGAATGTCAGACGAGCCTGCGTGCCCAATTCTTAACCCTTTTGAAATTAATATCAATTAATCAATCAATCCATCACTCTCTTTCTCTTTCTTCCTTTCTCGCCCTCTTTCCCTCTCTCTCCCTATCTCTACTCCTCCATCCCTCTCTCCCCCCCTCTCTCTCTCGCCCTCTCTCCACCTTCCCTCTCGCTCGCCCTCTCTCTCTCTCGCCCTTTCTCTCTCTCTCCCTCCCTCCCTATCTCTCCCCCTCCCTCCCTGTCTCTCTCCCTCCCCCCCTCTCTCTCTCTCGCCCTTTCTCTCTCTCTCCCTCCCTCCCTATCTCTCCCCCTCCCTCCCTGTCTCTCTCCCTCCCCCCCCTCTCTCTCTTATCTGCAGCAGGCTCACGTGTGGTTCTTGTAACTCTGGCTTGACATCAAAGTTTGCCTGCTTCTTCTAGCAGCACTTAATGCACTATATTTCACTATGCAACGACACGCACAAGAATGATCTCCTTTGTAACTGACAGACTCCTCCAACATTTAGTATCAGGTTCCCAATTTTACACACTGTTTGATTGGAGGGCATCAGCAGGCCATCTGCACATACAACCTTCAGGTAAAAGGAAAGGTCGCTAATGACCTTACTGAGGACCAAGGAGGAGATCATCCAGGCAGAGCGTTGATCCGGTGACGAGAGGGCTTATCCACTTTGGGAGAGGAAGAAGAAAGGTCCTTAGTGAATGAAAACAATGAGTAATCAATAAGGTAAGCGAAGGAGGGAAGGAGCTTACAAAATGTGCACTGGTTTATAACATTCCCCTCAGATACCCTGACTGTGCTACTAACGATTGTAACACATATCAGGAACCTCCCTGACTGTGCTACTAACAATTGTAACACATATCAGGAACGTCCCTGACTGTGCTACTAACAATTGTAACACATATCAGGAACGTCCCTGACTGTGCTACTAACAATTGTAACACATATCAGGAACGTCCCTGACTGTGCTACTAACAATTGTAACACATATCAGGAACCTCCCTGACTGTGCTACTAACAAGTGTAATACATATCAGGAACGTCCCTGACTGTGCTACTAACAATTGTAACACATATCAGGAACGTCCCTGACTGTGCTACTAACAATTGTAACACATATCAGGAACCTCCCTGACTGTGCTACTAACAAGTGTAATACATATCAGGAACGTCCCTGACTGTGCTACTAACAATTGTAACACATATCAGGAACGTCCCTGACTGTGCTACTAACAAGTGTAACACATATCAGGAATGTCAATCGTAGAAATGAAACTCTCGCCCTATGCTAGACTATAACCTGCTGACTGCCCTGTTAATACTGCAATCGATATTAAATATAATAAAAATGTCTTTTTCATCACTAGTTCACTCTTACAGAACTCTCACGTCTCCCACGTCTCTCATGTCTTCCACGTCTCTCACGTCTTCCACGTCTCCCACGTCTTCCACGTCTCTCACGTCTTCCACGTCTCTCACGTCTTCCACTTCTTCCACGTCTCCCACGTTTTGCGTCACGTCCGGTCACAGATCTGTAGTTTCAGCTTGTAAATGTCGGCCAATCAAAGCGCAGGAAAAACCTTCCTCCAACACTGAGAACATTTTCTCCAGGAATTCTGCATATTTTGCTTCTTCTTTTTTTTTACTCCATAGACTCCGCTTTACTCCACATTTCATTACAAATATTGAGAAATGTTATATAAAGTTTTGATTATTGTTTGGAAGTTGACCTTACGTAAGGATTCTCCTTTTACTAATACTTCAGAGGTTCTCAAACGTCAGCTAGGGTATCTCCTAAGAACGCAGCTGTTCGCTTAAAGTTGATGACGTCGCTGAGCAGCTTGGTCCAGATTGCTGTTTGTGGTGGCTGTGTCTTCATTCTCTGCCAGTGCAGCGAAGTCTTGCAGTATATACAGTGTTGTAGCTTCTCCAGTGCTACTGGTGCATTCTTCAACGGTTCCTATCTTTATCTTACTATACTTATGATACCTCAGTCTGCTGTGACCTGTGTGTAGTCTGATGGTCTTAACTTGTTGTCTGCTGTGACCTTTGAGGAGTCTGAGACTCTTAACTTGTTATCTGCTGTGACCTGTGTGTAGTTTGATGGCCTTGAACTGTTGTCTGCTGTGACATGTGCGGAGTCTGATGGCTTTGAACTGTTGTCTGCTGTGAACTGTGTGTAGTCTGATGGTCTAGAACTGTTGTCTTCTGCTTTGTGTAGTCTGATGGTCTTGAACTGTTGTCTGCTGTGACATGTGCGGAGTCTGATGGTTTTGAACTGTTGTCTGCTGTGAACTGTGTGTAGTCTGATGGTCTAGAACTGTTGTCTTCTGCTGTGTGTAGTCTGATGGTCTTGAACTGTTGTCTGCTGTGACCTGTGTGGAGTCTGATGGTCTTGACGTGTTCTTCAGTATCAAGCTGGTCACAGAAGCCGTTCCTCAGATAACGCGGATGCTATTTTTCATACATGCTTTTGCATTTGGATTTAATTAGTGTTTTAGATTCGTCGTATGATATCCTTACCCTAAACCTATCCCTAAATTTAATCTTAATCCTAATCATAAACCTAGACTTAACCTTAACACTGATTCTAAACCTAAATCTCATTCTAGTCTAGAATAAAGATTATGATAATCAGAACTTTCCATCTCTGACAAAATACAGCATGGGAAGAAGAGAAGACTTTCGTGGTCACTTACGCTACATCAATCCCTCTATATTCACCAGGTTTTTGTGTGAATTCAGTCACGACTGAGGACACAACAAAAAATCCATAAAGTACACAAAGCAAATACAAAATAGGAATAACAATGAAGCAGACAGTATGCATAGAAGCAAAATTAGGAATATGGCGAGTCTAGTCTAGTGTGTGTAGGAGGATGTTGGTGAGCCTTTGCCTAGAGTGTGTAGGAGGAAGTTGGTGAGCCTTTGCCTAGAGTGTGTAGGAGGAAGTTGGTGAGCCTTTGCTCAGAGTTTAGGAGGAAGTTGGTGAGCCTTTGCTCAGAGTGTGTAGGAGGAAGTTGGTGAGCCTGTGCCTAGAGTGTGTAGGAGGGAGTTGGTGAGCCTTAGGCTAGAGTGCGTAAGAGGAAGTTGGTGAGGCTTTGCCTAGAATGTGTAGGAGGAAGTTTTGTGAATCTTTGCATAGAGTGTGTAGGAAGTGTGGGGATTTCCAGAATCTACCATCAGGCTCCTCCATTAGGCCGTGCTGTCCTCCACCTTAGCAGATATCTATGAATCTCTCTTATCAGTTTCAAGGATATCTGCTTTCTGTGCTAACACCATTATATCTTATGCAAACATCATCTCCTATGCAAAAATCATACTCTAATGTAAATATCATGCCTATACAAAAAATCATAGTCTAATGTAAATATAATGTCCTATGCAAAAATCATAGTCTAATGTAAATATCATCTAATATGCAAAAATCATGGTCTAATGTAAATATCATGTCCTATGCACAAACCAGTCTTATGCAAACATCATCTCCTATGCAAAAATCATAGTCTAATATAAATATCATGTCCTATGCACAAATCATAGCCTTATGCATACATCATCCCCTTAGCAAACACCAGGTCTTATCTGTCGTGACACATCATCCCCTTAGCAAACACCAGCTCTTATCTATCGTGACACATCATCCCCTTAGCAAACACCAGCTCTTATCTATCGTGACACATCATCCCCTTAGCAAACACAAGGTCTTATCTATCGTGACACATCATCCCCTTAGCAAACACCAGCTCTTATCTATCGTGACACATCATCTCTCAATAATTGTGTAGTCCCTTGAGTGGGAAACTGGGCTTATCTGATCTCACAACTGTATTCTTTTTTCTTAAACGAACGGTTTTTGTTTGATTTCACTGATAACATTGAAATATTCAATAATAATAATTATTATAATTATACTAAAATTCTATAGTAGCTCTCTTATTGGAAAAAACATATCAAAATGTCATTTTGTCACGTATGTACAGTATGACAAATCGTGCTTAACTTAATAATTTTGTTTTGTGCTTACTTCGGTGTTATTGTTAATCTTTGTCCGCTGTTATTACGTACCTAAATGTTATGTTCTGCTTGGTCATGTTTGGTCTCAGCACTTGAAGCAGTTCATAAAACGAGTTTATTTTATATAGTATAACTTTTTTATATAGTATAACTTATTTTATATAGTATAACTTTTTGTCATACATTTGAACGTTTCCGTGTAACATCTCAGACCTTTCAGTTGATTCGCACTCAGCGTTAAGAACATGAACTTACTGCCTGCCATGTGTCGGCTATGACAGTAACATCTTCTCTCCAAGCGCACAAATAATCTTTAATATAAGCAACATAATAGCACAAGCAACTCAGCAGGTTAACTACTCGTGGTAATATCAGCAGGTTAACTACATGAGGTAAACTCAGCAGGTTAACTACACGAAGTAAACTCAGCAGGTTAACTACACGAGGTAAACTCAGCAGGTTAACTACTCGAGGTAAACTCAGCAGGTTAACTACTCGTGGTAATATCAGCAGGTTAACTACACGAGATAAACTCAGCAGGTTAACTACTCGTGGTAATATCAGCAGGTTAACTACATGAGATAAACTCAGCAGGTTAACTACACGAGATAAACTCAGCAGGTTAACTACTCGTGGTAATATCAGCAGGTTAACTACATGAGATAAACTCAGCAGGTTAACTACTCGTGGTAATATCAGCAGGTTAACTACTCGTGGTACTATCAGCAGGTTAACTACACGTGGTACTATCAGCAGGTTAACTACTCGTGGTACTATCAGCAGGTTAACTACTGGTGGTACTATCAGCAGGTTAACTAATCGTCGCACTATCAGCAGGTTAACTAAACGAGGTAAACTCAGCGGGTTAACTATTCGTGGTACTATCAGCAGGTTAAGTAAACGAGGTAAACTCAGCAGGTTAACTACTCGTGGTACTATCAGCAGGTTAACTACTCGTGGTACTATCAGCAGGTTAACTACTCGTGATACTATCAGCAGGTTAACTACTCGTGGTACTATCAGCAGGTTAACTACTCGTGGTACTATCAGCAGGTTAACTACTCGTGGTACTATCAGCAGGTTAACTAACTCGCGGTACTATCAGCAGGTTAACTAAACGAGGTAAATTCAGCAGGTTAACTACTCGTGGTACTATCAGCAGGTTAACTACACGAGGTAAACTCAGCAGGTTAACTACTCGTGGTACTATCAGCAGGTTAACTACTCGTGGTACTATCAGCAGGTTAACTACACGAGGTAAACTCAGCAGGTTAACTACTCGTGGTAATATAATCAGGTTAACTAAACGAGGTAAACTAAGCAGGTTAACTACTCGTGGTACTAGCAGCAGGTTAATTAAACGAGGTAAACTCAGCAGGTTAACTACTCGTGTTACTATCAGCAGGTTAACTACACGAGGTAAACTCAGCAGGTTAACTACTCGTGGTACTATCAGCCGGTTAATTACACGAGGTAAACTTCGCAGGTTAACTACACCAGGTAAACTCAGCAGGTTAACTACACGAGGTAAACTCAGCAGGTTAACTACACGAGGTAAACTCAGCAGGTTAACTACTCGTGGTACTATCAGCAGGTTAACTACACGAAGTATACTCAGTAGGTTAACTACTCGTGGTACTATCAGCAGGTTTACTAAACGAGGTAAACTCAGCAGGTTAACTACACAAGGTTAACTCAACAGGTTAACTAATCGCAAACTGTTTTTTCCTGTCCCATTACTCATGTTTTTGTGGGCATACTATGACAAGCTCTTGGGTTGAACCACATCTCTCTCACTTACAGCAGCAGAAACACATCACTTACACCCACAGAGGTAGAAACTCATCTCTTACACTCACAGCGGTAGAAACTGCATCTCTCACATTCACAGTGGTAGAAACACATCTCTCACACTCACACAAGTAGAAACCACATCTCTCACACTCACACCAGTAGAAACCACATCTCTCACACTCACAGCCGTAGAAACCACATCTCTCACACTCACAGCCGTAGAAACTACATCTCTCACACTCACAGCCGTAGAAACCACATCTCTCACACTCACAGCCGTAGAAACCACATCTCTCACACTCACAGCCGTAGAAACACATAATGTGAGAACCGTTAAAAAATATGGTATGAAGAAATTAGACTCTTTTGAAAACAAATGCCTAAGGAAAATACTCGGCATCAAGTGGAATGAATTCAAGAACAATGCAGAGATAAGACAGATGACTGAACAACAACCAGTCTCATTGGTGATCAGGAAAAGGAGATGGACATATGTTGGTCACTTGATGAGAAGAAATGATCAGAGAATCCCAAAACAAGCTATCAAGTGGAACACAACAGGCCGAAGAAAAAGGGGCAGACCGCGGGAAACTCTAAAGAGGACATTATTAAGAGAGGCCAAGTTAACAGGCATAAAATCCTTTGATGAGGTTGAAAGACTCGCCGAAGACAGGAAAAACTGGCGAACTACTTTGCGAGCCCTATGTGACGTTTAACGGCACGGGAAGGATATAAGATATAAGATGAAGTCCGCCTAAATATTGTTTGACAGAAGGTTTTGTTTGATTTAACACGTTACTTTACACTGCGTGAGCTACACGTGAACATAGTAGATGACGACAGCTGGCTTATACAGTAGAGTGGAACTGGAAAAGGTTACAGATGAGGACAGTACAGAATTGTTGGAAACTCACAGGCAGGAACTATGAAAACTGGAGAACTCGGCAATATTTAGACAAAGAAAAGAAGGAAGAGGGGGAGGAGAGAAACAATTAACTCATCTGAAGGTAATGAAAACTAGTCATTTTCCTGGTGTTTATGCAAATTTGAATGTCCTAAATGATGAACTGCATGGAAACAGGCCGTGACTGGAAGAGAAGTAACAGAGTGATGACGTCGGTCTGCTTCTAGCATGAAACTCTGAAGGAGAGGATGAGGGGTGATGACGCCTGTCAGATGAGGCAAATCAGCGACCCATAGCTGATATGCCAGCGTCAGGGTTAGCGAACCCTAGCTGACCAAGACCCTGTCCCACCTCTCCGTGGTACCCCCAGTAAAAGACTTAGCCTGGCTAACGGGCCAGGGATCGCCACTGGGGCGACTATCTTAACAGTAAAGGGAGAATGTGAAGTAGCTTTTATTTCAAGGATATCACTCATTCCGACGGATTTCTCTTTTAGCTTTCAGAGATCGCAATTTCCAGTGAGACTTTTCGATCACAATCAGCAAGTCACAGAGGCAGTCAACAAATTATAGAGTAAAATCTTTTACAAATTCACTATAATATTAATTTAACTCAAAACTTGATTATAATCAACATTTTTAGTTTCACCTTCAGGAGCAAGAATAAATAAATTCTTGAGTGAACCCACCTTTGAGCAAGCACATAATGGTGTCCGTGGGAGAAACATGGCGGTCTCAAATCCACTCTGCAGTATTAATAATTAATAAAGTTCCGAGCACCGCCGGGTAATCAGACAGTCTCTCTCTCTCATATATATATATATATATATATATATATATATATGGATGTATGTGTGTGTTTGTTCCAGCATAACTCTGGAACGCCTGGAGCAATTTCAACTAAACTTAGTACACATATGACTATAGAAGAAAATACTGTGGGGGGGGGGGGAAGGTAAGAAACCCCTAGCACCTCTTGGGGTGGGGGTGGGAACGAAAACGACCGATACTAACAATATCCCAGTGAAGGAAGGGATGTAACTCCCGTGATATTTATGCGCAATGCCTGCCTCGGGTTGTGTGCCGTGCCAGTTAGCGTTGGGAGGACAAAATCGATCGCGCACAAATCAATGACTTTATATCTGCTGAGTTGCCTGACCCAACACAAGATCCTGAAATTGTTGCAGTGGTAACGAAATACATGATCCGCGGACCATGTGGAAATCTCAGTCGAAACTCTCCTTTTATGAAAGACGGAAAATATACCAAGAATTACCCAAGAACATTGATTAAAGAGACACAGACCGGAAATTATGGTTATCCTCTATACAGACTGCGAGCTCCATACGATGGAGGGTTCACGGCGAAACTAAAGATACACATAACACAGATATAGAAATCGACAATTAGGTGGGTTGTGGCATTTTCGCCACTGCTGTCAAAAATGGTTCAGGCACACATCAACGTGAATTACTGTAACAGTGTGAAATCGATTAAATATGTGTGTAAGTATGTTAACAAAGGTAGTGATATGGCTGTTTTCGGCATAACCAACGACAGAACAAACAATGAAGTGATGCGGTATCAGCTGGGACAGTACATTAGCAGCAACGAGGCAGTTTCGGGAATCCTAGGATTTCCGATTCAAGTCATGAAAGACACCCTATTGTTGTTCACCGCAGTGTCCATTTAGAAAATGGTCAGAGAGTTCATTTCACAACAGAGAGCGCCTATACGGTGGTTGATCAGCCACTAAACACGACCTTAACAGCATTCTTTCAACTGTGTCAACAGGATCTTTTCGCAGGACTTTGCTGTATACTGAGATACCTCGATATTACATATGGAATGCATCGAGGAAAGTTTTCTGTAGAAGAAAAGTTGGGCGGCCCGTCCCTGATCATGATACATTCACGAGTGACACCCTGGATCGAGTGTACACAGCTCACCCCAATAAGGCAAAATGCTATTTCCTTAGGATGCTTCTTCGCTCACTTCGAGGACCGAGATCTTTCGCGGAGCTAAGAACAGTAAACGACGAGGTATGCCAGACATTTAGAGAGGCATATCAGAAGTTTGTTTCGATGGAAGGAGAGCAGCACTGGGATGACACATTGCGAGAAGCCGAATTGATCTCCCTCCCAGAGCAAATCAGAAATCTGTTTGTTATGATATTGACTACATGCAGTTCATTGAATCCAAACACTTTATGGGAAAAATATAAGGAGGCAATAAGTGAGGATATGCTCGCCAAAGTCCGGAGGGAAAATCCGACATTAGAAATTACGTTTGGTCCAGACATTTTCAACAAGACTTTGATTATTCCTGAGGACAAATGTGTGGCCATGATCAGAAAAATATTACTGCAGCTTGGCCTGCCTACACCAGTATGAGACGGACAAGACGTACGTCACGCAGATGACATACGAGAAATTGCAATTTCCAGTGAGACGCGTTCTCGATCATGAACAACATGTCACAGGAGCAGTCTTTAAGTATTGCAGAGTGGATTTGAGATCGCCATGTTTCTCCCACGGACAACTTTGTGTTGCTTGCTCAACGGTGGGTTCACTCATGAATTTATTTACTCAAGCTCTTGGATTTGAAACTAAAATGTTGTTTATAATCAAGTTTTGAGTTAAACTAATATTATAGCGAATTTGTAAAAGATTATACGCTATAATTTGTATTGTACTTATACTTAAATACCTGTAAATAAAATTACTTCAGTAGTACACTACAGATATAATTCATTCCTTTTCCTGTGTAATAGAAGACTGGGATAAATAAATCTCCGGGCAACGCCGGGTAATCATCTAACAAATAAATAAATAAATATATAAAATGAATAGAGCACTTAGCTGTAACTTGTAAAAAGCTGTGGCTCGTCCGACGCTGTGTGTCAGAAATACGCATAGTGGAGTGTAGAGAGTATTTAAACGGAGACTTGAGATGTGTGATAAGTGGGTCGTAACCGAGATTGGTGGGTGGGAAAACCGTGGAGGGGAAAGAGAGTGAGATACAATGGTAATATAACTGAGAGAAGGTGAAATATGTGATTATAGTTGGGTAGAGGGGTTGTAATGTGATGCTGTGAAGAGGTTCTGAGCTATGTGTAACAAGTGAGAAGGGAGTGGAGCTTAGTGGGGAGGGATTATGATTACGGAAGAGGAGAATGTTAAGTGTAGCTGAATAATGAGTTCAAACAATGTGGTTCAAGGGTCCAAATTCATTGTGTGCAAAACAAAATCAGAATAACTTACATTGGTGAAACTGGCCCCGGATTAGGGGACCGCATGCAAAAACATCGTTATGATATAATCCAGCATGATTCGAAACCAGTCCCGAATCATTTAAATGACCCCGACCATAGAGGCAAATCTGACTTTCTGGTAACAGCAATCAAACAATGTCACACAAATGACACAAGCCGCCTAGCGCTCGAGAACCGCTACATTCAGGAATATGGGAATCTGGAGCCACACGGTTTGAACTCGTTATTCAGCTACACCTAACATTCTCCTCTTCTGCAATCATAATCCCTACCCACTAAGTTCCACTCCCTTCTCACTTGTTACACATAGCTCGGAGCCTCTTCACAGCATCGCATTACAACCCCTCTCTCTACCCCAACTATAATCACATATTTCGCCGTAGCTATATTGCGATTGAATTTCACTCTCTCTCCCCTCTACGGTTTCCTCACCCACCATCCTCAGTTACGACCCACCTATCACATATCCCAAGTCTCCATTTAAATACTCTCTACACTCCACCATGTGCATTTCTGACACACAGCGTCGGACAAGCCACAGTTTCTTACAAGTTATAACTAAGTGCTCTGTTCATTTTATTTATTTATGTTTACAATAATTTTTAACATACCATTCATATGAACTTATATTTTATCTCCTCTCTCTTTTTCTTCGTCCTGTATGTTCTTGTATGATTAAGGTTCACGCCGAAACGTCACAACTGTGTACTCGTTAAGTAATAGAGCTCTTGCGACTTTTTTCCCTCTAGTTTATACATTTTGGATTCATCTGTTAGGCCAGTCAGCTGTGAAGTATCTTTATTGTCCAAGGCATGCGGGAGTACATGGTAATGAAGAGGCAGACAGACTTGCTGGTCAGGCTAAAATAAATGGCGGGCTGAGAATGGCCAAGGGGGACATTGCTAAAGCCGTACTGGAAAAACTGTGGGAAAATGAAGAGCGGAAATGGAAGGACAATGTAACTGTGAAGCGACAGGTGGAGCTAGGACAAATTAAGGGAGCTGGTAGAATATCTGAACTGTGTGCCGGAGAACTCACCGTAGCGAACCAACATGTGATGGTAACAGCTGTGCAAACATGCTCTTGGATGGATGCTGTGGCATGCAGTGGAGCATATTTCGGGCGGCTTGAATGCAATGACGCCGGAGTCACCTTTGAATCTTTATAAAGTTTTAATTATCGAAATATAACAGCTTTTTTCTCGAAAATATTTAAGAGTCTGGAATGTATGTCATTCAAATACATTATAACTTATTTTTTGTTTTATTTACTAACGTTTCATTTCAAATGCTTGCTTCATGAACATAACCCTACAGTAAACTGGGGACATCCTATGTGTATGTAAATACAAGTGTATTCTATTATTAACCTCTCATTGGCAAAAGCGGTGATATGAGATTAATGTGAGACGAAATTAGAGAAGAGAAAGAGAGAGAGAGAGAGAAAGAGAGAGAGGTATCAAATTTACAATGGATGAAATCTAGAGACATGCAGAAAAGTACACAGACTAATACTTTTCCCGTCATGATCACATGGAAGACTGCGTAGCTCGTGCATCACACCGAGCAGCCTGGACTGCAGCCTCTCTGACTGATCCTGAAACCATTTATTCTCTTCTTCTCTGACGAAAGGAAATGCTTTGCTCAGCACCACCTCCGTAGTTCCTTGTACATACAGCAGCTTCAGGACAATTTCTTGCATATTTCCAGCCACAAAACCTGGGTCATTGGGCTTTAAAACTGATGGAATTAGTTCCACATAATTCAGAGGATAAGGTGCTGCTATTTTATATTTTTCAGGTAAATCTCCAACAAAGTTTTCTAGATCAGCGTAGAACTTGCCATACTCAGATTGGAGACTTCGCAGAGAACCTAACAGGAGAGACGAATAAAGTGAAAATAAATGTTTTTCGACTCTATCCAACGCTAATGTCTAATACCAAAAAGAAATCTCACTGTTTACGAATTTGTTATTTTTCTTTCATGCTAGAAAGGATGTTTCAACTTTATTGTCAGAGCTGGTTGAATATCTTACATCATTCCCGTGCCGTTAAACGTCACATAGGGCTTGCATAGCTGGCTGAATATTTTACATCTTACATCTTTCCAGTGCCGATAAACGTCACATTTTGCTCGTATAGCTGATTGAATATAGCCAGTCAATCAATCACAAAACTCATATAAAAGAAGCTCTCCACGCAACAGTCGAGAAACAACCTGATGAAGCAGGTGAAGGTAGACGTATATTATCTAGTGTGGTACAGTGAAGGTAAACGTATATCATCTAGCATGGTACAGTGAAGGTAAACGTATATCATCTAGCGCGGTACAGTGAAAACAGACGCACATCGTCTAGTAATGTACAGTAAAGACAGATGTATATCATCTAGCGTCATACAGGCTGCAGAGAAGCATGGCAGTGTAACTAGCTGAGAGTTCTTTCATTTTCCTTCTCAAGTACACCTCATTAAATTTGCAAAATAGCAGCATCTTGCTGGAACTGTCTCTCCCTCACCAAGGATGTGACCAACAGCAGAGAAACAGACCATCCAAGCAACATGAAATCACAGCAATAACAGCTTATCAGCTCCTTACTGATACAACAAATCTAAAAGTTGGAAGTTCAGTCCACAATATTAATCCTCAGATTAAAGTGTAATTCAATCCAGCTGGATGGACTCACTTATAACTCAATGTAGTCTGTTATAGTTCTCTGCAGTTATGGACAGTTCTAGACGCGAAAGTCGATTTTCTTTTAGGCAGATATAATTAGTGTTTTTGAAGATTGTTATTGTAATTAATATATCCGCCTCACATATCGGTATCTTAAGACAGATACAGATAAGTACAATACAAATAAGAATGAAAACAGTTCTGAATAAGAAAATATTGGTGCTGAAGATTTCAGTTTACTATATCAAATTCATTCCATATCAGATTTGCTCTAGTGAAGGAAATCCAACTAACTTTTTTATCAAGCAGAAATGATGGTTCATAAAATCAAATATCAACACATTCCTCCATCATCACACCCATGTTTTTTTTCAAATTTAATAGTTAAAAAGAGTAGATGTTGATGCTGATTTGGGGCCATTAAAGTCAGTCATAGACTGTTTCAGTGAATTATTTGGCCCAGATATTGTTGATGAATTCATGAAATAAAAAAACCAGTTTGAATGTAAAAGTGAAACTAATCCTATCCATACATAGACAGTACAGAAAGAAAACAAGAAGGGGAAGGACCTCGAGTATAGTAACGAAACAAGGAAAAGAGCGATGTCAAAAGTTGAACAACGAAGTAGCGTGATCAGGAGAAACTTTACTTCAAGTACGCGAGTCACACTGAAGATTCATTACAACCAACTTCACTTGTGAAAATGTTTCAAGTCGATGACAATCATGTTGTTTATGATGATGAAATGATGATGATGATGTTATCAATTGTTTAAGTAAAGATTACTGAAAGTAACTTACTGTCAGCACTGTATCTTCTGTTAATATCAATTTGGGTACGACTAAAACACGACCCGCTAATGAATGGGTCTGATGTTTGGACACTGTCTCTTCTCGCTGTTGAATTCTGCAATGTACCACTGTTTGATGCCAGCGATTTTACCAGAGTGGACTTGTCTCTGGCCAGTGTTTCACCTCCTGTGAATGAAACGGCAGCACTTAAATATATCTATCCATTCAAATGCCATACCGTGTGGCTTAGGCGATCATTTCTCTCCATAATTCCCTGTCTTTAGACTTGGATTATGAGATCCGCTGGTGACTTTCTTACTAGCCACACTCACAGCCCATCCAGTAACTTCTCTCTCTGTCTTCCTCT
This sequence comes from Achatina immaculata, assembly GCA_009760885.1. Lineage (NCBI taxonomy): Eukaryota > Metazoa > Mollusca > Gastropoda > Stylommatophora > Achatinidae > Lissachatina > Lissachatina immaculata. The sequence continues at coordinate 28,884,734 of CM019717.1, forward strand.
GTCTCCTCTTCCTTCAATTTTTCCAGTTGCCACAATGTGTTCCAATTTTCCTATTCTCAGGAAATGTCGTATAAATCTCGCTTGTCTGGCTCTGATCTTTGCTATAATTTGCTTTTTAACTCCAGCCTCTCTTAAGTCTTCTTCATTGGTTTTCTTGACTGTCCATGGTACCTTCAACATCCTTCTTATAAACCACATCTCTATGGCCTCCATTTCTCGTTGTACTCTCCTATTCATAGACCATGCTTCATACTCATAAAACAAAATTGGCTCGATGTAATATTTAAGTACTCGGAATCTTGTTTCCAGTGATATGGATCTGTTGCGCAAGATGTTTCTCATTTTCTGGAATGCTGACTTGGCCTGAGTACGTCGTCTTTGTACTTTATTGTAACGTTTCCCATCAGTTGTTGTTCCTAAGTACTTGAATCTTGTTTCAGATTTGTGTCATTGATGGTAATGCTACATTTTGGTGGTATTCTTTTCTTTGAGATGACAATCACTTCAGTGTTCTTTTTGTTCAGGCTGAGACCTTTATTTTTACTTTCACGAACCATGATGTCCAAAAGAGCCTGTAGCTACCCTTCATTTTTAGCAATCAGAACTGTGTCGTTTGTATATCTTAAGTTGTTAAGGTTGTACCCGCCAACTGATATTCCTGGCATGTTCTCTATATTTCTCATTATATTTTCGTTGTACAAGGAGAAGAGTTCAGGAAATAAACACACATCCTTGTCTCACTCCCAGTTTTATGTCTTGGAATGCTCCTATTTGGTTCTCAACCCTCATTGCTGCTGATTGATTATTTTGAAACAAATAAATTCACTGTGAACAATGTAGCAATGCAGCTCCTCATAGACCTCACGATATTCTACTTCAAATACACTCTCCATACACTTTCAGTAATCAGTATCGTAATACATTCTCTTCATGTTTTTTTATGAATCTGCTTACTACAAAGCGTGGAAATGTTTCTTAAGTTAAAATCTGGTCTTTCTTATTGCAGGTTACTTAATTTTGGAGCTACAGGCTGGGACCAAACCTTTCTCATACCCGTATAGTGTAAACATGTGACGTATAAAAATAAGACAGAAGGAAAGAAAGAAAGTTATTTTACACTTGTCACAATGGCGTCTGTATGTGTTTTACACTTGTCACAATGGCGTCTGTATGTGTATGTGCGCGCTCCATGAAACCAGTAACATACATTTTCATTTGTAGCCGAAAATTAATCAAAATACACTAACCACACCATATACATAACAAACATAAAGATACTAATCATACAATCATACACTGTACAATTTTAAATCACAGACAAAATGCTTAGAGAAGTCTGTATGCTCACTTATGTTTTGGCAGTTGTTATGTTCTAGGGTGCGAATAGCATCCTCAAGCCTCACTGGTGTACGTCTCAGCCTCACTGGTGTACGTCGCAGCCTCAGTAGACGAGCGCTGAAAGGGAAGTAATTAAGCAGAGTGACAATTATCAGTTATCAGACTTCTCATGATTTGTTTTTATGTCACCAAGAGAGCAGATGCATTCATTCCAAGTACAAGACTGGCCAGCCATGGTTGGCTAAGATTCCATCTCTGCTACATGTGGTTGTCCTGAGTAACAGGTCAACAAGATTTTGTTCTCTAATTCTAAAAAAAAAAGAACTTTTCGTCAGCGTTTCCTCTGACAGTAGGTCACATCAGCCTAATGAAGCAGACAGGATCAATTTGATTCTGTCATAGTGGATTGTAGTGGATTTCTGTATACTGAAAATATAATGAGGAATGTTAGAGAAGATGTAGACAAAGAATATTACGATGCCATAACAATGGAGGTTATGAAATACCAGAGCTTAGATATGCTGATGACACAGTATTACTGTCCACAACACAAAAAGGAATGGAAAAACTAATTATGTCAGTCCGTAGGAACAGCGAAGAGCAGAACCTCTATCTTAATGCAAAGAAAACTAAATTGATGACAACTGACAAAACAAACAAGACAGCTGAAATATGTATCAATGAGGGAAAACTGGAAGAAGTGGAGAGTTTAGAATATCTTGGATCACTACTAACTAATAATGGAGATACAATGAGGGAAATTAAAAGGAGGACATCTATCGCTCTTCAGAAAGTAAAACAAATAAAGAATCCGTGGAGAGGAGCAGACAGAACCACAAAAATAAGATTTTTAAGGGCATGCATGCATCTTTCCCATCGCAACATATGCCTGTGAGACCTGGACACTTAACAAAACAGCTGAGAAACACATAAATGCCTTTGAATGTAAATGCTACAGAAGAGTTCTCCAAATATCGTGGACACAAAAAAGAACAAATATATCTGTACTACAAGAGCTTAATATTGAAGAAGGCTGGCTAGTAAAGAGGATTGAAGAGAGAAAACTTAAATATTTTGGACACATTAAACGTCATGATAATTTAGAGAAGACCGTATTGGAAGGATACATAATGGGGAAAAGAAAGAGAGGAAGACCAAGACGAAGATGGCTGCAAGACATCGTTGACGATCTGCAAATGGATGCAGCAGCGGCAGGCCATCTTGTTCACAACCGAGAGGCGTACAGGAGTGCTGTTTGGGAGGCAAAGTTCCGCAAAGGACTATGAATGAATAAACGTAGTGGATTTTACAGAGAAGTATGGCGTGGCAGCTATGTTACTTCACTGTACGAAAGCCTTCTTGTTTGCTATTTATAAAAAGAAGTGTTTCTGCAACCACAACCTGAAACTAACTTCATGTGAAAAGTATTTGTACTTTTGTTGTTGGTGTTGTTATCCAGTATGCACTAGACATGGAAGGAGACCGTGTGTCTGAAAAAGTTGGTAGATGCTGAGAGACTGAATCTAAGCCACGGAATTTCTGGATCATGACCTCGTTTTTTTCCGGGATTCACGATCTTCGTTTCGACTGGACAGGTACTAATGACTTGCTTTCAAACAGCCTTTTATGGGGGTGCAAGATAGTATAGTTCGTTGGTACATCTGTTCTCTCGTGGCTAGACGGCTGCTCGTCCTACCAGAGTCCGTGGTTCGAATCCTAGGTAATTCTCTTGTAATTTTACTTTCCTTCTTATGTAAAAATGCTGCGTCTACAAATTTTTCGAGGTCTAATCCTACAAAACTGTTTTCTGTTACTTTACTGTACGAACTGTTATTACCTTTCATAGTCCCGACAATCAACTCTCACCATCTATTATCAAAAATAGATCTCACAGCATGTGGACACATACTTTTCTATCATTCTTTGTTTTTCTCCCCTTTATATATGCTTTGGGTGTCTGAGTGGCGAAGTGGTGTGCACTGGTCTATCATGGCGAAGGTCGGGGGTTCGAATCCGGCCGGCGGCACCCTAGTCACCCAGCTGTAGAAATGGGTACCCGACTTCTTCTGGAGTTGGGGAAGGAAAGGCGGCCAGGCGTGATACTGACCATATCACCCTCTAGTGTGCTGACAGGTCATGGAAAATATGGGCACTAACACCATATCCCTATGTGCCTCTAAGGCATGACAGGGTTACCTTTACTTTTTTAAATATATGCTTTAGAGGAAATGATAACTGTTTACATTTTTCTATAAAAGAACCCTGGAATGTGAAAATAAATTTTAGTTGATTTACTATGGATGATCCGCGCCGATATTCATCAAAACGCATAGTTCATGGTGGATCAGATCAGATAGCGCAGTGTCGAAGGGCGTAGGCGGTCATCTTTTATCCATTTCTCCCGATCTTCCGTGTCTCCAATCATTTCAGTTGTTTAGAATTCATATGCTGATAATTTCCATGTATAGGTCCCAACATATATTTCCATGTATATGTCTCAACATATATTTCCATGTATATTTCTCAACATATATTTCTATGTATAGGTCTCAACATATATTTCTATGTATAGGTATCAACATATATTTCTATGTATAGGTATCAACATATATTTCCATGTATAGGTATCAACATATATTTCTATGTATAGGTCTCAATATATATTTCCATGTATAGGTCTCAACATATATTTCTATGTATAGGTCTCAACATATATTTCTATGTATAGGTCTCAACATATATTTCCATGTATAGGTCTCAACATATATTTCCATGTATAGGTCTCAACATATATTTCCATGTATAGGTCCCAACATATATTTCCATGTATAGGTATCAACATATATTTCTATGTATAGGTCTCAACATATATTTCTATGTATAGGTCTCAACATATATTTCCATGTATAGGTCTCAACATATATTTCCATGTATAGGTCTCAACATATATTTCCATGTATAGGTCCCAACATATATTTCCATGTATAGGTCTCAACATATATTTCCATGTATAGGTCTCAACATATATTTCTATGTATAGGTCTCAACATATATTTCTATGTATAGGTATCAACATATATTTCCATGTATAGGTCTCAACATATATTTCTATGTATAGGTATGAACATATATTTCTGTATGCATACGTTTACATTTTTCTTACTTACAATTCTTTATCACTTTATTTCCCGTACCGTGCTGATAATCCCAGATATGTTAAGGTCAGTTTCATGTGTGGTTACAGAAACCTGTTGCTGATGTGAAAATTGTAAAGATAGATATTTTCTACCAGGGACTGCCGTTTTCACTGTTAACGCTCTCTATGAGTAGATCCGGCGCTGTATTCTAAGATTATGTTTCCTGTTGCGTATTTACTTCGGGCAGTTCGAGCCGTGTCTGTAGTTGAAGCATATGTGCGTACATAGTGTTTCTGTTAGAATGTAACTCAAATGCGATGTAGTCTTGAATGCAACATCAAGGAAGTCTCATAGATGAGAAAACTTCAAAGACGAAAGACACACTCTGGATATGTCATGACAAGACGAAACTAAAGCAATCCCATAAATCAATAGAATACACAAAAGGCAAAGAAAAAGTATAAGACAAGGGAAAACAAATTAACTCTCAAAGAACATCCGCTCTGAGTGGAAATACCAAGAACCCCAACAAAAGGTAGGGCTTGATCGTCTGTGCCTGTCACGACAAAAGTCAATAAATTAATAACTTCAGATAAAGAATATTGAAAAATACTTCTTTCTGATACTGTTAAAGATTTATAGAAGGCACTTTGACCCATGAATGACGAAACTGAAACTCGATATTGACAGAGACAAACTCAGAAATAACAAACATCTGATAACTCGATATATGACTAAGCTTTACACATTGTACTCAAACTTTGTATATATCTTATATCTTATATCTTATATCCTTCCCGTGCCGTTAGACGTCACACAGGGCTCGCAAAGTAGTTCGCCAATATTTCCTGTCTTCGGCGAGTCTTTCAACCTCAACAAAGGATTTTATGCCTGTTAACTTGGCCTCTCTTAATAATGTTCTCTTCAGAGTTTCACGCGGTCTGCCCCTTTTTCTTCGGCCTGTTGTGTTCCACTTGATAGCTTGTTTTGGGATTCTCTGCTCATTTCTTCTCATCAAGTGGCCAACATATGTCCATCTCCTTTTTTGTATATATGTTCACATAATATACGTACCTGGCAAATGTTAAACATTTTACTAGTTGTCCGCTCATTATCACACTCTAGGCGCAACATACATCTACAGTGTATTGGCTATCATAGAATACAATCACACGAAACTGAATTAGGGTGTATGAACTGAAAGGTTGTTCTGCTCTTTCATACGTGATAATAATGACCGCATCTTTGCTACACGTCACAAATGCTGTGCTTACACGGTGCACAGATAAATAAACTCATCATCATCATCATCAGGTGCCGTGCCGACTGGCGTTGGCTATTATGCTTCTCAGAGTACACGATCCTTCATGAAGGCCATCAGTTCAGTTGGTGATCTCCTCTCACACCATCCCGTTAGACTGTCCAGTATCATTTCTCCTGGTCTTCCTCTTGATCTTCTTCCTTCTATTTTTCCTGTTGTTATAATATTTTCAATGCCCCCTCTTCTCATTGCGTGTCCTATGAAAGTACATTGTCTCTCTCTTATCTTTTTGACAAGGTTTTTTTGTCTCTCCAGCTCTTCTCATACATTCTTCATTAGTTATTTTTGCTGTCCAGGGGATTCGTAACATTCGTCTAATAAATCACATTTATAAATCACTGCTTCCAATGATTTTTGTGCAGACTTGCCTATTGTCCATGATTCACTTCCATATAACAAGATAGGTTCAATATAGCATTTTAGGACTCGTTTTCTAACATTCATTGATAAGGATGTGTTGATCAATATGTTTCTCATTCTCTGAAATGCAGTCTTTGCTTGGCCTATTCTGTTCCTAACTTCTGTTCTGCATTTCCCATCTGAAGTTATTACTGCTCCAAGGTATTTGAATTTCTGCACCTGCTTTAGAATAGTTCCGTTTAATTTAATACTGCATGCTGGTGGATTCTGTTTCTTAGATATAACCATAGTCTCTGTCTTTCTGATGTTCAAAGTAAGGCCTTTCTGTTCACGTTCTTTGCCGACTTTATCCAAGAGATTTTGCAGGTCTTGTTGGTTCTCAGCTATCAGTACTGTGTCGTCAGCATACCGAAGGTTGTTAATATTGTATCCTCCAATTTTTATGCCTGGTTCTGTGATGATTGTTCTTAGAATATTCTCGCTGTACAGAGAAAAAAGGTCTGGAGATAGTACACATCCTTGTCGCAACCCTTGTTTTATAGATTGATATTTTCCATTTCTATTTTCAACTCGAACTGCTGCATCTTGCTGCCAGTATAGATGTTTTACAATCCTCAGGTCTTTGCCGTCTTTATTGATGTCTTCAAGTATTTTAATAATTTCATTATGTTTATATACCACTTATTAGTATTTCCCTTGCGAAACTTTGTCTCCATAACAGCTCTCTTGAAGGCCTCCCTGTCGTAAGGAAGATGCCCTGTAGCTTATATATCCATCTGCAAATCGTCAACAATTTCTTATTGACAGCTTCAACCTTCTGTGGTTTACAGATCAGGTGCTACCAGGTTCAGTCCCAGCAGTGCGATTTTTTCTGGTACACACCATAAACGCCCCGGGGTTCACCCAGCCTCTAAAAAAGGGTACTAGAGAAATCTGGGAGAGACTGTGAGTGGGCAGTCACTCTACGTTTGGATGTTGTACCTGAGAGGATTGTTTTTGTGATGTCTCTGTAGAGAAAATGGGTGTTTATATCTGTTACTGGAGTTGTGGAAGTATGCATGGACTCGCCATGTGGCAGGGCAAACCTGGTAGCGGTCAGAATATCGTCAACACTATCTTCATTTTCATCCAATTCATCAATAAAACCTCATGCCAAATGATACGCAGGACTTCTTATCCTCCTCCTCCTTCTTTTTCTTCTTCTTCTTCTTCTGCGTTCGAGGTTGTTGGACTCTTCAGATCCTGATCCCAAACTACATTATACGCAGGACTGTCTTGACTTCTGGATCAGTTTTATGCCAATTTTAAGTTTGAAATAGCCTGGAAGTGAAAGATGGCTGCAGATATAGAATAACTAATCCAGAAACACTCAGCAGACAAGCCTTCAGCTAGTGACCCGACATTCTTTCTATTCATTAACAGAAAATAGTAACACTGTAAACACAGCTGTAAAATACTATGACAGCTGGTGCCGTCTGGGAGTCCAAACTTCTGTATTCGAATGTATCGCAGCGGGTCGACAAAGACTGTTTGGTACAGAGTATAGTTGCCCTGGCCTTGAGATCTAGATGGACTCAAGCTGCTCTTTCGTGGACAGTTCTTGTTTTTCGATTTCGCCTGCAAGAAATGAGAACCACTGAGAACAGCATGTGTTTGTGTTCTACTTCGTCAACGGTGCCAAGAGCTTTTTTCCTGTGCATGTTTCTCCCATGGATGTCAGTCCTGTATAAGACCTGCTATTCGGATGATTTCAGTCCTGTGCGAGATCTGCTACTCGCATGATGTCAGTCCTGTGTAAGATCTGGTACTCGTATGATGTCAGTCCTGTGTAAGATCTGGTACTCGTATGATGTCAGTCCTGTGCGAGATCTGCTACTCGCATGATGTAAGTCCTGTGTAAGATCTGGTACTCGTATGATGTCAGTCCTGTGTAAGATCTGGTACTCGCATGAAGTCAGTCCTGTGTAAGATCTGGTACTGGTATGATGTCAGTACTGTGGGAGACCTGCTACTTGTATGATGTTGCAGGGAATAGATAAGCTCATAGTTACCTGGGTTATTTGGCAACACTAAGAGTGGAAAAAATTTGTCAGCAACTGGGCAGCTTAGGAGTGCCCAATTCTGAGAGAGTCCAGTTTGCGGACCCAGTATATAAAGATTACATGAGAGAATTGTAATAGATCGGGATGCGTACGCTGAGCGGATCTTGGGAGGTCATGGTGTCGTTCGAGAGCCTACGAGAATGTATTTCGCCTGTGGATAAACATGTAAGTGCTAGGTTAATAGTGGGGTTTATACTTCTGTCATGTGGACGCGTGCAAGGTCGTGCTGGTGACCCCTCCGAACCACATCCCGACCCACATAGGCATGATTAGGATAACTGAAGGGCTCATGAATAATTATAATTCTAGTGAAATATATTTGTCCATGTAAGATTTAGAGGTTTTTGGTAGTCTGCAACGACAGCTCATGTGTGCACATAAATATATATATACTGCTGAAATTTATGAATATGTATGCTGAAACAATTATTGTCAGTTAGTTCCTTATATACAGCAGATACTCAATCATTTATGCATAAACTAGGAAGAAAGTGGAACAGTTTTATTACTTAACGACTACAAAGTTGTGACGTTTCGGCGTGAGCCTTAATCATACAAATACACACAGGACGAAGAATTAGAGAGAGAGAGAGAATATAAAGTATAGATTCACATGAATGCTATGTTAAATAAATAAATAAATGAAATGAATAGAACATTTCGCTATAACTTGAACGAACATGTAGCTTTTCCGACGCTCGTTCAGAAATGCGCCCGTTCAAAATGTGCTCGTTCAGAAATGTACAGAAATGTCCATGGTGGAGCGTACAGAATGTCTAAATAGAGACTTGTGATGTGTGATAGGTGGATCGTAATTGAGGGTGGTGGGTGGAGAGAAAGTGTTGAGGGGAGAAAGAGTGATACACCTATTTGCTTTACACCTCCTCCCATCCTGAAGCCTGCAAGAACTCCATCCCGTACTCCCACCTCCTCTGTCTTCGCTGCATATGTCAGAATAACGCTGACTTTATAGATCAGTCCAAGAATTTATTAGAATTTTTCCCTCATCGCCACTACCCAAATAATGTCCTTTGGGAAGCCTTCTACCGCATCCAAGTAGTGTAAGATGGGGGTAAGGCGGGAGCTGTTTCTTTTGGCACAGCCGGCCAATGGGAACCCGTTCAGCGCCTTGTTTTAGAGAGAGTGACGCAAGCACGCAGGAAAGAGTGGAGTGAGCGATTAGAACCGGCAGTCTCGTCCAATGTTTTCGTTGAGTTAAGGCGCGATTTTAAAGCGTGTGCCGTTATTAGTATATATTGTGCATATGTGCAAAACTGGGATGGAATTGAAGTTTTGTGTAATAAATCAAAGTTATGGCGCCACCTCCGTGATGTTGTTTTCGTTAAGGATCTGTGTATGGGCGTAAACGTGTGATACAGGAGTGCATATATGTGTTATAACTACTCATATGAAAATAGGTAGTTGAGAGCTAAGGCTGATGGTTAGAATTTGTATTCTTTTCCTTGCAGGTATCGAGTATACTTAGAGGGGCAATGAACTTGTTCACGTGATCATGTTTTTATCTCCATTGATTGAATTGATTTTGTGTTGATTATATTGATGATTCTATACATTATAGGAAGTTAGGAGCCTTGCACAAGGAAGGGTGCACGGAGAAGCCACCAGCGAAGTAGGCGCAGTGACGGGTGTCATAGAGTGGAAGGAAACACAGAGACGGTTGCGCAGGCAACAGACTAGTATTATATAAAATATAGGGCTGCCAGGTGCAGAATGCACCAATGACTAAAGTCATATGGTAGATGATGGAGCAGTAGATGTGAAGAAAAGAGAGATGTGATGGGCTGCCAGGTGCAGAATGCACTAATGACCAACGTCATAAGGTAGATAACAGAGTAAGAAGATGAGGGCCCAGAAGAGAGCATGAAACCCAGAAGCAGCTGAAACATATAAGGGAACGAAATGGAGAAGGAACTCATAACTGAGATGATTAGGTCAAATCGATATATAATTAAGCGTGCTATTATTAAATATTAAAAATGTGACAGTCGTGTTATGTACTTTGTGTTGTCGTTCACTGTTCCGCCAGTCACGTTAATAAACAGTGTGAGCTGAAACTTGCACGTGCACCTCTTAGTACCGAGTCTTCGTTTATGTGGACATTGTTGTGACACTATATATATTGTACGGGGACATTAATGTACTAAAAATGACGCTGTCCCAGTAGGCCAGACTGCTACGGTTAGAGAGAACCAGGACCTGGGGAAAGCAGGGAAAGGGAACCTTTGTACGACCCACATTGTACGACAGTACGGGGTTTGATGTAAAATACTCCTTTATAACCTGAGATAAACAAATAATAACCAAAAGTTTACATATGGTGCCGCGACCAGGATCATATGTCAGTCATGCGCGAGACCTGCTATCGCATGATGTCAGCCCGTAAGAGATCTACTTAACGTATGTATACCTTGACCTGCGACCTGTGGAGGGCTCCCATCAATGATGGTTGTGTTGTATGTTGTGTTCCTGAAACTTTGTATGCTTGTTTCTTCCCAGAAGGTTAACTGTGTGGGAATTGTGTTCTGCTCTGAGGCAGTATTGCCTGTGTAGTACTGATCTTGTGTGATAGACAGTTCTTGGAAGTACTTATCTTGTGTCACAGTCAGTTCTTGGAAGTACTTATCTTGTGTAATATTTCTTGGAAGTACTTATCTTGTGTAATATTTCTTGGAAGTACTTATTCTGTGTGATAGACAGTTCTTGGAAGTACTCGCTGGGCCTGATGGGATGTCTCCGTCCTTGTATGAAATGATCTTATGGACATAGCAGATGTATCAAGCAGCACGGTTTGTTTATTCTTAGAAAATAGTATTGTAGGATGATTGTTATGTTTGGTACTCTGGTTATATTTATGTACTTTGATGGGGTATCGGTTTCTTTTTCGTTTTAAATACCTGTGGTAGTTTACTTTTTGCTCACAATTTTGGGCAGGACGGGTGGCTCAGAACAGAGCGAGCGAGTGGTGTGATGTCATCGCCCTAATATAATGTGAATGCTATATAGGGGGAAGGTTGCTGACACGCGACACAGACACAGAGAGTTTAGAATCAGAGGCGGCTGAGTCGTGTCATCTGCCATGTATCGTGATATACTCAGTCCAGCCGATTCACACTGTTGATTAATATTGTGTCGGAGACTTGGTTACCGTGTTTATGGGTTCCCTTATCAGAGACTTGGTTACCTTGTTTATGGGTTCCCTTGTGAGACCTTCTACATATCTTAATTTTCATGCAGCTGTGTTTTGATGCATTTCAAGTTGCTTTGTCACAAATGTATTGTTATCTAAAGTTATATTACGATGTATTGTTATTGATGTCATATGATGTATTGTTATTGAAGTCATATGATGTGTTGTTATTGATGCCAAAAGATGTGAACTGTTGAAAAAAAAAAGAAACGCAGCACTGCTGTAGTCGTAATGGGCACTAAATTTCAAACTTGTATCAAAATTGTATTTTACAGAATTAATATTTCATTCTTAGCATGAGGAATCTTTAAGACGTTAACAACGAAACAATGTTCTTTAAATTTGGTTTGGACTTTTATTCTTTGCGACTGAGGCCTCCGTTTCAGTAAGGTATATGGCCTCCTCTGGCCTGTATCCTTGACATGGATCCGATTAACCGTTGGATCTGTTGTTGTGGGATGGCTGCCCACTCTTCCCACAGTGCAAGAGACAACTGTCGGAGATTAGATGGCGCCAAGTCTCGCTGGTGGACTTGTCTATTGAGGTCATCCCATAAGTGTTCTATTGGGTTCATGTCTGATGACATGGATGGCCACATAATTGTCTGGACGTTGTTTTCAGCGGGGAATTGGGTGGTGAGTTGTGACACACTAGGTCGAGCGTTATCCTGCTGAAAAATCAATCCTGATGCAGCCAGAAGTGGATGGACGTGAGAACGAAGAATTTCAGCTATGTATCGTTGGCCATTCAGGCGTCCTTCAGTTTGCACCAGGTCACTTCTTCCCATGCAGTTGATCGCCCCCTCCCCCCTCCCCCCACACTAGTACACCTCCTCCACGCAGTTCTGGGCGTAGCGCTCATGGACTCTGCAGTAAACTCCTCTCCGCCTATTGTGTCGCTGGGGCAGAAAGAATGATTCAGCACTGAACCAAATCCGTCTCCAATAATTTACAACGGTCCATTGACGATGCTGGTCCGCCCATTGCTGTCGGTTCTCTGTAGGGTCTTCTAGCCCAAAGACCAGCGTCATGAAGCCGGTTCCTGACTGTTTGATCTGAAATTCGACGAGCTGAAGTCATGGACTTGACTGTTGAGGACGCAGACGCAAATCGACTCCTGAGGTGACGCAGCCGTAAGAAGCGGTCTTCGGCAGGAGTTGTGACTATGGGTCTTCCACTGCGCGGCCGGTCTGCAACTGAGCCATTTTCTTTAAATCGTCTCCAAAGGCGACTAATGGTGCTTCTAACCACATTAAATTGTCTGGTCACTACACTTTGTGACAGTCCAGTCTGTAAACGTCCAATGATGATGAGTGATTGTTCTGTAGTGAAATGAGCCATACTTGCGCATTGAATTTTCAAATGAACTGATTCGAGGAACGTCAATCTTTTATAGACATTCAATAACATGGTCAGTGAGTTTTGTGTTCAGTAAGTTTCACGAGATTCTCGTGAATCTGTCATGAGTTATTGTCAAAAATGCTTTTTTGACTAGTGTCGCTTTTCTGTGCTCATGAATCATCAGCTGAGTACACTTCAGGTCAGCACGTGAAGCTAATGTCCAAGTGAACGTTTCAGGCAATTTGCCCTTGTCTGATCAACAAACTTCAGTTTAAAAATAGCAACATCGTATTTGTTGCGTTTGTTTTTTTGAACAGTATATGTCCCAGAAAGTAAAACAAGTAAAGAATCTGCGGAGAGGAACAGACAGAACTACAAAAACAAAATTTTTAAGGGCATGCATCTTTCCCATAGCAACATATGCCTGTGAAACCCGAACACTTAACAAAACAGCTGAGAAACACATACATGCCTTTAAATGTAAATGCTACAGAAGAGTTCTTCAAGTATCATGGACAAAAAAAAGAACAAATATATCCATACTACAAGAACTTAATATTGAGAAGGCTGGCTAGTAAAGAGGATTAAACAAAGAAAACTTAAATATTTTGAACACATTAAACATCATGATAATCCAGAGAAGACCGTCTTGGAAGGATACATAATGGGAAAAAGAAAGAGAGGAAGACCAAACCAAAGATGGCTGCAAGACATCGGTGATGATCTGCAAATGGATGCTTCTGCAGCAGGCCATCTTGCTCACAATTAAGAGGCCTACAGGAGTGCTGTTAGGGAGGATAATTTCCGCAAGGGACATGCATATGAATGAATGAATGAATATGTTCCTGATGTATTTTCAATGATATTTTGAGTTGTCTCTATTTTTGAGATTTTATGTTGTAACTTCATTTTGGTTTGTCACATAATCTTTTTTTTTTAGATATATGTATGAACATTTTGGGATGTTGTAGAATGTATTAAGTAACTATAAATGCTGGATAGTTTCTCTGATGTTAGAATGGTGTATGGAAGTATCTTAATATGTCTAGAGAGATTTACAAGGGACAAGAGATATTTGCAAGGGACAAATCTCTCCTGTTAGGGGGTGGGGAGAAATCTATAGCAGTACGGGAGACTAATGTCTAATAATTAATGATTTCGTATTTTATTTTCAAATTCATGATCAGGTGATCAATTGTTGCTTTAAACAAAAGCATTTTGCTGAAAAATTGACTGTATTTTTTTAAACACCGTTTTCTTTCTTTTTTTCCTACTTTCTTCTTAATTCGTCTTTTTTCCGTTTTTATTTCCCTCTAAAATGTCATCTCTCACCTCCATGTTCGTCTTCTCCAAGCCGGCAGTTGATCATGTTGTTATCTCTTTGTTTGTTTTTTGCTTGTAAGTTTTCTCTGCTTCTTTATCTATATAAGTAGTTCTGCATACTCCCTACATTTTATGTCAGCTCAGAGACTTAAAATTAGCTGTCGTAATCTGACCTCAATCCGACACTGTTCTATATCTAAACATCTTCACTCGGTCAAATTAAGAATATATTTTTTTATTTGAAAATACATGAGCCAAGGGTAGAATACTGAATATAAACTGTTATAATGTGATTTCAAGAACGTGTAAATCTTGGCAGAAAAAAAGATGATTTATGTCTTTTCTGAAAGAAGTTGGTTTATGTCTTTCCAGAAAAAAGATCATTATGTCTTTTAGAGACTCTCCTTATACTAAAAATTTAATCATTGTAATGAAGGAGCTTTTCATTTACCTGGTAGATTGTAGACAATAACTTTATCACTGCAATATTTATTTATTACAAAAACTTTGTTTCTCATTCTGGGAGTGTAACTTTAATCCTTATGAACTAAAGTATCAAACTGACAAATATCAGGTTCAGAGATTCTGTGTCTCAGTAAATTAACTGAGCATATTTAAATTTCATCAAAATCGTTAAACTTAAAAGAATACACTATAGCAGTGATACTGGTCCAGACAACAAGAACATTCCATATTATCAATAATCGATTATACTAATTAGGTAATGAAAGAATAATAATGAAACCTGTTCAAAATAACTTTCACATAGGCTGACATCTTGCTGTTACACCCATGATGAATACACCCATCTTGCAGGTGTAATAGGCAGTCAGTGCTGAACTTGATTTTCTTTCTGATAGTATGTGAATATATATCACGTGTTGCTTGTAGTTCAGTGATATCGTGTATCTCGCCATCATATCATCACAACTGCTACATTCGGCCTGGCAAACTATTATAATTATCACAGACATTACCGCAATATAGACCACCATAATTTTCCAATGTCCATTATCACATTGTCAACTCAACAATCTTTGATCAGAGTTTCAGACAGTGCATAAAGAGAGGATTACTATTCAGCGTGTTTTTCGTTCTGTTCCTTGTTCAAAAAAGAACTCTAGGTCTGCTAATTTGCTTGCATTTCTGTTAAGAAACACGAGAAAAAGAATATAAAAATTGTAATAATCAGTTACTATTATAATGTAATAAATAACTTTATATAATTAAACGTGTTTGCTTGGTAAGGTAACAAATTTAGTACCATTTTAGTCATACTGACACATAATACAGAGATTAAAAAATATTATTGACATTAAAGCGCTTAAGTTTTTATAAGTTAATTTTTTTTTCCTCTGAGTTGATCACCCTTCTTATGTGGGATTATTTCAGTGATCATGAAAGAATGTTCTGTGTGATTTTTTTGTTCTCTGTCTTTGTGTGATGACTGTCTCGTTCTAACATTTAATTGTTTCTCACCATTTTTATTAAAAGACGGTCTCCTCCACGCTACCACACAATTGTTAGCTTTTACAGCTTTACCTTCTGGGGGAAACTAGTACCGGAACTACAAACTACAACCTTTAGTTCAGAGAACAGTTCACTGAAGATAGTGATAGTAATAACAATAACTAACTAGACACAGAGAAGACAGTTCGCTAGAGACTGAACTATTGATAACAGAAACTATTAAGTCACAGAGAAGACAGTACTGTGCTACGGATAATAGTAACGGATGAGACAGAATGAAGACAGTTCACTAAAGACTGCGCTACTCGTTGCATGATCTCAGACACAAGTGAACCACAAGAAAAATAAAACTCGTGCTCCATGTTAATTCATAAAAGGAATGTGACGACCACCGGACTATCAGCCACTCATGTCACATAACGAAGCTACTTCTGAGAATAATTATGAGAAGAACAAGGAAAAACATAAAAATGGAAATAGCAGATGAACAGTTTGGATTTGTTGAAGGAAAGGGAACACACAATGCCATTTATTCTTTACGAACACTAACAGAAAGAGCTTTAGAAGTACAGAAAGATCTCTACTTATGCTTCATTGATTACACCAAGGCATTCGACAAAGTGAAACATAATGAAATTATTAAAATACTTGAAGACATCAATATAGACGGCAAAGACCTGAATATTGTAAAACATCTATCCTGGCAGCAAGAAGCAGCAATTCCAGTTGAAAACAGAATTGGAAAATCTCTCTCTCTCTCTGAACCTTAAGTGCCCAGGGCACATGGGGGTTCCGCAAGGGTTTTCCACAAATGCCTGTCCTTCGCCTTTTTTTCTGCTCTTGCCTAGGTGAGCCCTCTATTGTTCAACATCCTTTTTGTTGTTCTTCTCCATGTCTCTTTTGGTCTACCCTTACTTCTGTTCCCCTGTGGTGTCCATCTTGGTGCTATTTTTGGTAGTGAGTTGTCAGTCATTCGGAGCACATGTCCCAACCATCGCCAGCGTTATATCTAAGAAACAGAATCCACCAACATGCAGTATAAAATTAAACGGAACTATTCTAAAGCTGGTGCAGAAATTCAAATACCTTGCAGCAGTAATAACTTCAGATGGGAAATGCAGAACAGAAATTAGGAACAGAACAGACCAAGCAAAGACTGCATTTCAGAGAATAAGAAACATATTAGCTAACACATCCTTATCAATGAATGATAGAAAACGAGTCCTAAAATGCTATATGGAACCTATCTTGTTATATGGAAGTGAATCATGGACAATAGGCAAGTCTGCACAAAAATCAATGGAAGCAGCAGAAATGTGGTTTATTAGACGAATGTTGCAAATCCCTTGGACAGCAAAAATAACTAATGAAACATGTATGAGAAGAGCTGGAGAGACAAAAATTATTGTCAAAAAGATAAGAGAGAGACAATGTACTTTCATAGCAATGAGAAGAGGGGGCATTGAAAATATTATAACAACAGGAAAAATAGAAGGAAGAAGATCAAGAGGAAGACCAAGAGAAATGATACTGGACAGTCTGACGGGATGGTGTGAGAGGAGATCACCAACTGAACTGATGGCCTGCATGAGGGATCGTGTACTCTGAAGAAGCATAATAGCCAACGCCAGTCGGCACGGCACGTGATGATTATGTATAATTAAACAATTAACACTATTAATTTTGTTACTTTATTTTTTTTATAGCACATTTTTGTAAGAATCAGAAATGCATGCACCCATGTCATGATAAAATAAGGTAAAGGTAAGTTTGTTATGCACAAAAGGCACTTGTTGGATTAGTTGTAGGCGCCCACAATTTATTTACCTGTCGGTAGACTAAAGGGTGATGTGGTCAGCGCCATGCCTGCCGGTTTTTACTTTCCCAGCTCCAGAAGAAGTTGTGTACCCATTTCACCAAGTGAGTAACTGGGGCGCCTCCAGCAGGATTCGAGTCCCCTACCTTCGCCATAAGAGATGAATGCACTAACTACTCTGCCCCTCAAACGCCAGCTCTGTCATTTCTTTCAAATCGCTTTTAACACCCTACAAGATCTACTTTTCATAAACAGATACAAATAATCAAGACCTAACAGTCACCAAATCTTAAAAGATATATAAATGATTATGATTCATAGGAATTCAAAATCATGTTAACTCTGATTTTGTTAATACGAGAAATTCTTAAAAAAATTTTTATTAAATCTTTCTCGTATTTTCATGTGTGTGTTTTGTTTATTTCAGTTATTTAAGTAATTTAATTGCTACTGTTCATGTTTCAAAAGATATTTGGTAATAGAAAATGTAAATAGTATATAAATATAAGGCTTCCGTTCAATAAATTAAAAATGATCTACATTCCCTGGCTAATGGATTTGATTCCTCCATTAAACTCAGCAAATTTCCTGGAATGTGAACGTTCATTAAACCGAACTAGCACAGTGTTTTCTGAGAAAAACCATATAGCCAGTTCAGCATTATATACCTTTTACCTTTTACCTGACTTCATCAGTCAGTGACATGTTTATGAAAAACTCCCATTTCTGTTTTATCTGTTTTCCCTTTTCATTTTTTTTTCTTTTATCAGCGACATTCTGCTCCGTGCCCATATCTCCGTTCACTACCCATTTTTTTGTTTGTTCACACTTCTCTAGTCTCAAGTTTATTCAGCTTCCGTCTCTGTCTGTAGTCTGTGTCAGTAGTCTGTGTCTGTAGTCTGTGTCTGTAGTCTGTGTCTGTAGACGTCTGTAGTCTGTGCCTGTAGCCTGTGCCTGTAGCCTATCTGTAGTCTGTGTCTTTAGTCTGTATCTGTAGTCTGTTGTCTGTATTTGTAGTCTGTGTCTGTAGTCTTTGTCTGTAGTCTGTGTCGGTAGTCTGTGTCTGTAATCTGTGTCTGTAGTCTGTGTCTGTCTGTAGTCTGTGTCTGTAGTCTGTGTATATAGTCTGTCGGTCTGTAGTCTGTGTCGGTAGATTGTGTCTGTAATCTGTGTCTGTACTCTGTGTCTATAGTCTGTGTCTGTCTGTAGTTTGTTTCTGTCTGTAGTCTGTGTCTGTAGTCTGTGTCTGTAGTCTGTGTCTGTCTGTAGTCTGTGTCTGTAGTCTGTGTCTGTGCCTGTAGTCTGTGTCTGTAGTCTGTAGTCTGTGTTTATAGTCTGTGTTTATAGTCTGTGTATGTAATCTGTGTCTGTAGTCTATGTCTGTAGTCTGTGTCTGTAATCTGTACCTGTAGTCTGTGTCTGTAGTCTGTGTCTAAAGTCTGTGTCTGTAGTCTGTGTCTGTAGTCTGTGTTTATATTCTGTGTCTATAGTCTGTGTCTCTAGTCTGTGTCTATAGTCAATGTCTGTAGTTTATGTCTGTAGTCTGTGCCTGTAGTCTGTGTCCGTAGTCTGTGCCTGTAGTCTGTGTCTGTAGTCTGTGTCCGTAGTCTGTGTCTGTCTGTAGTCTGTGTCTGTAATCTGTGTCTGTAGTCTGTGGATGTAGTCTGTGCCTGTAATATGTGTCTGTAGGCTGTGTCTGTAGTCTGTGCCTGTAGTCTGTCCCTGTAGTCTGTGTCTGTAATCTGATCCACGATCTTTTCTCACAGAGTGGATCGGAGATAAGCTTTTTGCCGTGTATTTTGTCTTCTTTGTTCATTTGGCAAAGGAATTTTTTCAGAGACATTGAGCTTTTGTTGTTTTCAAAACGATTTCACTGTTCGTTTCTCTTATTGCTATGTGTTCCTAATTTCCTTTTATCTTTTACCATTAATTATAAAACCGTAGCATATAACTTGTCGGCATAACTTGCCAGTCACTGTACTATCAGTACTAACTTGCCAGCATTGCTGCACTATCAATATAAATTGTAAGTATCTCTACATTGTCAGTATAACTTGTTAGAACTCTTGTACTGTGAGTATAACTTGTTAGAATCTCTCTACTGAGAGTAGAACTTGTTAGAACCCTTGTACTGTGAGTATAACTTGCTAAAACCCCTGTACTGTGAGTATAACCTGTTAGAACTTCTGTACTGTGAATATAACTTGTTAGAACCTCTGTACTGTGAGTATAACCTGTTAGAACTTCTGTACTGTGAGTATAACTTGTTAGAACCTCTGTACTGTGAGTATAACTTGTTAGAACCCCTGTACTGTGAGTATAACTTGTTAGAACCCTTGTACTGTGAGCATAACTTGTTAGAACCCCTGTACTGTGAGTATAACTTGTTAGAACTTCTGTACTGTGAGTATAACTTGTTAGAACCTCTGTACTTTGAGTATAACTTGTTAGAACCCTTGTACTGTGATTATAACTTGTTAGAACCTCTCTACTGAGAGTAGAACTTGTTATAACCCCTGTACTGTGAGTATAACTTGTGAAAACCCTTTTACTGTGAGTATAACTTGTTAGAACCTCTGTACTGTGAGTGTAACTTGTTAGAACCGGTGTACTGTGAGTATAACGTGTTAGAACTCCTGTACTGTGAGTATAACTTATTAGAACCCCTGTACTGAGAGTATAACTTGTCAGAATCGCCGAGTGTTAGTCTAAATTATCATATTCGCTGAATGCAAGTACATCTTGTTAAAACTGCTCTACTACTATGAGCACAAGCAGCAGTCACAAATGAAGGTTTACGCTGACACTTACTCGTAAGAAATCCCGAAGCGTCGAACTCCAGTGTTGGGACCGGTCGCACCAACAGTTAAAACTGAAACAGCAGAACAAATGTATCAAGTATATGTAAGAAACAATTGATACGAGTACAAAAGGATATGTACGGAATGCATTAAAGACAAAATGCGACTGAGACAATCTTTTGATTAGGCGTTGGCAATCACACGCCAAGAGATAAGTTAGAGAACTTGGCGATCACACGTCAAGACACAAGTTAGAGAACTTGGCAATCACACGCCAAGACACAAGTTAGAGAACTTAGCAAATCACGCCAAGACACAAGTTAGAGAACTTGGCAATCACACGCCAAGACACAAGTTAGAGAACTTGGCAATTCAAGGAGAAAAGAAAGAGATGGACTAATAAGAAAAAGATATGTCATGGAAGAAAACAAGCATCTGAATTAATTGAAATCTTACACGACAGAAGCATGATCGTCAACTCTATCTTGCGCGGGATGTAATAAATCATAACAATTACAATTAACACTGTAATAACGAAGCGTTATGTTCCACTCTTATCCACACACTCAATGCAGGAAGTAACCACATGATGTAACAATTTGAAGGAAGAAACCACATACATTGAACCCAACGGAGGAAGTAACAATATAATATAACAACATGAGGAAGTAACCACATACATGTGCAAGAGGTAACCACATACATGTATTAAAATACAAAAAATTAATCCCATACATTTAACAGAATGCTGGAGATAATCACATACATGTAACACAATGCAGGAAGAAACTTTATACATGTAACAAACATTCTCGCAGTCTCATGTATCGATGATGATAAAGAGAAAGAACGAACTTCATTTTCAAATAATGAAGAATTGGATGCTCAGGCAGTGTCTGATACAAAGGAGAAAGAGAGAGAGAGAGAGAAAGAGAGAGAGAGAGACCGAGAGAGAGATAAGAACATGGGGGGGAACAGAAAGAGAAAGAGACAGATAGATAGATAATATGAAAAAAAAGATGGAAGATCGAAGAAAGGAACCACATAGATTGGGATATTATTATAAACCTACACGATTCGTGTGGGATGTTAGACATCATAAGAGCGGCCAGTGCATCCATCGCATGACCAAACTTATAGCTGAGGTTTTGAATCTGACTACGAAACCATCCTCTCTTATCGTCCCGGACATAATGACATCCATATTTCACCATGAGCTCATAACCTAGTTGTGTATATAAGAATTTTTCAATCACGCTTTTAACATCTTGAGAGTTAGTGTCAATGTCCTTGGGTTTTAAAATAACTGGAATCACTACAACATTCTGTAGAACCTTCGGTGCTGATCCTATAAGATTTTTAGCAAAATCTTGCGTGAAGTTTTCTAGATCTGGGTACAAGTCTATGTACGCTGACTTGAACTTTCGCAGTGAACCTAACAAGAGAAAAGAAATAAAACAAGGAAATATATAAAACACAGACTTTTCTAACATCTAATGTTTATCCATTATTTCTCCGCTTTCTTATCAAAACTGGTTTTATGTCCACGAAATATACTTTACTTGACAGTAAGGCCTCTTGTAGCAGTTAACATAATAGCCTGATGAAAGGTTTAATATCAACCATAATCATATCTGCAGAAGAAACTATAGAGAAGCTCGCCAGATGTAGCATGTAACGTAATTTTTTATCACGCATAATTTGATGATTCATATAATCAAATATCAACCCATTCCTCCATCATCCAACCCAGTTTTTTATTTTAAAAAAATTGTCAGTTGAAAAGAGTAGATGTTGATGTTGATTTTGCGCCAGAATAGTCAGTCATAGACTGTTTCATTGAGTTATTTGGCCCAGTTATTGTTGATGATTTCAAGAAAAAAAAAACAATTTGAATGTAAAAGTGAAACTAATCCTATCCATACAAAGACAGTACAGAAAGAAAACAAGAAGGGGAAGGACCTTGAGTATAGTAACGAAACAAGGAAAAGAGCGATGTCAAAAGTTGAACAACGAAGTAGCGTGATCAGGAGCAACTTTACTTCAAGTACGCGAGTCACACTGAAGATTCATTACAACCAACTTCACTTGTGAAAATGTTTCAAGTCGATGACAATCACGTTGTTTATGATGATGAAATGATGATGATGATGTTATCAATTGTTTAAGAAAAGATTACTGAAAGTAACATACTGTCAGCACTGTATCTTCTGTTAATATCAATTTGGGTACGACTAAAACACGACCCGCTAATGAATGGGTCTGATGTTTGGACACTGTCTCTTCTCGCTGTTGAATTCTGCAATGTACCACTGTTTGATGCCAGCGATTTTACCAGAGTGGACTTGTCTCTGGCCAGTGTTTCACCTCCTGTGAATGAAACGGCAGTACTTAAATACATCTATTATGTTTCTAAAAAGTTAGGGGATATTTCCAGTTTTCTACGAGAAACAAATAAATTCACGGTGAACAATGTAGCTCGTCATAAACTTCAAGATATTCTTCTTCAAATAAACTCTCCATAAACTTTGAATAATCAGTATCGTAATACATTCTCTTTATGTTTTAAATGAATCTGCTTACTACAAAGCGTGGAAATATTTCTTAAGCTAATTACTAAACACAGACAATCCCAAAACCTAGAAGGAAAAGTGTTTGAAATGTGAAAAGCAACACTTCGTCTTTCTTATTGTAGGTTATCCTTATGTTCATTTCTGGAGCTACAGACTGGAACCAAACCTCATACTTGAGTAGTGTAAACACGCGACATTAAAAATAAGACAGAAGGACATAAATAAATAAATAAATGTTTTTACAGTTGTTACAATTGCATCTGTATGTGTATGTGCGCGCTCCATAAACGAGTAACATACATTTTCATTTTAAGCCGAAAATTAATCAAAATACACTAACCACACCATATACGTAACAAACATAAAGATACTTATCATACAATCATACATTACACAATTCTAAATCACAGACTTAGAGACATGCTTAGAGAAGTCTGTATGCTCACTTATGTTTTGGCAGTTGTTATGTTCTAGGGTACAAATAGCATCCTCAAGCCTCACTGGTGTACGTCTCAGCCTCACTGGTGTACGTCTCAGCCTCACTGGTGTACGTCTCAGCCTCACTGGTGTACGTCTCAGCCTCAGTAGACCAGCGCTGAAAGGGAAGTAATTAAGCAGAGTGACAATTATCAGTTATCAGACTTCTCATGATTTGTTTTTATGTCACCAAGAGAGCAGATGCATTCATTCCAAGTACAAGACTGGCCAGCCATGGTTGGTCAAGATTCCATCTCTGCTACATGTGGTTGTCCTGAGTAACAGGTCAACAAGATTTTATTCTCTAATTCTAAAAAAAAGGACTTTTCGTCAGCGTTTCCTCTGACGGTAGGTCACATCAGCCAAATGAAGCAGACAGGATCGATTTGAATTCTGTCGTAGTGGATTTTACAGAGAAGTATGGCGTGGCAGCTGGCTGAAAGGTCGTGTATAAGCACAATAAAGTAACAGAGCACAGATTTGTATGATTAGACCTCGACAAAATCGTAGAAAAAGCACTTTTAGTGCCTGCTATGTTACTTCACTGTAAGAAAGGCTTCTTGTTTGCTATTTATAAAAAGAAGTGCTCCTGCAACCACAACCTGAAACTAACTTCATGTGAAAAGTATTTGTACTTTTGTTGTTGTTGTTGTTGTTGTCTAATATGCACTAGACATAGAAGGAGACCGTGTGTCTGAAAAAGTTGGTAGATGCTGAGAGACTGAATCTAAGCCATGGAATTTCTGGATCATGACCTCGTTTTTTTCCGGGATTCACGATTTTCGTTTCGACTGGACACGTACTAATATTTGCTGTCAAACACTCTTTTATGGGGGTGCAAGATAGTATAGTTCGTTGGTACATCTGTTCTCTCGTGACTAGACGACTGCTCGTCCGACCAGAGTCCGTGGTTCGAATCCTAGGTAATTCTCTTGTGATTTTTCTTTCCCTCTTATCCAAAAGTGCTTTGTCTACGAATTTTTCGAAGTCTAAACCTACAAAACTGTGTTCTGGTACTTTACTGTATGAAAACCTTGCCGTTTCCTATTTAGAAAAAAAAATGGTATAAGCACAGAATCAAGTACATCCAACAGAGAGGCCTACAAGAGACCTGTTAGGGAGGGAAAGTTCCGCAAGGGACATGCAAATGACTGACTGACTGACTGACTGACTGACACAGTCAAGAGTTTAGACTTGACAATCAACTGTTATTACCTTTCATAGTCTTGACAATAAACTCTTACCGTCTATTATAAAAAACAATAGATTCTGTCTCACAGCATTTGAACAAATAATTTTTTTACCACTTTTTTCCGTTATATGTTCTTTAAAGGAAGTCTTTACATTTTTCTCTAAAAAAAACACTGGAATTTGAAAAGACATTTTAGTTAATATACTATGGATGATCCGCGCCGATATTCATCAAAACTCATAGTTCATGGTAGATCAGATCAGATAGCGCAGTGCCGAAGGGCATAGGCGGTCATCTTTTATCCATTTCGCCAGATCTTCCGTGTCTCCAATCATTTCAGTTGTTGCTTATAATTCATATACTGAAAATTTCTATGTATAGGTCTCAACATATATTTCCATGTATATGTCTCAACATATATTTCCATGTATATGTCTCAACATATATTTCCATGTGTAGGTCTCAACATATATTTCTATGTATAGGTCTCAACATATATTTCTATGTATAGGTCTCAAGATATATTTCCATGTATGTCTCACCATATATGTCCATGTATATGTCTCAACATATATTTCCATGTATAGGTCTCAACATATATTTCCATGTATAGGTATGAACATATATTTCTATGTATAGGTATGAACATATATTTCTATGTATAGGTATGAACATATATTTCTATGTATAGGTATGAACATATATTTCTATGTATAGGTATGAACATATATTTCTGTGTGCATACGTTTAAATTTTTCTTACTTACAATTCTTTATCACTTTATTTCCCGTACCGTGCTGATAATCCCAGATATGTTAGAGGTCAGTTTCATGTGTGGTTACAGCAACCTGCTGCTGATGTGAAAATGGTAAAGATTCTACCAGGGACCGCCGTTTTCACTGTTAACGCTCTCTATGAGTAGATCCTGCGCTGTATTCTAAGATTATGTTTCCTGTTGCGTATTTACTTCGGGCAGTCCGAGTCGTGTCTGTAGCTGAAGCATATGTGCGTACATAGTGTTTCTGTTAGAATGTAACTCAAATGCGATGTAGTCTTGAATGCAACATCAGGGAAGTCTCATAGATGAGAAAACTTCAAAGACGAAAGACACTCTTTGGATATGTCATGACATGACAAAACTAAAGCAATCCCATAAATCAATAGAATACACAAAAGGCAAAGAAAAAGTATAAGACAAGGGAAAACAAATTAACTCTCAAAGAACATCCGCTCTGAGTGGAAGTACCAAGAACCCCAACAAAAGGTAGGGCTTGATCGTCTGTGCCTGTCACGACAAAAGTCAATAAATTAATAACTTCAGATAAAGAATATTGAAAAATACTTCTTTCTGATACTGTTAAAGATTTATAGAAGGCACTTTGACCCATGAATGGCGAAATGGAAACTCAATATTGACTGTGACAAACTCAGAAATAACAAACAACTGATAACTTGATTATATGATAAGCTTTATACATTGTACTCAAACTATACATAATATGATTCTTTGTACATATGTTCACATAATATACGTACCTGGCAAACGTTAAACAGTTTACTCGTTGTACGCTCATTATCAAACTCTAGGCGCAACATACATCTACAGTGTAATGGCTACCACAGAATACAATCACAAGAAACTGAATTAGGGTATATGAACTGAATGGTTGTTTTGCTCTTTATACATATTAGCAATGACCGCGTCTTTGCTACACGTCACAAACGCGGTGCTTAAACGGTGCACAGATTCTTCTTCTCTTGCGTTCGAGGTTGGTGGTCACTTCAGATTTCGCCTGCAAGAAATGAGAACCACTGAGAATACCACGTGTTGTGTTCTACTTCGTCATCGGTGCTAAGAGCTTTTTCCTGTGCATGTTTCTCCCATAGATGTCAGTTCTGTATAAGATCTGCTACAAGCATGAAGTCAGGGCTGTATAAGATCTGCTACTAGCATGAAGTCAGGCCTGTATAAGATCTGTTACTAGCATGAAGTCAGGCCTGTATAAGATCTGCTACTAGCATGAAGTCAGGCCTGTATAAGATCTGCTACTAACATGAAGTCAGGCCTGTATAAGATCTGCTACTAGCATGAAGTCAGGCCTGTATAAGATCTGCTACTAGCATGAAGTCAGGCCTGTATAAGATCTGTTACTAGTATGAAGTCAGGCCTGTATAAGATCTGCTATTAGCATGAAGTCAGGCCTGTATAAGATCTGTTACTAGCATGAAGTCAGGCCTGTATAAGATCTGCTACTAGCATGAAGTCAGGCCTGTATAAGATCTGCTATTAGCATGAAGTCAGGCCTGTATAAGATCTGCTATTAGCATGAAGTCAGGCCTGTATAAGATCTGCTACTAGCATGAAGTCAGGCCTGTATAAGATCTGCTATTACCATGAAGTCAGGCCTGTATAAAATCTGCTACTAGCATGAAGTCAGGCCTGTATAAGATCTGTCAATAGCATGAAGTCAGGCCTGTATAAGATCTATTGCTAGCATGATGTCAGTCCTGTGTAAGATCTGGTACAAGCATGATGTCAGTCCTGTGTAAGATTTGCTACTCTCATGATGTCAGTCCTGTGTAAGATCTGCTAATCGCATGATGTCAGTCCTGTGTAAGATCTGCTAATCGCATGATGTCAGTCCTGTGTAAGATCTGCTACAAGCATCATGTCAGTCCTGTATAAGATTTGCTACTGGCATGATGTCGGTCCTGTGTAAGATCTGCCAGTAGCATGATTTCAGTCCTGTGTAATATCTGATACTAACATGATGTCAGTCCTGTGTAAGATATCGCATGATGTCAGTCCTGTGTATGATCTACTACTTGCATGATGTCAATCCTGTGTAAGATATCGCATGATGTCAGTCCTGTGTATGATCTACTACTTGCATGATGTCAATTCTGTGTAAGATATCGCATGATGTCAGTCCTGTGTATGATCTACTACTTGCATGATGTCAATCCTGTGTAAGATATCGCATGATGTCAGTCCTGTGTATGATCTACTACTAGCATGATGTCAATCCTGTGTAAGGTCTGCTACAAGCATGATCAGTCCTGTGTAAGATCTGCTAATCGCATGATGTCAGTCCTGTGTAAGATCTGCTACAAGCATGGTGTCAGTCCTGTATAAGATCTACTAATCGCATGATGTCAGTCCTGTGTAAGATCTGCTACAAGCATGATGTCAGTCCTGTGTAAGATATGCTAATCGCATGATGTCAGTCCTGTGTAAGACCTGCTACTTGCAGATGTCAGTCGTATATAAGCTCTGCTACTCCCATTATGTCAGGCCTCTTTAAGATCTGCTACTCGTATGATGTCAGTCCTGCAACAGCAGGGATGACGATAGAGATGTAGTGCTCCAACAGCACAAGATAGACAGAATCTCTGAGAACCGCTGAAACGGACGCCTGCCATGAATGAAACGTTAGCCACAACGCTAGCCAAGTCGTCGCCCGCCATGAATGAAACGTTAGCCACAACGCTAGCCAAGTCGTGGCCTGCCATGAATGAAAGGTTAGCCACAACGCTAGCCAAGTCGTCGCCTGCCGTGAATGAAAGGTTAGCCACAACGCTAGCCAAGTCGTCGCCTGCCATGAATGAAAGGTTGGCCACAACGCTAGCCAAGTCGTGGCCTGCCATGCTTGAAAGGTTGGCCACAACGCTAGCCAAGTCGTCGCCTGCCGTGAAGGAATGGCGCCTAGATTCGGCAGCACTAAACTAGAGATTAGCGTATTACTCTTATTAACAAAGAGTCTAGTGATAGTTAGTTTACTCTCCAGATTAAGTTCAGTAGATTGATCTATGAATCGTCAAGTTTTGTTTCTATGATATTCCCCTAGAAACACATAACGTCCCAGGCACTCTCCTTGCGCCACTAGACAACGACAGTAGAACTGGACTAAACTCTGCAAGCTTCCAACATGACAACATCTCACTGCGTGAGGAATAACCAAGAATGTGGTTTCAGATCTCATGACATGAATTTATTGAATGAGAAAATGGTCGATGAATTATGAGGGGAAACACCAAAACTGCCAAGAAGGCAGGAAAACAGAACACAATGACAGAAAAAACTTCCGAGCGAGAGAATAATATATCTTCGCCATCTGGGAACAGAGCCATGGTTGAAAATAGGGAAACTTATATACACAATTACAATGAACACAACTTCACTTCCAACTTCCCAAATAACTGAATATACTCAAAATACTGCCTGACCCATAACTACCAACTTGGCTCCCACCTAACCATGCTTCGATCTCTCTAGCTCTCCATAAGCTCTCCCCAAGTTCACCCCAAGCTATCCCCAAGCTATCCCCAAGCTATCCCCAAGCTATCCCGAGGTATCCTTTTTCCCGCGCTACAAACAATTTGCATAAATTCCACTACTCATTTTCAGCCTGCTCCATATTTCAATACAAAATCTCATGAAGCACTAAGTTTATCTAAGAAACTAAGTTCTTGGAAGTACTCGCTCTGCCTGATGGGATGCTTCGTCCTGGTATGAAATGATCTTATGGACATAGCAGGTGTATCAAGCAGCACAGTTTGTTTATTCATAGAAAATAGTATTGTAGGATGATTATTATGTTTGGTACCCTGATTATGTTTATGTAATTTGATGGAGTACTGATTTATATTTTAAAGTACGTATAGTAGTTTATTTTTTGCTCACAAGAGTATGTGGGCTTGTTATAGTGTAAGGTTTGGCATCTTTATATATATATATATATATATATATATACATACATATATACATATATTGTGGCAGCACTTTCAGGTTAATCCTTGGATTAATTTGCTATGTTGTGACGCAATAAGGGTCTTGACCTTTCGGTGTTTTGTATATTTAGACTGAGCGGCATTTTGTCTGAGCTGTTATAACTATGTGAATGCCACTTGGGGCAGGTACACATTTTTGTGCTAGTATAACTGTGTAGTAATACCTTGAGTGTACTAGACGTATGTATTTGTGCTTGAAACTATTTATTTCTCCACAGGTGTACCCGCTTGTCGTCCCGTCCGCTGTGGTGTCCCGTATTTCTCGTGGAGAAGTGACTGCTGGACTGTGCTACTGTTTATGTTGAATGTTTACCTGTGTTGCCTGGTTCGGCAGCGATAATGTCAACGTTACATATACTTTTGACCGCATTTTTAGAGTGTCGGATGACATTGAGACATTTTTTTTCCTGTTGTTGTTGCTATTTATTGTTGTCATAGCAATGACAGTAAAAGTATAAGTATGTTTAGTTATGCCCCTTTTTTGCTCTGAGATTTAGAGACATGTTATTTTCATTGATCCCTGTGCTGTGTACTCATCATGCACTTTCATGTCATTTTGCTTTTTTTTTTTTCGCTCATTATGTTTTTTTTTCATGTGATGTTTTGTAATATGTAGGACAGTTCTTCACTAGCTGTCTACAGGTTTCTGAGCTCACCGATGTTGTATATTACTGTGTGTGTAACAAGATATGCAATATGCATATGGTGAAATATACAGGTCATTAATTTGACGATGCGTATAGCCAAACTGTTTGATGGCTGAGGGTTTTTTCCTTGGTACTAGTCTTTAGTGGTTATCAGAGACTTGGTTACCTTGTTTATGGATCTCCTTATCAGAGACTTGGTTACCTTGTTTATGGGTCCCCTTATCAGAGACTTGGTTACTTTGTTTATGGGTCATCTTATCAGAGACTTGGTTACCTTGTTTATGGATCTCCTTATCAGAGACTTGGTTACCTTGTTTATGGGTCCCCTTATCAGAGACTTGGTTACTTTGTTTATGGGCCCCCTTATCAGAGACTTGGTTACCTTGTTTATGGGTCCCCTTATCAGAGACCTAGTTACTTTGTTTATGGATCTCCTTATCAGAGACCTAGTTACTTTGTTTATGGATCTCCTTATCAGAGACTTGGTTACCTTGCTTATGGGTCATCTTATCAGAGACTTGGTTACTTTGTTTATGGATCCCCTTATCAGAGACCTAGTTACTTTGTTTATGGATCTCCTTATCAGAGACTTGGTTACCTTGCTTATGGGTCATCTTATCAGAGACTTGGTTACTTTGTTTATGGATCCCCTTATCAGAGACCTAGTTACTTTGTTTATGGATCTCCTTATCAGAGACTTGGTTACCTTGCTTATGGGTCATCTTATCAGAGACTTGGTTACTTTGTTTATGGATCCCCTTATCAGAGACCTAGTTACTTTGTTTATGGATCTCCTTATCAGAGACTTGGTTACCTTGCTTATGGGTCATCTTATCAGAGACTTGGTTACTTTGTTTATGGATCCCCTTATCAGAGACCTAGTTACTTTGTTTATGGATCTCCTTATCAGAGACTTGGTTACCTTGCTTATGGGTCATCTTATCAGAGACTTGGTTACTTTGTTTATGGATCCCCTTATCAGAGACCTAGTTACTTTGTTTATGGATCTCCTTATCAGAGACTTGGTTACCTTGCTTATGGGTCATCTTATCAGAGACTTGGTTACTTTGTTTATGGATCCCCTTATCAGAGACCTAGTTACTTTGTTTATGGATCTCCTTATCAGAGACTTGGTTACCTTGCTTATGGGTCATCTTATCAGAGACTTGGTTACTTTGTTTATGGATCCCCTTATCAGAGACCTAGTTACTTTGTTTATGGATCTCCTTATCAGAGACTTGGTTACCTTGCTTATGGGTCATCTTATCAGAGACTTGGTTACCTTGTTTATGGGTCATCTTATCAGAGACTTGGTTACCTTTTTTATGGTTCCGTTTATCAGAGACCTGGTTGCCTTGTTTATGGGTTCCCTTGTGAGACCTTCTATATATGTCTTCATTTTCAAGAACCTGCCTTATAATGGATTTCCCATTCCTTTACCATGTATGCGTTGCATTTTTTCCTATATGACGTATTTTAACTTGCTATGTCATACAATGTATTGTTATCCTAAAACATATGATGCTGTATTGTTATTGATGTCATATGAGTATTGTTATTGACGTCATATGATGTGTTGTTATTAATGTCATATGATGTATGTCCCAGATGTATTTTCATTGATAATCTAAGTTGTGTCCAGTTTGTGAGATTTTATGTTGTACCTGTATTCTGGTTTGTCACAGGATCTATTTTTGTTTTGTTAGATATCTGTGATATATGAACATTTTGGGATGTTGTAGAATGTATTAAGTAACTAGAAATGTTGGGTAGTTTCTCTGATGTTAGTATGGTGTATGGAAGTATCTTAGTAAGTCTGGAGAGATTTGCAAGGGACAAATACCTGCTGCTAGGGGGTGGGGAGAGATCTATAACATTAAACGGGAAATAACTTTATTTTACCAGAAAGGGCAATTGTTACAATTCTCTTTTAGAACTTTTCCCCGGCCGGTCGAGATCTTTCTAGAACGTTACGTGGGCTGAGAAACCCGTGACAGAGAATTGTGGGAGAGACTGTGAGTGGGGCAGTCAGTCTAGGTTTGGATGTTGTACCTGAGAGGATTGTTTTTGTGATGTCTCTGTCGAGAAAATGCATGTTTACATCTGTTACTGGAGTTGTGGAAGTATGAATTGACTCGCCATGTAGCAGGGCAAACCGGCTGGCGGTGAGAATATCGTCAACAACATCTTCATTTTCATCCACTTCATCAATAAAACCTCATGTCAAGAGATAGGCAGGACTGGCTCGAGTGTGTTGCCATCTTTAGGTGCGAAAGAGCCTGTACGTGAAGGAGACGGGAAATAACTAATCCAGAAACACTCAGCAAACACGGCCTCACCTAGTGCCTTAACATTCTTCACCTCAGAGACTGCAGGAACTGGAGAGGTATCACCCTACTGTCACTCACCAGTAAAGTATTTTCCAGAATAATCATCAACAGAATTGTACCAGCACTTGAGGAAAAACTTCGGAAAGAGCAGGCAGGATTTAGGAAAGGAAGATCATGCATAGACCACATATTTGTACTTAGACAAATACTAGGCACATGAGTGGCATAGCGCAACAAATGCATTGTTTATAGATTTTGAGAAAGCCTTTGACAGTGTCAACAGAGATGCACTATGGAAAATCTTAAGATGGCATGGCCTCCCCCATAAGATAGTGAATGTAATCAAAGCCCTATACGAGGGTTTTCAGTGCAAAGTTATCTGTGGAGAACATACCTCCAGCAGCTTTAGTTTACAAACAGGAGTGAAGCAGGGATGTGTACTATTACCAACATTATTTATCTTGGCAGTAGACTGGTTAATGAAGGAGGCAACATCAGACAAACGAAGAGGATTACAATGGACCCTTGACACAGTGCTGGAGGACCTTGACTTTGCGGACGATATTTGTCTACTATCAAGCAGCCACAAAGAAATGCAAGATAAAATAAACAAGCTAACTCAGAATGCAAACAACATAGGACTAAAGATCAACGTAGGAAAGACAAAGTTAATGAAGCAAAATGTGAACAACAGAAATGTACTCAGAGTAGATAGCAAGTTAGTGGAGGATGTCAACGAATTTTATATCTTGGCAGTAGAGTAGTAGAAAATGGAGAGAGCACAGATGACATCAACAGCAGACTTACTAGAGCAAACTAGGCTTTTGCAGTGCTGCAAACTATATGGAAATAAAAAAAAACTAAGCATGAATATGAAATCAGGATAATTAAGAGTAATGTTCACTCTATGGAGGTGAATGCTGGAAAATCACCAAAACCATAGAAAACACGTTGAATTCTTTCCAGACTAAATGTTTACGAAGAATTAGAAAAATATTTTAGCCAAACACCATAAGAAATAACATCTTGTTGGCAGAAATGCAGATGAAGCCACTGACAGCAATTATTGAGGAAAGACGCTGGCGATAGTTGGGACATGTGCTCTGAATGACTGACAACTCACTACCAAAAATAGCACTAAGATGGACACCACAGGGAAACAGAAGTAAGGGTAGACCAAAAGAGACATGGAGAAGAACAACAGAGAGGATGTTCAGCAATAGAGGGCTCACCTGGGCGAGAGTGGAAAAAAGGCAAAGGACAGGCATTTATGGAAAACCCTTGTGGAAGCCCCATGTGCCCTGGGGTTCAGAGAGAGAGAGAGAGAGAGAGAGAGAGAGAGAGAGAGAGAGAGGGGGGAGAGAGAGATTGGTCTTGCATCTATGACTGACCTTTTCTTGTTGATCCTTGCTAGTACGAAATCATTTTGGCTTCTACGTGTCAAATCATTCTATTTGTATCAGGTATATATTTGGTATATTCTAGGAGTCTGCTACCATTTTCATTTCTAAAGCACTGCTGGTCACAGAAGGCACCTAGGTGGACTGTTACATCAGGTCCACTAGTTCCCAGTCTTGCACTGAAGTCCCACATTGTTATAACATTTTCCTCTTTACTTATGTTGTTTAATGTATCATTGAAGTTGTCAAACTCTTCACATTCTTCCTCCATATCTGGTGAACTACAAGGAGCATATATCTGGACATAAGTTATGGCCTCCTTATTTTCTTTTATGTGGACAGTTATAATTCTTTCTGTTATATATTTTGCTTCAAGAATCTTGTCAGCGGTGTTTGGTTCTATGATCATTCCGACACCTTGTTCTGCTTCCTTGATCATTCACTCTGGAGCATAAGAAAACATAATTCTGATATATTTGTTTACGGCCTTACCTTTGAGTTCGGTGTCTGCAACTCCCATGATCTTTATTTTTTCTCCTTTTCATTCCATCAACTAATTCCTCCTTTTTATCATTTATGCCATATCTGTTGATAGTACATACTTTAAGAATCGCTTTTCAATATCTTTGAAGTTTAACGTTTTCGAGTCGTTTTCCATTCATATCAGTCCGTCTATTCTTCCTGTGTTTTCTATGAGCGGTCAAGAGATCCACCGCCGGCTTGCTGGGCCAGTCGCGGTTTGAGGGCAGAATTTAACATAGTGGAGCCCATCTATATGATTATTAGTATTATTAGTATTACAATTATTATCCTATACATCTAATTCTGATAGCATGTTGCTTTCTTATCTTATGATCAGAGACAGTTTCATTGAAAAAAAAAGATATGAAATTTTCTGTAGATGAAAAAATAAGACATCTTTGACATGTTTAGTCGTCATATATATGTGACAAACTGTTTGTCCAGATAACACATAATAATGAAATACCATTTTCAAACCTTTGTCAAAATTATGTTTTTATTCCTAGCACACAGCAACAGTTAAGAATCGAGACAATGAAGAAATAATTTCAACAAAAACAAATTATCTCAATGTCTGAAATATAACCCTTTGTTGTTTTATATATAAGAAAAACGTGACAATAAACTCTATATGTCTGAATCCTTGACTTTGTTTTATTCCACGAGTCATCTAGTTTGCCACATATGTGACATGCATCATCTAGTTTGCCACATATGTGACATGCATCATCTAGTTTGCTATAACTTTGACACACATCATCTAGTTTGCTATAACATGTGAAGCGCTTATAAACAGACGGTAAGAATGATACATTTGAATACTCATCTTAGTCTCTGAAAACTGAGAATTCGGGGATATGATACCGACTTCTTAAAACAAAACAATGTTAACTATTTTTCCACAGAAAAATATAAAATATTGTCCCTTTTAGCGTTCAAATCTGTGCCGAGATAATGAACATAGGTAGGGATGTAAGCTGCCATTCTTCAGTATGAAGAAAATTAAGTATAACACAAAAAAAAAGGAACACTTTAGATGACTAAAGAGCAAATGAAGGTTTGCTGTTTATTTCTAGTTTAATGTCATTTGCTATTTATTATGGCACTTGCTCGTTGTGAGCAGGGATGAAGTCAGTGCGTACAGATCTGCTCTTTGTGAATATTGACAACATACTGACAGCATGTTTAGAATATGCTCCGTTGTGCACGATCTGCAGACAGATATTCTCCATTCATACCCTAATTAACTGGAAGATCAGACACATTTCCGGCACTTCTAAAAAAAAAAACTACGAACCTGTCATGAACATTCCAGGAATTGTGTCTGATTTGAGCATAAAAATATATTATCAGGTAAACAGATGTCGTATTAACATTTGAGTCATCCTATTTCCTTGAAAGTTCCTAGGAAAGTGTCTGGCTTTCAGAGACGTTATGAAACGTAACTATAAACCCATCCTATAAAGTCTTAATAGTATGTCTTAGAAACATTCAGAATAATGATTGAATTGATTATAGGCTGTGACTTCAAGAAGTAATATGACCATCAACATATACTCCTGGCGTGGATTTAACAAAACTACAAATCTTTTATCATCATGTTCCTAAGAGAAGGATAAAATGGGTAGACAAAAATGTAGACTAGGTTTGTTTTAGGACGTCGGAGTATTTCTATTTTTTTACAAACAGTTTATTGACTTAACAATTACAAGAATTCAGCCAGCAGGTTCATTTTGTTTTTGCTAATTATTTGAACCCTCCCCCCCCCCCCCCCCCCACACACACAGACAAACAACCGTAATTAATGTCTGATATTTGCACATAAAAGTTATTTCCCTTTATGTTGTAAATTCCCTATAAAGTTGTATTTTACAAATATTTGTACATAAGCTATGTAAAGCATACATGACTGAAAACAAAGACTTATTGCACACATAATCTCATTTTAACTTGGATCCCAGGAATAAAGATACATTAAAACAGAAAAACCCACTATGATTTAAAATAAAATTCTATTACAAAAGTGATGAGAAAAACCGGATGTAACAAAGCCAGGACAATGGAACACAATAAGGAGGTGAAAATAAGCATTACCAATGCGATATTAATAAATAATACAGGAATGATGACTGTACAATGCATGAATGAAACATGAATACAGTTAAACAATTGTAACCACACCTTGATTGACTATAGACAAGCGCACAAAGTGTTTCTAAAAGCAAAAATTTCACGCTGAATATCAAGACAAAAAACTGTGCTGTTTTTCTGCCCTTGATCACAGAAATATGTCCGTCGCTTACATTCTAGCACGCGTTATTCTGACTGAATTTTTTTTTATGTTCATAAGAATATCAGTAACACTTGATCATGTTTTAAAAATTATTCTGGTCGAGATTTACCGGTACATTAATGTCTAATAATGAATGATTTTTATTTTATTTTGAAATTCATGATCATGTGAACAATTGTTGCTTTAGACAAAAGCATTTTGCTGAAATATTGACTGTATTTTTTTTAAACAGCG
Organism: Achatina immaculata; assembly: GCA_009760885.1. Lineage (NCBI taxonomy): Eukaryota > Metazoa > Mollusca > Gastropoda > Stylommatophora > Achatinidae > Lissachatina > Lissachatina immaculata. The sequence goes on from CM019717.1 coordinate 28,921,409, forward strand.
TTTTCTTTCCTTTTTTTTTTCTTCTTTCCTCTTAATTCGTTTTTTTTCCCTGTAAAATTTCATCTCTCACATCCATATCCGTCTTCTCCAAGCCGGCAGTTGATCATGTTGTTATCTCTTTGTTTGCTTTATGCTTGTAAGTTTTCTCTGCTTCTTTATCTATATAAGTAGTTCTGCATACTCCCTACATTTTATCTCAACTCAGAGACTTAAAAATAGCTGTCGTAATCTGCCCTCAATCCGACACTATGCTATATCTAAACATCTTCTTTACTTCTATTTGTCTTTCCATCAATGTTCTCAGTATATATTTGGCATTACTTGTGCCTTTTCCTTCGACGAAGCCACACTGTTCTTCGACGATTTCTGGTTTTATTTTGCCCCTTACTCTTCTCATGACAATACGAAGCAGGATTTTTTTAACATGGCTCATAAGACTAATGTTTCGATGGTCTTCACATTCAAGTGCACCTTGTTTCTTTGGTAGGGCAATGAAAACTGATTGAAAAAGGTCTGATTGGACATAGTTACTGTTATCGATGTCATTTAGCAGTCCGGTAATTATTTCTATCACAAGCTCTCCTAATGCTTCCAATTCGTCTTTGGTGATTGTATCTGGTCCTGGTCAATAGAAGTAAAGACGGACCTATACTTCTGCTTCATAGACTAATGTAAAGCATTCGATAAAGTGAGACACACAGAAATTATAAGAATGCTGGAAGACATCAACATAGATGGGAAAGATCTGAAACTCATCAAAAATATATACTGGTAGCATTCAGCAGCAATGAAGGTTGAGAACCAAATAGGAGCATTCCAAGACATACAACTGGGAGTGAGACAAGGATATGTTCTGTCTCTTGACCTCGTCTCCTTGTACAGCGAAAACAAAATGAGAAATATGGAGAGGTTGCCAGGAATATCAATTGGCGAGTACAACCTTAACATCTTAAGATATGCAGACTTCACAGTTTTGATTATTAAAAGTGAAAGTGAGCTACAGGCTCTTCTGGACATCGTGGTTCGTGAAAGTAAAAGTAAAGGTCTCAGCCTGAATAAAAAGAAGACTGAAGTGATGGTCATCTAAAAAAAAGAATACCACCAAAATGTAACATTACCATCGATTGTACAGAACTGAAACAAGTTGTTAGATTAAAGTACTTAGGAACAATTATAACAGCTGGTGGGAAATGTCACAATGAAATGAAAAGAAGACGTGCTCAGGACAAGTCAGCAATCCAGACAATGAGAAACATCATGTGCAGCAGATCCATATCAATGGAAACAAGATTCCGAGTACTTGAATGTTACATGGAGCTAATTTTGTTTTATGGATATGAAACACGGTCCATGAATAAGATAGTACAGAGAGAAATGGAGGCCATGTAAATGTGGTTCATAATAAGGATGTTGAAGGTACCATGGACAGCTAAGAAAATCAACGAAGAAGTCTTAAGAGAGGCAAATTACAGCAAAGATTAGAGGCAGACAAACGAGATTTGTAGAACATTTTCTGAGAAGAGGAAAAGTGGAACACATCGTGGCAACTGGAAAAATTGAGTGAAGAAGAGACAGGAGGACATAGAGAGAGAGAGAGAGAGAAGCTACTAGATGGGCTGTCAATGTGGCTAGGAAGAAAGTCATCGGCGGATCTCATAATGAAGTCTAAAGACAGGGAATTGTGGAGAGAAATGATCGCCTACGCCACGCAGCACGGCATTCGATGATTGAAACATCTTCACTCCTTCAGCTACAAAGAACACTGGTTCCAAGTTCCAGGGAGATAAAAGAAAAAGAAAAATCAGTTACCTATGTACAGGGTTAAAAAAAGTAAAATACGTTTTATCGGTCAAATTAAGAATATAATTTTTTTTTAAATGTGAAAATAGATGAGTCCAGCGTAGAATGCTGAATATACATTGTTGTAATGTGATTTAAATAGCGGGTATACGCCTATGTTGGCAGAAAGAAGATGATTTATGTCTTCTGAAAGAATTTGGTTTATGTCTTGCCAGAAAAAAGATGATTTATGTCTTCTGAAAGAAGTTGATTTATGTCTTGCCAGAAAAATAGATGATTATGTTTTTTAGAGATTCTACTTACACTAAAAATGCAATGAGTCTAATCAAGGAATTTTTCATTTACCTGCTGGATTGTAGACAATAACTTTATCACTGCAATATTTATTTATTACAATAACTTTGTTTCTCGTTCTGGGAGTGTAACTTTGATCCTTATGAACTAAAGTATCAAACTGACAAATATCAGGTGCAGAGATTCGGTGGGAATATTTCTGCATATCTGAAAATTAACTGAGCATATTTAAACGTCATTAAAAGCTTTAAACTTAAAAGGAGAATACACTATAGTAATGATACTGGGCCAGACAACACAAACATTTCATGTTATCAATTACCGATTATATCAATTAAGTAATGAAAAAATAATAGTAAAAGCTACTCAGAAAAATGATGTTTGGCAACATTCACAGAGGCTGACATCTTGCTGTTGTAAACCCGTCTTGTCAGGCGTAATAGGCAGTCTGTGCTGAACTTGATTTTCTTTCTGATAGTATATGAATATTTACACATCATGTGTTCCTTGTCCCTCAGTGACATAGTATATCTCGCAATCATATCATCGCAACTGCTACATTCGGCCTGGCAGACTGTTATAATTATCACAGATATTACTACAATATAGATCACAATAGTTTTCAACTATTTTTTATCATATAGTCAACCCAACAATCTCTAACCAGAATTTCCGACAGTGCATAATTATTCAACACAGTGTTCGTTCTGTTCCTTGCTCAAAAAAGAATTGTAGCTCTGCTAACTTGCATGCATCTCTGTTAAAAAAGATGAGAAAAAGATTATAAAACATGTGATAATCAGTTACTGTTATAATGTAATAAATAACTGTATGTAATTAAACTTGTTTACTTGGAAGGTAACAAATTCAGTACCAATTTAGTCCTTACATCATACACCCTTTCCATCCCCTTAAACGTCACATAGGGCTCGCATGGTAGTTTGCCAAGTTTTCCTGTTTTCAGAAAGATCAGGGGCTGTTATGCCCACTAAACTGGCTTCTCTTAATTTAATAATTCTCCTAATTCTTCTCAGAGTTTCACGTGGTCGGCCTCTTTTTCTTCGATCTGTTGTGGTCCACTTGATATCTTGTTTTGGTATTCTCTGATTGTTTCTTCTCATTACATGGCCTACATATGTTCATCTTCTTTTTCTGATCACCCATGAGACAAGTTGTTGTTCAGTCATCTGTCTTATCTCTGCGTTTTTCTTAAATTCATTCCACTGTATACCAAGCATTTTCCTTAGGCATTTGTTTTCAGAATAGTCTAATTTCTTGTCTTTCTATTTAGTGATTTCCAGCTTTCGCATGCATAAATGAGGGTGGATATCACATTTGAAATTAATAATCTTAATTTGGTTTTTGTGCTTATAACTTTTGACATCCATATATACTAAGATTTTTGAAGGACAATGCAGCTTTTGCAATTCTAATTCTAACTTCCTTCCTGGTGTCACCATCCCGGTTTAAATAGCTGCCAAGGTATGCAAATTGGTTTACTTCATCAACAACTATTCCTTCTACGTATATTTTTTCTTCTTGATTAATGAGAATTTTAATTATTTGTGTTTTGTCTTTGTTAATTTCAAGACCTATTTTGCTAGCCAAGGAAGACAGGGAATCATCGATTTCACATTGTCACGGATAAGAGTTATGTCGTCTGCAAAATCAAGATCTTCTATTTGGGTTCCATGTATCCAATCGATGCCGATTTTACCTGTATAGCATCTTTTCATTATAAAGTCTATAGCAATTCCAAAAAGCAAGGGTGATAATATACGATAATATTGTACATCCTTGTTTCACGCCTGTTTCAATCTGAGACTTTCGCTCATTCCTTCTTCTGTCTTGACTGCACATATATATCCATTGTAGAGATCTCTAATGATGTTGACAATTGTAGATAGTATTCCATATAGACTTAAAATTCTCCACAATGAAACTCTGTGTATACTATCAAATGCCTTTTTAAAGTCTATGAAGTTCAGTATTAATGGTTTCTGCTTTTCAATATGTTCTTCAAGTATTATTCTTAGAGTAAAGATCTGGTCGAGACAACTTCTCCCTTTTCGAAATCCTGCTTGTTCTTCTCTCATTGCAGTATCCACTATATCCTACATTCTGTTGAGAATCCCTTTGCAAAACACCTTGTGACGTAACTGATAGTATGGTTACACCCCTCCAGTTATTGCAGTCACTGAGGTTGCCTTTTTTGGGTATTTTAACAATGATTCCTTTTTTCCATTTAGAAAAGACCTTTTGTTCTTTTCAAATTTTATTAAATATTCTCTGTAGATGGCGCATGTTGTCAGTGTTAACAGAATATAACATTTCGACCGTTATTTCATCTTCCTACTGTATTATGTCATACTGACACATAATACAGAGATTTAAAAAATATTTATAGACATTAAAGCTGCTTTAGTTTTTACATGTTAATTTTTCTCTGTGTTGATCATCTTTCTTCTGTGGGACTACTTCAATGATCATGAAGAAATGTTCTCTGTGATGTTTTGTTCTCTGTCTTTGTGTGATGGATATCGCGTGCTAGCATTTAATTGTTTCTCGCCATTTTTATTAAAAGACGGTCTCCTCCACGCCTACCTCACAAGTGTTCAATTTTACAGCTCTACCTTCTGGGGGAAACTAGTCCCAGAACTACAAACTACAACCTTTAGTTCAGAGAACAATTCACTGAAGACAGTGATAGTAATAATAGTAACTAACTAGACATAGAAAAGACTGTCGATAACAGAAACTATTAAAACACAGAGAAGACAGTTCAGTAAAGACTGTGCTACAGATAATAGTAACTAATGAAATACAAAGAAGACAGTTCACTAAAGACTGCACTACTCATTGCATGATCTCAGACACAAGAAAAATAAAACTCGTGCTCTATGTTAATTCATAATCTTGAATTATGGAACAATCAACATTATTTATTTGTTGCTTTTAAAAAAATCAGAAATGCATGCACCCATGTCATGATAAAATAAGGTAAAGGTAAGTTTGTTATGCACAAAAGGCACTTGTTGGATAAGTTGTGCGCGCCAACAATTTCGTTACCTGTCGGTACACTAAAGGGTGATGTGGTCAGCGTCATGCTTGCTTGATTTTACTTTCCCAGCTCCAGGAGAAGTTGTGTACCCATTTCACCAACTGGGTAACTGGGGTGCCTCCAGCAGGATTCGAGTCCCGGACCTTCGCCATAGGAGATGAATGCACTAACTACTCTGCCCCTCAGACGCCAACACTGTCATGTCTTTCAAATCGCGTTTAACACCCTACAAGATCTACTTTTCATAAACAGATACAAATAAAACCTAACAGTCACCAAATCTTAAAAGATATATAAATGATTATGATTCATAGGAATTAGAATCAGCCTCATGTTAACTCTGACTTTGTTAATATACAACAAATTCTTAAAATTTCTTTTATTAAATCTTTTTCAAATTTTCATGTGCATGTTTTGTTTATTTGAGTTATTTATATCATTTATTTGCTACTGCTTTCATCCAATACTATAAAAATGATATACATTTCGTGGCTATTGGATTGAATTTATTCATGAAACTCAGCGGCCTGGTTGGCTGAGTGGTTAGCTGAGTGGTTGGCTGAGTGGTTGGCTGAGTGGCTAGTCGCTCGGTTTACTAATCAGGTGGTACTGGGTTCAGTCCCAGCAGTGGGATTTTTTCTGGTACACACCGAAAAAAAGCCCCAGGGTTCACCCAGCCTAACAAAAATGGGTACCAGATAAATCTGGGAAGGTAAAGCGACCAGGCGCGATACTGACCACATCACATGTTTATGTGCTGAAGGCCTAACACCGTATTCCCCAATATGCCTTAATGGCGTGGAAACGGGAATTTTACATTTCACCTTCTTATTAAACTCAACACATTTACGGAAAGTGAACGTTTATTTAACCGAACTAGTACAGTGTTTTCTGAGAAAAACCGCATAGCCAATTCAGCATTATATATCTTTTACCTTTTACTTCACTTCAACAGTCAGTGAAATGTTATGAAAAATTCCCATTTCTGGTTTATCTGTTTTCCCTTTTCACTTTTTTTTCTTTTACCAGCGACATTCTGCTCTGTAATCCTATCTCCGTCCACTACCCATTTTTTTGTTTGGTCACACTTCTCTAGTCTCAAGTTTATTCAGGTTCCGTCTCTGTCTGTAGTCTGTGTCTGTAGTCTGTGTCCGTAGTCTGTGTCCGTAGTCTGTGCCTGTAGTCTGTGCCTGTAGTCTGTGTCCGTAGTCTGTGTCTGTAGTCTGTGTCTGTAGTCTGTGCCTGTAGTCTGTGCCTGTAGTCTGTGTCTGTAGTCTCTGCCTGTAGTTTATGCCTGTAGTCTGTGCCTGTAGTCTGTGACTGTAGTTTATGCCTGTAGTCTGTGTCTGTAGTCTGTGCCTGTAGTTTATGCCTGTAGTCTGTGTCTGTAGTCTGATCGAAGATCTTCTTTCCCAGACTTGACCGCAGATAAGCTGTTTATGCTGTGCATTTTGCATTGTTTGCTGATCTGGCAAAGGAATTTTTCCAGAGACATTGAGCTTTTGTTGTTTTCAAAACGATTTCAATGTTCGTTTCTCTTATTGCTATTTGTTCCTCATTTCCTTTCTCTTTTAACCTTATTTATAAAACTGCACAATATGACTTGTCCGCATAACTTGCCAGTCGCTGTACTATCAGTACTAACGTGCCAGCATTGCTGCACTGTCAATATGCAGTCGAACCCGTTTAATGTCACATAGTCGGGGACCGTAAACAATGTGATGACAATAAGCGGAGTTGACATAAACAGGCGTCCATTAAAAAGGATTTAACTGGGCCAGTGTGTGTGTGCGTGTGTGTGTGTCCTTCCGTCCCACATTTGCTACGTTAAACACATAACAAACTGCCAAAGCTATCATCATCGGACATAATATGTACTAATCACAAAATATATTAGTCACAAAATACGGTAAGTCTTACCGTATTACATTCTCGCTTGCCAGAATTTCTTATTATTGTCTTACAATATAGAAAGCACTATAATTAAGCAGCATCTGACTTGTCAGCAGTAGTACTAAAAATGCGTGATTTTGCGTTGTGTAGTGATAACTGGTCTATTAATTTAAAAAAGTCATTTAAACACGACATAGCAATAAAAACGTCCTGCTTCACGTCAGGCATGCTGTAAATGAACGAGCGCACAGTCTCGAACGCGCTTACAGACTGAGCGTAAGAAACAGTTTTGGTGGGCGTCTGGTCCGTGGACTCACTGACGTCATCAGCACTATCCTCGGCGTCGCTGTCTACCTTGCTTTTACTGCAACTAGCGACGATCTCTTCGACTATACATTTCCACTGATAGCAAGCCGTCATCCGCTGAAACGAACTGATCAAAAGTGACACTTCCATAAGAAATGGCTGCCCACTCTTCATCTGTGATCAAGTCTAGGGGAACGTCACAAATATCGCCTGCATTTGTATTGATCTCTGGCTCGGGCAAGAAAGTAAACTGCGATTTACGAAATCAGTTCACAATCGTTGACTGACTGACTGGCGCTATTCCATGCTGCAGGCATAAAATTAATCGCTATTTTGATGTCAATCTCGGCGGCACGCTTTTGTTCCACAGCATACAGCACATGACGCACTATTCACTTTCTGTACTGTTGCTTGAAGGTGTAAATGATACTTTGGTCGCAAGGCTGCAGCACGCTGGTTGTGTTAGGTGACAGGAAAACAAGCTTTACAGCAATCAGATTGGCGATGTCAGTGTGTGTCGGACAGCTGTCAACGACCAACAAACGTTTCTGTTCATTCGGTTTATGTTGTTGTTAAAAGAAATGACCCAGTCCTCAAACAGTTCACTTGTCATCCAAGCATGCTGGTTGGCCTTGTAAGTGACGGGCAGACTCTTTACGTTCTTGAAGCACGGCGGGATTTCGAGACTTTCTGATAACAAGGACAGGAGTCTTCTCAGTGCCAGACATGTTACATCACACGATAACAAGGAGCGGAGACTTCTCAGTGCCAGACATGTTACATCATATGATAACAAGGAGCAGAGTCTTCTCAGTGCCAGACATGTTAAATCGCACGATAACAAGGAGCAGAGTCTTCTCAGTGCCAGACAAGTTACAGCACAAGATAACAAGGAGCAGAGCCTTATCAGTGTAAGACATGTTACAGCACATGATAACAAGGAGCAGAGTCTTCTCAGTGTCAGACATGTTACAGCACATGATAACAAAGAGCGGAGACTTCTCAGTGTCAGACATGTTACAGCACATGATAACAAAGAGCGGAGACTTCTCAGTGCCAGACATGTTACAGCACATGATAACAAGGAGCGGGGTCTTCTCAGTGCCAGACATGTTACAGCACATGATAACAAGGAGCGGAGTCTTCTCAGTGTCAGACATGTTACAGCACATGATAACAAAGAGCGGAGACTTCTCAGTGTCAGACATGTTACAGCACATGATAACAAAGAGCGGAGACTTCTCAGTGTCAGACATGTTACAGCACATGATAACAAGGAGCAGAGTCTTCTCAGTGTCAGACATGTTACAGCACATGATAACAAAGAGCGGAGACTTCTCAGTGTCAGACATGTTACAGCACATGATAACAAAGAGCGGAGACTTCTCAGTGCCAGACATGTGACAGCACATGATAACAAGGAGCGGAGACATCTCAGTGCCAGACATGTTACAGCACATGATAACAAGGAGCGGAGATTTCTCAGTGCCAGACATGTTACAGCACATGATAACAAGGAGTGGAGTCTTCTCAGTGCTAGACATGTTACAGCACATGATAACAAGGAGCGGGTTCTTCTCAGTGCCAGACATGTTACATCACAAGTTAGCAAGGAGCAGAGTCTTCTCAGTGCCAGACATGTTACATCACAAGTTAACAAGGAGGGAGTCTTCTCAGTGCCAGACATGTTACATCACAAGTTAACAAGGAGCGGAGTCTTCTCAGTGCCAGACATGTTACATCACAAGTTAACAAGGAGCGGGGTTTTCTCAGTGCCAGACATGTTGCATCACAAGTTAACAAGGAGCGGAGTCTTCTCAGTGCCAGACATGTTACATCACAAGTTAACAAGGAGCGGAGTCTTCTCAGTGCCAGACATGTTACATCACAAGTTAACAAGGAGCGGGGTTTTCTCAGTGCCAGACATGTTACAGCACAAGTTAGCAAGGAGCTGGTTCTTCTCAGTGCCAGACATGTTACAGCACAAGTTAGCAAGGAGGGAGTCTTCTCAGTGCCAGACATGTTACAGCACAAGTTAGCAAGAAGGGAGTCTTCTCAGTGCCAGACATGTTACAGCACAAGTTAGCAAGGAGCTGGTTCTTCTCAGTGCCAGACATGTTACAGCACAAGTTAGCAAGGAGCTGGTTCTTCTCAGTGCCAGACATGTTACAGCACAAGTTAGCAAGGAGCTGGTTCTTCTCAGTGCCAGACATGTTACATCACACTATAACAAGGAGCGGGGTCTTCTCAGTGCCAGACATGTTACATCACACTATAACAAGGAGCGGGGTCTTCTCAGTGCCAGACATGTTACATCACACTATAACAAGGAGCGGGGTCTTCTCAGTGCCAGACATGTTACATCACACTATAACAAGGAGCGGGGTCTTCTCAGTGCCAGACATGTTACATCACACTATAACAAGGAGCGGGGTCTTCTCAGTGCCAGACATGTTACATCACACTATAACAAGGAGCGGGGTCTTCTCAGTGCCAGACATGTTACATCACACTATAACAAGGAGCGGGGTCTTCTCAGTGCTAGACATGTTATATCACACTATAACAAGGAGCGGGGTCTTCTCAGTGCCAGACATGTTATATCACACTATAACAAGGAGCGGGGTCTTCTCAGTGCTAGACATGTTATATCACACTATAACAAGGGCGGGGTCTTCTCAGTGCCAGACATGTTACATCACACTATAACAAGGGCGGGGTCTTCTCAGTGCCAGACATGTTATATCACACTATAACAAGGGCGGGGTCTTCTCAGTGCCAGACATGTTACATCACACTATAACAAGGGCGGGGTCTTCTCAGTGATAGACATGTTACAGCACATAACAGTTGTTAAGCCATCTTTAGAACGTTTGCCACCGTGACACTTCTCATCACGAAAGCACAAAGTGCTGTTCGGTAGCAGTTTATAAAACACGCCTGTTTCATCCATGTTAAAAATGTCACCTGGGCTATATGCATCCAGAAATTCTAGCAAGCGAGAAATCCAATCATTAACGACATCGATGTTAACTTGGGCAGCTTCACCTGAAGCGACCTTAAATGTTATGTTGTGGCGTTTCTTAAAGCCCTCGAGAAAGCCGTTCGAACACTTCCAGTCAGGCATATCCATTTCTTTCGCAAAACGTTCTGCGATTTCTGCCAGTATAGGACCGCACACAGGCACCTGTGCAGAACGTGTCTGTTTGAACCATTTCAGCTGAGCACACTCAATGTCCATGTAGGAACTCACACGCCTTCGCTTAAAGTTTGACCTAACTAAAGACGAGTGAAAGTCTCGTTCAATTTTGTCTCGGTTTTTAACAGGTTTCGATACAGTTGAAACGCCAATTTCAAATTTATCCGCTATGTCCTTTCTTGTAACTTTTTCATCAACTTGCTTCAGAAGATCAATTTTACTGTTCAAATCCAGGTCAACGCGTTTGTGTATAGCAGCCATTATCTATCACAACGAGAACCAGGGAGAAGTTCCCAGGTATACGATTCACAGCACACTATTCGAGTCTGACTATCACCCCACGTTGCTAATTTAACACTGCCCACGTCTTGATAAGGAAGCCAATGACAGACAGAAGTCGGATTTTAATCACGAAATGGCAGTCGTCGTAAGCCTTTCATTCACACGACGTGAGTTTCATGCTCACGTGTTCAAAAGTTGATTCGGCAATTGTTTGGTCATCAAACGGCCGGCCCCTTCTTTGATGAATGGCGAAGCTGATGACGCTGTGTGAGATGTTTGTAGCTTGTACTCGCCCAGTCTGTGATACAAAGCGGGGTCTTTAGCTCATCCAGGAGCAAAAATATCTTGACATTAAACGATTTGTGCCAATAAGCAGGGTGATATTAACGGGAATAAAGCCTATTAATTACTTAAGAGAGTTGGCTGGGGATATAAATTTATGTGACAGTATCCAGGTGGTAACATAAAGCTATGTGATATTAAGTGGGTTCCACTGTAAATTGTAAGAATCTCTGCATTGTCAGTAGAACGTGTTAGAATATCTGTACTGTGAGTATAACTTGTTAAAATCGCCGAGTGTTTGTCTAAATTATCATATTCGTTGAATGCAAGTACATCTTGTTAAAACTGCTCTACTACTATGAGCACAAGCAGCAGTCACAAATGAAGGTTTACGCTGACACTTACCCGTAAGAAATCCCCAAGCTTCGAACTCCAGTGTTGGGGCCGCTCGCACCAGCTGATACAACTGAAATAGCAGAACAAATGTATCAAGTATGTATGTAAGAAACAAATGATACGAGTACAAAAGGATATGTACAGAATGCATTAAAAACAAAATGCGACTGAGACAATCTTTTGACTAGGCGTTGGCAATCACACGCCAAGACATACGTTAGAGAACTTGGCAATCAAACGCCAAGACACAAGTTAGAGAACTTGGCATATCACCCCAAGACACAAGTTAGAGAACTTTGCAGTTCAAGAAGAAAAGAAAGAGATGGACTAATAAGAGAAAGAAATGTCATGGAAGAAGAAAAGCATCTGAATTAATTGAAAGACGTAATAATCTTACAAGACAGAAGCTTGATCGTCAACGCTATCTTGCGCGGGTGTAATAAATGATTATAACAAGTACAATTAAAACTGAAATAACAAAGCGTTAATAATTAAGTTTTATACTGTTATCCACGGACTTGATATAGGAAGTAACCACATACGTATAACATAAACCATATAAATTTAACAAAACTCAGGAAGTAACAATATTTATTCATTCATTTGCATGTCCCTTGCGGAACTTTGCCTCCCAAACAGCTCTCCTGTAGGCCTCTTGGTTGTGACCAATATGGCCTGCTGCTGCTGCATCCATTTGCAGATCGTCAACGATGTCTTTCATCCATCTTCGTTTTGATCTTCCTCTCTTTCTTTTTCCCATTATGTATCATTCCAATACGCTCTTCTCAAAACTATCATGACGTTTAATATGTCCAAAATATTTAAGTAGTAACAATATACTATAACAAAATTCAAGAAGTAACCACATACGTGTAGTAAAGTACAGGAGGTAACCACATACATGTATTAAAATACACAAAAATAATTTCATACATTTAACAGAATGCAGGAGATAATCACATATATAACTCGATGCAGGGAGTAACTGTATACATGTAACACACATTCTCGCAGTCTTACATATCGATGACGATAAAGAGAAGGAAGGAACTTTTTTTTCAAATAGTGAAGAATTGGATACTCGGGCCTTGTCTGATAGGTACAATAGATAGATAGATAGATAGATAGATAGATAGATAGATAGATAGATAGATAGATAGACAGATAGATAGATAGATAGGTTGGTAGACAGATAGATAGATAGATGGAGAGAAATAAGAAAATAGGGAAGGATAAAAAGAGAAAGAGACAAACAGATAGACAGATAATATGAAAAACAAGATGGAAGATATCGAAGAAAGGAAGCACACAGATTGGGATACTATTATAAACTTACATGATACATCTGTGCTGTGAGGGCTTGAGATCATTAGAGCGGCCAGTGCATCCATCGCATGACCAATCTTATAGTTGAGGTTTTGAATCTGATTCTGAAACCATCCTTTCTTATCATCCCGGACATAAGTACCTCCATGATTCGCCACGAGGTCACAACCTAGTTGTGTATATAAGAATTTGTCTATCACCGTTTTAGTATCTTGAGAGTTAGGATCAATGTCTTCGGGCTTTAAAAGATTT